>CADCSW010000019.1:0-330074 GCA_902805455.1 Daldinia concentrica
CCTAACCCTAACCCTAACCCTAACCCTTAACCCTAACCTAACCCTAACTCCTAACCCTAACCCTAACCCTAACTCTAACCCTAACCCTTAACCCTAGAGGTGCCATTTGGTAATGATAGCGTCTAGGTTTACGAACGGCCAGAGACAATACGATTAATAGCTACAATGTCGGTTGACATAAGAAATGGCGCGATTCGGGGTGAATAATACCTAGAGAACAAACGAGCACACGAATAAACGTACCCGAAAGCGCACGAGAGAACGTCAAGGTAGAGGTAGGCGCTCGGCTGATTATGTGACACGGCGAGCCGGATCCGCGACGTTTGACACATTTCGTGATAGCGTACTAGATGCGCCATATCATACATACTATGCCCTTCTGCCTCCGCCGGCGTGGAGTAATTATGTAGCCATCGCCATCAAAGACGGACCTACTAAGAATCTAGATTTTAATTCTTTAAATAGCTTAACTAGGCATTTAAAAGGTGACCGTCAAGGACTCGCCCGGAATTTACAACTTAACACTTTACGTTCTAATATATACGCCAAGCTACCGGAACTACAAAGACGAAGACGGCCGGGATGATTTAAGATGAAACTATTAAGCCGTGGATTGGAGAGTATGTTTATTAACGCGACGCAAAGTAGAAAAGCTACCAAATTAATCTAACCCATTTCGCCTCGTAGTCCGTACCGGCGCTCGTAATTGTCGCCCTGCCGTTAGAACGACTTGCCTACCAGCATATCCGGGCCCAACCCCGTCTTCTCTTCTATGTCCAGGATCGCCTCGGGCGGGATAAACGTCAGGTGCCGCGCCCACGTCTTCCCGTCCTTTTCCCTTAGTAGCAGGTAAAAGGCGTTGAAAGCCCCGTGGCCTTCCGTGGCGGCGTCGCAGTATCGTCTGATCTCTCGCTCTTGGATTAATTCGCGATCCATTTTGACGGCAAACTCCTCCGAGCTCACCCAGTCCACGACTGTCTTCGCCCCGGTTTCCGCCCCGGCTCCTCCCACCGGCTCGAAGACGGCGATTCTGTGAAGCCACGCCCACATCATATCCTTGTCGATGGACTGAAGCTGGGCTTCCGTTAGGGGTTGATCCACCCAGCTAACAGCAGTGGGCGGCACACTTGCTAAGCCAAACTCACGCTCGATCATTTCCACGATGATATGAGTCGCGGACATCTCCTTACCGTCGACATCGAATGGCCCGATTAGACTGCGGCCTTCTCCCACCTTTTCAAATCCGATGCTCTCGCATAACAAATACAGACCCAAGGCAACCCACATGACCCCGGCGTGCGCTCTACCCTTTATGAGAGCAGGTAGCAACTCCCGGAGGTTGTCAGAATTCGTGTCTTCGATGCGGATGAAGAGGGATTTGACGCCTTTATGAGCTATGACTGCCAACCTAATTAGAACCCGGATGACTTCGGGACTCTCGCCCTCCTTCAGCTGGGTACGCGCTAGGAGATAAGCCGTGTGGAAATCGAACTTCTCCTGGAACTCCTGCTCGCGTCTTCGCATAATCGTAGCGCCGAGAGGTGTGGACTCGTACGTGCATTCCTCTTCGTTTTCGCTTTCCTTGAGACATCCCAGGACGAGGAGGCGGCGTACGGCGTCGGCGAAGACGTAGTCGTTAGGAGGCCGTCGTGCAGGCATGCGGTTCAAGCGGCGGCCGGGCCAGTAGTGATAATATCCCAACGAGGTGAACATAAAGTCCACGTTCCAAGCCTCGCCGAGGTCTTCGGTAGGCCCGCCTCTGGCTTTCAGCTCTTCCTCGCCCGCGGTGCATAAGAACCTGATACCGGAAGGTCCCGGACTGCCGAGTTCCACCGACTTCGACGCCCACGAGTGCTGCCGAAGCACTTCCCACCACGAGATATCCCGATTCTTCCTGACAACCTGCATAAGCTCGGGGACTAGCCGGCTGCTACGGGTAGCCGAGCCTACAGAGACAACCACGCCCAAATCCCGGATCTTGGTCGAAAAAGGGGCTTCTGCACCGACGACGACCGCGGGTGATCCATCTAAATCCCTCAACCGCATGGCCAATGTCTTAACGTTCCCATGGTCGACGAAGAAAACCTTACGTTGTAGAGTTTTGAATAGATGCTCCTCAAGAAAATCAAGGTCTGAAATGTTGTTCGCAGCGATCAAGAATTTCTTATGCTTTCTCAAAGTATCCAGCAAGATTTGCCGCACCCGGTCCTCCCATCCCTGTCCCTGCTGGACCTCTATGTCAACCTTCGGGTGCTCAAACCCGGGACCGGTGCAATCAAGTCGTAGAACCTTCCCGATGCGTCCCCGGAACGCCGCCACCGTCCGCCGCGACTCGAAGGCTGACATGAGCAACACGCAACACATCCCGGATTTCCCATCCTCCCTGACCGCCAAAGCCCATGATATTAGACGGCCGAAAGCGATCTCATCTTCCATACGCGGATACCAGTTAACATCCATTACGACGGTGCAGCTATCGGTTTTGCTCAGCCCCTCGAACAGTTCAAGGAAATGGCGCACGGAGTAGATCGCTATAGGGCGACTAGTAGATTGCATGAAATCGCCAACCTCATCCGACTTAAAAGTCTTCGTCTCCATTAGGTAGTCTAGTAACAGAGAAGACTCCAGGAGAGTGGAAACCACATAGATGATCTTGAGCGGAGCTTTTCCCACCTTGGCTCGGTTCCAGATGTGCTTGAGGATTTCGGTACTCTTTCCACTGCCAATGTGCGTAGTTAGCGCCACGACTCCAACTTCTCTCTTTTCCACCGTGCTAGCTAGTGCCTCATTTAGCTGCAAAATCGCCTGTTCTTTGCTTTGAGGCGGCAAATCCCCAACGTTGTGACTACCGGAAGACATGGCTGGTAGCGTCTCGAAAATAGTATTTGGATAATGAGACGCTGATAATTAATTTGATGTATTTTGAGGCCTTGATGTCGTGGTGTTAATATTGGCGGTGACGTTGGGGATGTAATGTGCAACTTTGGGGGCGTTTGGGGTGGGTGCCTACCTAAGTGTACCTACCTAATAAAAACAGATGACCAGATAAAACAGATGACCAGGTAAAACAGGCAGGTAGGTACCTAAGTTACTTAGGACCTGCCTATGTCAAGTATTATATAGGTATGTACCTACCTAGGTATGTACTTAGGTCTATGGCACCGGTTTCCAGGGCTATATTTTCTAATGGATATCTTACAATCGGCTACACCGTTTGGGTGCCCGCTACGGGATCAGGAGGAATGGAGTTTGCTAAGGCAAAGTTTGATATACGATCTTATCGGGATGCCTTGTATCATAGCCTCTTAGCTTTTTAATATTAAATACTTAGGTACCTATGCCCACTGGACGATGCGCGCGATATTTAATATTAGCCGTTGATAATATCGACGTTAGGGTTATTGTAACGTTTACAAAATTCCACCCGCGTAGTCGTCGTAACTGCTTTTAGGCAGCTGTAATTATGTACCTCTTATCGTACTTGTAGCATTATTGAAATAACATTTTTCAACCAACAAAAAACTCCCCGATTCCATCCCACTACAAGTAACCTCGGTTTTTAATAACTATCTCATTACGACATGGATGATCGACGAGTTTTACGTTCGGGGTTAGCTCGCGTTGCTTCTTCTGGCGCCGGCCAGAAACACCGATCCGAAGCGTCGCCGGCGGAAGGTTCTCGCAAGAAGCGCCGACATACGCGGCACGAGGAGGGCGAGGATGAAGATGAAGAGATGGGGGGAGTGGACTTTGCGAGAGGGGGAGACGACGGAGAGAACAACGGCGGAGAGGACGAGGACGTTGATATGCAAGGGGGCAATGGAGACGGACGACGCCCAGGGGATAACAACCTCGTAGGGCATGAAGAAGGGGAAGGAGGCGAAGAAGCCGAAGAGGAGGAAGAGGAGGAAGAGGAGGAAGAGGAGGAGGGTGGCGAGCCTAGCCCGTCGCGATTCCGAAGCGGAAAGCTAAAGAAAGGCGTAAAGGGGCAGGGTGTGAGGAGCAAAAAGTATACCTCCTTCAAGGAAAGGATACTTCGAGGGGCCCAAAAACTACCTGGGGGCATCATGACTCACGCTTCCAAGTTTACCCAGCTTCTCAGCGACCGCTCTGTCGTCGCCAAGGCTTGGATGAGAGAGAACCGCCCCGTAGTGACTATGGAGCAGTTGCTAGCTAGGCTGCCGGACGCGGAGATAGACGGCGACTGGACGCAAGAGATGGAAGACGACCTGAAGGCCAGGTTCGAGGCCAGCCCGTTGCGGGCGTACGCGGCGAGAAAGCGTACGGTCCCCAACGGCCTCTGGTCGCTGTGGAGAAAGACGTGTCAGCTACGCGGCGTCTTCCCCACAGACGTGATAGGGGCTAAGGAGTACATGGAGTACAACGATAAGGTAAAGGTGGCCGTTGGGGTTTGGGAGTCCGACCCCAACTGGTCCCGTTCCTTCTGCGAGTCCTTGGATTTCCTGATCGTCGCATCTCCTTGCCGCGGAGATATGGGACTCCTGTCTTTATTCATCCGATACACGGTCGCTTGTTCTCTCAACGATAGGCGCCGCGTACCCATGGACGAGTCCGGCTATAGAAGCCTCTACTTTAGGGACATGGAACAGGCCATGGAGAGGTCTAACGGTTTATACGGCCTTTCTGATATCGGAGGGGAGGTTCGCCAACTCTGGGAAGGAGAGGGGTTAGAAATCCCTTGGGAAGGTCAAGTCCTAGCCCTGCTAGAGGACCAATTTCGGGACGGAGAGGTCGAGCCCTTCTTTCAGGAGGAAGAGGTGGAGTTTCAGCTGTACGCTGTCACTGCCGACCACCTAAAAGCCCTTATACAAGCTTTTAGGGAGGTCCAAGATCTCGGCTATCCCATGTTTTCCGACATGGACGACCGCTTTAAAGTGGTTTCCAACTCGCGATCGGGAAAAGACGCCCCGAAGAATTGGCAAGACTTGACGACGCTCCGCCTGTCATTACTATTAGCGGATATGAGGATGCGGGAGAGGGGCTTCTTGCGTGTGCCCGAAAGGTCCGGCTTGGGCGGCCCGTTCGACAAGGAGGAGATACTTGGAGGTGACGAGGAGAAGGAGGGGTCATACTTGGAGGTGACGGCGACGACGACTACGACTACGGCGACAACGACTACGACTACGATGACCTAGACGACGTCCCAGAACCGGCTCGAGAGCCCCTAGTGGTTCAGTCCCCACGGGGCCCCGCAATGGTCAGATATACCAAGGAAGATAACACCTACCTTGACCCTGACTATACGCATGAACATATTAGTACGGTGTCGGCGTTTTCTACGCTAAAGCTATCGAGGGAGATACCGACGAAGTTTACATCGCCATTGGCAGGGGTGCTGAGAACTCACGTCCGTGGGTTTCTGAATAACAAATGGGAGCAGGAATAGATTAGCATGGCGATTGGAATGATTAATAATTAATACGAGTGATTTCTCCGGGGCCATATTTGCCTTTCTCAACCTAATTCGTAGCGTGGGGCCTAGGCCCGTAGTTACATATTGTCGCGTATCGTAGTGAATTATGCTTGCATAATATTAATGCACCGTAGAAGGTGAGGCTAGTCCAACGGCGCCTCTTAGTGGTACTAGGTGCGATTGGGATTGACCTCTGTTGTGGATAGCCTACCATAGAGGCTTACAGTACCTTGCGGATATTGTGAGTAGTGAGTTATCCCATTGAGTCCCAGACATGGGTCAAAAAATGTATTCACCCAACTAATGTTATGCTAAACCCAAATCTAACAAATACCCACCTAATTTGTATGAGAATTAGATAAACCCTTACTTTCGAACTATGTAACTATAAGTATTAACTAAGCTTGTTCAAAAGGACTTAGTTGAGTGGATACAATTTTTGACCCATGTCTGGGACTCAATGGGATACTGAAGGAGTCCAGGACGGCTAGAGAGTGTCATATCGCCCGCTGTCCCAAAAACGATACGATATCGGTACCAGATCAAGTAGAGAAGGCGATGGGTATCGTCACATTAGAGACGGACCTTAAGTTCATACGCAAGCGGGCTTCCGCACAGGAACTCGCGGGTAAAAGTAATTCTTCCGACCCGGATCTTCTGTCCGGATTTCCACACAACTCTACGTTGGGTTTTAAAGAGCATCGTGGCATTCTGTGGAAAGCTCCACTAGGCCGCCCAGAACTAGACCCTATCTACGACGTTAGGATCAGACTTGAAGGGTATCTATATAGTGAACCTGAGCATACTCGATAACCCCGGTATAACGCCCCCGGACACAGAACCAGAGCCACTCTTGAACCACGAACGGCCGGCTCTATTGACCGGATATCACTGGCTGAGTTCTTGTCAAGTCTCCTCGAGCCCACTGCCTTTACTTTGAAATGAGATAATTTGAATTCTTACTACCTATCCCAATGTTTCGGTCGGTGCTAAATCTTATAAGTTTGGTACTCCCTTAGTAGTGCGGTACAGACAGGGGATAGCTCTACAGATTTGATATCCTTCTCATATCGGTTTACGTAGATGATAGAGCCACCAACCCGTACCTTGGATACGGGACTGATAGCAATATTCTCGGACTTGGATGGTAAGGACAATACACGAGGATTATGCGAACCCAATATGCGACCCGGGGATAACAGAGGACCTAGCTACATTGCGGACTGCATGCTGTTTCGTATCCGACTCTTCAAGATCGCTAGAGTTATGTCTGTACCTACCGGTAAGCCGCTACATCATGGGTCTAACTCCTCGGTGGCGTGGCGACCTTGGAGTTTTATTCGTTGAACGTCGGCCTATGGCTGGCATAGCCGTCATATCCGGACAACCTGATCTGTCACTGGAGAATGGAATGCTCTGTGATATCCTGTTCTATGAAACCGTCGTGCCTACGTATATCTTGGTTCTGGTTAACTTTGCTATCCTACATTCGGGGACAGGAAACACAACAATCGAGTTTCAAGACAAGTCGACCCGTCAGACCAACACCTGCAATATCCCAGGTATCTCAAACATCAACCGCTAGACAAGCTAACCCCCAACGTAGAATCAGGAAGTCAATCACGGTCGCTGCGACGGCAACTAAACCTAACAGCGAAGACGAGGATGATGACGATGATGATAATGTTAACTTCAATTGATGGCTATAGGCTAAGTAGGTAGTTACTACAGCGGCGCATCTCTGGCGCGGCGACGTTTGGGGTAGTTCCCGAAGGAGGAAGAGCTAGAGTATCGCCTGACATAAAAAATTAAGCGAAGACGGGGAGAGTGACGAAGACGATCAAAAGGGAAAATGCCTACAACTACGAAGTCACTAGTCGCCAGTAAGAGTCTCAGCACTTCTTATCCAACTACACTCCCGGGGCATTGCCTGCCGTAGATAGGTAGCGTACCACGAGGACAGAGGAGTCGGAGGACTTCGTTAGAGAATTCTCATGCCTACCGATGACATGGGGCATTATCACCAAGACCGCGGGGCTAGCTGTCGGATTTAGAGATAGAAACCACTCGAGACAGCCTAGCACCGGGTTACGGAGCTCTAATACTTGTTCTACCTATCACGTAGAAAGCGACAACACCAGAGTTGCAAAACTTGGTCATGTTGATTTTCTGCTACAAATAACTCTACTCTATTACGTTACTTAGCTCGACCATAAACATACGACCCCCTAGAAACAAGACCGAAAGAGCCAGAGTTAACAGAATATGTCGGAAGCAGGATAAACGACTCGCCGTAACCATGATACACGGAAAACACCCTCAGAGTCATTATCGTATCCCAGACGGAGAGGTTGAAGTGGGGTCTGCCTTCATCCTAGATTTTCTATTTGGATATCGGAGAAGGAATCCTCGTTGGAGAGACTGGTCTGCGGCTGGCTCGGGTTAGGCGCGAAGCGACAAGGTAGGATACAAGGTAGGATGATGGGAGAGAAGAGGGGTAAGGGGTAAGGTGCATTACTTACAGATCCTCGTCGGCGATTAACTAACTATAAGCGGCTATTCCATTAGGCACTCTACAAACCATTAGTTAGACGGTATAGCGACGAGATATTAAGAGCGAGGGCATCACTTACTGAGATTTCTTCAATGTCCGAATTGCTTTCGTAGGGGCCGGCCGCTCCGCCAGGCTATAATTCATTCCGGTTAGACCCAATAGCGGCGAGGTGTAAAGTGCAACGACATCTTACCTCATCCTCGTTAAGTTTCTTTCGCATCTCTGCCAAGGCATCGTCGATTATAGCTTTTCCTCGGACTTTTAGCCTAGGGTTGTTCTCTATTATAGAAACGAAGGCTAGAGCTTCGGAGGTGGACGACTGAAGAATTGTCGGCTGCGCAATAGTTGACTGAAGGGTACTCTCTGGCCGAGGAATACGGTCTGGCTGAGTCTGTGGATCGGAGTCAGGGATAGTAGCAACAGGGAAGCAGGATGACTTACAGGGCTTGACTCCCGTTCTACAGCATTGTGACTCGACGTCGCATCAACTCCGGGGGCTTATGATGGACGCGGGTTAGAATAGCAAACGGACAAAAATACTAGAGCATGACTTACCGCGCTTTCTGCGAGCGAGGGAGAGGGAGGTACGGGAATGGCACTCAGTTGCTCGGAATTCAATCGCTCAAGGACAGTATAAAGCATGGAAATAGGCAGGTCGACGCCATAAGATCCGGGAAGTTTAAAGGGAGGCTGCAGTCAAATCAGGTTAAAGTAGCCGCGCGAGAGATCAAGGATGCTTACATCTGGTTTTGGAGGATACTCAAAGCCCAAATCCACGGCTTTCTCGATTTCACGTCGAACGGTCCACTGTGCGTGTGCAACACTTAACCTGGACTGGCGCGCAATCTCAATAAATGCTGATTTGAACTCGTCGGGGGCATGTCTGGCTCGATTTTCCCAGAAGATGAAATCGTCTTCCGTGAGTCTCAAGACGGCAAACTCTCCGCGAATGTTGGGGGCTGCAGGATCACCCATCTTGAATAGGGGCCGACGGCGATGCAAGATGATTAGGTATAGAAGAGGAAGAGAAAAGAGAAGGATGGGGTGGATGAAGAGTTGGGGAAATCTAGTTGAGATGGAAACTGGGAGAAGTTCGTGTTAGTAAGTAGCGCGCGAAAGTGTATCTACATAGAGAAGGGACGCGGATGGAAAAAGTTAAAGAACTTGCGCAGCTGCTGTCAGGATCGGTTGGAGAGAGCAGGCGCTGCGCCAAGGGTAATAGGATTTGACGATGGTAATTACCTTGAAGTGTTGAATTCCAAACGGCACCGCATTTGACTTTGTCTTACTAGACGATAGAAGAGTGGGATAGAGGAGAGCGAGGTGAGGCGGGAGCTAGGGGGGCTAGAGGAGGTTCTTGTTAGCAAGTACTACTCGGGAGCATGTCTACCTGAAGGAATGCGGATGGAAAAGTTAAAACATTCGCGTGGCCGTCAAAATCCATCGGAAAAGGCAAGCGTCGCGCCCAGATCAATCGGGATTGAGTTTGACGATGCCAAAGTGGCAGTGGAAAGAGGGGTACTTACTCGATTCGCAGCGGGTTGGTGCTGTCGCTTCTGTATTAGTACAAACTTGGGGGATTGCACGACGAGGTGGACTTGCCGTAAACTCTCATCACGATGGCGGGGGAAGGGCCCTACCACCCTTGCTCTATCGAGCAGACGTCTGGCGTCATAGTGGTTTCGAAAGGGACAGGGAGAGGTTGAGAGAGGAGGCCAGAGGTAATTATGGATTATTTGGTGGTAGAGCTTCCCCGTCGGCGGATGGTTGAGTCTTCGCCTAATTCTAAGCAGGTTTTCGTCATGCCCGGGACACTTACAGGACATATCATAGAGTATTCGAACGCGTTAGAGACCAATTGTTCCTATTAGTGACCGAATAAAACACGCGTGTGAAATGCTAGCTAGCTACGTGATCGTGACCGTGATCGTGATCGTGATGTATACACGGAGCAGAGCGGTGGGCTGTGCAAATGAGTAGGATGTGCTAGTTACAATTCAATTCCCGTCTCTCTGATTCGTATCTCTGTCCCTAATTCATCGGACATGCAAACAATCTATTTCCCTATTCTCCATAGATGCAATTCAATGCAATCTTCCAACTACCTACCAGTCTATGCCTTCCCCCGGGTTGCCGAAGCAGCCCCGAAAACCCCCCTCCCTGGAGGAATCCAAACTATCGCCTTGCGCCGCGGGAGCTGAACTCCGCGAGTGTCCCTTCGACAGGTGTCCGGGAGATTGGCAGACGCGATCATCTCCACCGCCAGAAGCCTAGTTGGGACCCGCGCTTTCTGCAAAGCCGCAATAAGATGTTCCGTGGCCCTCGGAATATCCGCAAGTAGCACAGCGAGGAGTGCCGGTACAGACTTGCTCGTGGTGACCCGAGCGTAGACACTTCTGGCACATTACTGTCTTTACAACCGAATCTTGGAGTTCAAGTCTGCCGTATACCATACGCAGATTCTTGGTCGTGGGATTATCCATACGACGAGTGGCAAAACTCCTCTCTCGCATGAGGACGATTTCGCCTTGCACACTTCGCGTGTGCGCGACGGTCATCCGGTGAATCTCCCCCGTGAACCCGGGGTGATCGGTGCGAGTGTAATCCACAATGACTAGGTCCGCCTCTCCACCCTGAAATCCGTCTAGGGTGCTGACTTGGACGCGCTCGGCTAGGCGGTCGGGATAAGTGCAAAATAGGTTGCGTACGAGTCTTCGGTTGCGCAGGAGGGCCTCGAGTTTGGTGACCTGCGCTTCGTACATGGGGATGATAGCAATAGATCCGGGGCGACCGCCGTCTATTGAAGTGAACTTGGCATCTCGTAAAAAGGTCTGGACGATCTCCAAGATGTATTGAATGTGCTGATCATTCTTGAAAGAGAAAGCGACGCCCTCTTCCTTCGCGCTGGTAATATCGACGAGCACGCGGCAACCGATGCCGCCTATGTTATCCCGAAGCAGTCCGGCGACGTGAGACACAGAGGGCGGGAAGCGATCCTTGATTCCAGATTGCATGGACTTGTTGTAAAACCAAATGCTAGGTTCCGTGTCCAAATCTCCATGCTGGCGATAGTTGTGTAGGAGTCCATCGAAGGCGACGCCGGCGCGCTGCATCCTCTCCAGGCAAGAAATGTTCAGCTGAGGATCAAATGGGGCATCCTCCTGATCCTTATCGGCCTTGGGGGTGACGAAGGGGACGAGCTGGCGAGGGTCTCCGAGGAGCATGAAGAGCTGCGCGGTGGGAAAGGAAGAAATGCACATGATGGTAGTGAGTTCTCTCATGCGCGAGTTCTCGTCGACGACGACCAGCGTGGGTTTGAAGGCATCTCTGAAGAAGGTCTGGCGGGCCGCGGAAGGAGTGGCAAAGACAATGTCGGCATTCTGCAACTTATCCTTGTAGAGCTGCTTAATATCATTGATAGCATTTGTCTTGATATTGTCGGATATGACCTTTCCATTCATGGAGGCTTCTTGGAAACGGACAATGTTGACATTCTCGGCGGGGTTCTCCTCTACGTACTTGAGAATCGACGCATGGAGAGAATGGGAATGGAAGTTCTTCCGTCCTCTCTGCTTGGAGTGCTGATCCGCATGATATTTGAATTCGCCCAAGACAAATTCCGCGAGGAAATGATCAGTAGTGTCAACCTCGTCCGGCTGCTGCTGGCCCTCGTCGATGGTGCGGCTCAAAGCGCCGACAGCAGCGCCAACCTCGCTGATCATGCCATAAACTCTCTCCATCTGAGGAATGTATTGGGAAGGGGCCCCGTACTTTTCCAGCGAGCGGCGGAATTTAGGCTCCAAGTCGTCGAGGGCCTGATTGTGCGGGGCTAGGATCAAAACCTTGTGACGGGTCGAGGAATCTCCCTTCGCGTTGGCCGCCAGAAGCATCAGAGTGTAGAACTGTGCAAACTTGGACTTTCCACAGGCGGCTGTCCCCGGGATCGCAGCGAGAGCGCAGGGGATGCGCTTCATATGATCAGTAAAGGTGGTCTTCTTCGATCTATCCAAGTCGTCGTACATGGTCTGGAGATGCTGGGGCGCTTCTCCGTTCAGCACGCTGGACATGGAGGGAAAGAGTTGGAAGTGATCAATGACGAATGGAGGGGGATTGTCTAGGCTTGGTAACCAATGATAGATGCGCACGGCCAGGTCGCTGGGGCGGGGAGTCTCTGGGGGAGTGGAGTCGGGATGCTGTATCTCGCCGTGGGCCTGGATCTCTTGCTTAACAACCTTGGTATCAGCCTGGACCTCGATCGTGCAATCCATAGGAGCCTCGCCGAGAATGCGCTCAATGTAGTCGCTATACTGTTCGCCTTCGGTGGGTAACTGGAGGCCAAAGTTGGCGCGTCTTCTGTCACCGCCGCAGGATTCAAACTAGGGCTCTCGCGGCACCTTGGCGACAAAAACCTTGTAGGCGCTGTTGAGGAGGGGCAGGGGATTGTCGGTGACTCGCGCATGCCACTTGAAGAGATCACCTTCCGCGTCTGGGCTGGCCTTCACGACAGGAATCTTCAGGTGGCTCTGGTACTTCCTGGCAAACTCTTGCAGACTCTCGACATTGACAATACCGCCGCAAGTCTGGCTGCTGGTATAGATGGTGGTCAGCTCGGTACGTATCTCGGCGGCCATGTCAAGGCCGGCCGCTTCCTCATCCTTGACGACGTCGTGAGACTCAACAAACTCTTCGGCTCTTTCAGAGGTCTGCATAGAAGAGTACATCAGAGTGTTAAGAAACTCGGGTAGATGCTCGAGGATGTCGGCCTCGTACTCTGTGTTCTTGACGCGACTGAGACCTGAGAAACAAATCTTGAAATCCTCGCCTTTGCGGGGGAGGAGAGAAGAGGCGCGGCTCAGGGAGATGGCAACGGCGACGGAAGATGGATTTCCACAGCCATCATAGTTTCCGGGTAGAGAGACTATGTGGCATTGGAATTGCTGTACCTTCATCTCGTTCGCAATGGCTTGCGCGCGGGTGGAATCGTCAATAGTGCCATAGGCCTGCGCGACTTTGTACTGGCGCGTGTCGTAGAACTTGATGCAAGGCGGGATGGAATCAGTGACGGGTCTGCTAACCTCGATATTACCTGCAGCCGGGTACGTCTCTCCAGGGACAAGAATAGTTCCGCCGTTGAGAAGCTCTTGGTTGGGGGATCGAGCGAACCACGGGGCGAGAGGGTCTCCCTTAATCTTATCGACCATGGCCACGGCGATGAAGACGTTGAGGTTAGAGATCTTAGAAGTGAGACCATAATCGGAGCCGAACTCAACGATCTTGGCAGAACCATCCTCTGACTGATGTGACAGGGGGAACGCGGCATCATCAATGCAGTAAAGTACAACTTCACCGGGAAGTTTGTCGCTGATAGAATTGCAGAATTTAACAATCTGATCAACCTGAGTTCTCATAGCCTTAGAATCAGCGACCCTATTCTTGTCGTAGTATAAGAAAGCTCTTGACACATCGAAGGACAAGCGAAGAGCGTTTCCGCGGATTTCCACCGCGGGACTTCCGGGTACGACGAAATCCTCCGAGATGACTTCGGAGGCGCGATCCTTCGGGATCCTCTTGGCGGATACTTTCGTGATGGACTGAAAGTAAAAGTCCACAGCGCCAACCCAGAGACGGTTCTGTTGCTTGCCGGCGCCAAAGCCGTTCCTATGCAGGAGGATGCGGACGCGGTTGTACGTGACCGGGTGGAATTCAAGCTTCAAACTGAACTCGAGCTGGCCGGGGGGGCTTTCACCAAATTCAACAATGTTGTCATTGGAATTAATGCTGAGAGCCTTGCCCGCCAGCTTGACCAAGCATCTGATGGGACGGGAAACTGAGGTAGCAGCTCCCTGCGGAAGATCGGTAGTGTCATCATCCTGCCCACGCTGAACTCCTTGCTGGCTTTCACCCTATCGGAGAACGTGGTCAGCAAGAGTTCGCAATGCAGAAAAGCAATCCAGCCACCTACATCAGATCCACCCAAATCGCCGGGATCGGCATTGCCCTGGTCGGACATGGTGGCGGACTATGATTCCAAATAAGAGGTTCCTGGACAAAATGGTTAGCAATCGTGATACTGAAGCAGTTCTTGGTTGTAAAATGGACACCGAGGGAAAAGACGAAGGAAAAGAATAAAAATAAAATAATGAAATGACAGGACGAAAAGGAGAAGATTGTGAAATGGGTGGAATAGGGGGAAAGAGGGAAAAGGGGGAAAGGGGGGGAAACCGACAACGTGATAAATGCGGGATGAGCAGCGGGGGATCAATAGAGAAGGGGATCAATGGGAAGGGGATCAATAGAGCAAGGAGTTAGATAGATGCAAACTTACCTCTAACTTGAAAAATTAGGATTGGACAATGTGCGAGGTTGCTGAGACAGTTAGCGATGCCGACGAAATAAATGTAATGAATGATGCGGGTATACTTACCTCGAAAGAGTGGCGTGTCAATATGAAAAAGAAGGTTGGGATGGTTTGGCGTAGAAGATGCGAGATGCGAAGATGAAAATTTCGCGATGAAGAATAAGTAGCGGGATGAAGAGGGATAAAGGTAAAACGTAAAAACGTAAAAAGGTTTGAGTAGTGAAGGGGAACCTGTGCGCGCGCGAAATAATTTAGTTAATGGTATTTCGCAGTGCGGTAAGAAGAGGTTTGATTGTCGCGCGACTAAGAGTTGAAGGAAATGTTATTTGGTGTTGAAGAGTAAATATTGCTTGGCATTGGAGGTATGGTGGGGAAATTGGAGATGTGGAGAAAAAAAGGCTGCCTAAAAAATGTGAGGAAGGCACTAGGTGATGGAGAAGTGGGGTAGGAAAACAAACATCTGGAGAAAGAGTGCAGGGGTAAAACAAGCAGTACGTACCTCTTGTGAGTGATAGAAAGTTGTAACCTAGGCAGCAAGAGAAGTTAGCATGGCGAAAATAAATAAATAAACGCGAGAAAATGATTGACTTACTTTGAAGTGGTGATAATTTCCAAACGGCACCGCGTCTGGCCTGTTTTACTAGACGATAGAGAATGGAGGGTAGACGGAGAGGGCAATGAATAATAGGGGGGTCCAGTTGATATTGAAACTAGAAGAGGTGAAAAATTCCGAACGACACCGCGTTTGGCCTGTCTTACTAGACGAGAGAAGATGTGATGGAAAGTCGTAGGCTGAGCAGCAAGCGGAGTTAGTATCGTTAGGATAAATAAAAATGAGAAGGGAATATGCTTACCAGTTAAGATTGGCGGGATGGAAAATGCGATGCAAAGCTGTGACTCAAGCGATAGGAAGAATTAGCGCGGTGGGAAAGAGCGAAATTGGAAGAGCATATAATGACTCACGTTCGAGAGCGCGGATACTTGTTTGGGCAGTTTATCCTCGTGCCCGGGAGCATAGCAACACCCAAACTGAGCGTCTTCGGGGGGCGACGGCAGGCGCCGGGAAAGAGAGCGATGATAGGTGGCGGTGTCAGATAG
The DNA here is from genome assembly GCA_902805455.1 of Daldinia concentrica. NCBI lineage: Eukaryota > Fungi > Ascomycota > Sordariomycetes > Xylariales > Hypoxylaceae > Daldinia > Daldinia concentrica. Next base: position 15,445 of record CADCSW010000019.1, read on the forward strand.
CGACGCCGGATAGAGATGTCGTGATTAGGTACCTAGGTAAGCCGTGGACATAGACGCAAACACGCAAGTACTTGTAATAAAATCCTCAACCGCGGCTTGTTACCGTCGCCCGACGTATTATTGCAAAATTGTGTGTTAAGGACGGGTAGAACATAATACTCGAGATTAGCTTGGGGGGAGGGGGTGGAGGTGGGTTCTTTGCAAAAGCGATGTCGATTGCGCATAGATGCAGGCGGATTCTGGAGGAATGGGAACAATAGAAAAATACCAATTTCAAAGGATCGCGTCTATCACCGAGAGGGGAAGCCGTGGATTATTAGAGGGACCGCGTGGAGGAGAGTAGTAAAACCGAGCGCGCCGCTATGGCAGGCGTAGTCATATTAATTGCTATCCGGTGGCGGGGAGGCTATTACAGGAGATTCTCATTTTATGCTTCTTCCTCGCCATACCAAAATCCACCTAGCTAGGGAGGCGAGGTAAGCGGTTAGTATGATAAAAGCGAGAATAGCACAACCCGGACTAATTTAAGACGAGATATAACATACCAGATAACCACGAGAAGAGGCGAGCGGATCAGAGTTGCGAGAAGTATAGGTAACGTCGAGGCGGAATTTAATACGAGGGTGGTAACGAGGTAAAAAAAAAAAAAAAAAAAAAAAAGAGATGCGCGATCGGATAAGCGCGCGACGTACCGACGCGAAGAGGTGGCATGTTTCGGAGGAAGGGGCGGAATGGTACGACGCGAAGAAGGCCGCGCCAAATTATCTGAGTAGGATGTGAAGAATTAGTTGTAGGAATGGATGGTTAAAATCGTCGATCGTACAGGTGGAAGTTGACAATTTTTGGTGTTGGTTAAGAAATAAGAAAGCGGGGGAAACGGGATGGGGAATGAGAAAAGAGGTGGGTAAGGCTAGGTACTTTAGCGGAGATAGGTACTTAGGTACATACATATTAAAAGTACTTGATGGCGATAAGCCTCACGCATGGGTTAGCAAATCTGCAAAGCTTATTTTGATGACGAGCCATGCAATGTAAGTGTATTTCCCGATACGTTTAAAAGCAGCGCGATGCCTTTTTACCATTGCTACCATTTTAATGCCGCAACTGCTCGAGGCCATCAAATTCGAGGAATAATACTTGTAATGCTTTACGCTCCCTCGCGGCCACACGGTTCGATCGAGTACCCTGTACGGCAAGCACAAGATATACCGCGATAGAAAACAAGCAGCCACTGCGTGATACGCAATCCCGTAATTCTGATTAAACATATGTACCTTAGCAGGGTTACTTCAACGTCTATGGATGGCATTTAAGAGCCTAATCAAATCAGTCAAATCAATTGCCCCGTAGTCCGGTGGTAAAGCGCGCAAGGTATATCGAAATTATGTCAAGTAACTTCAAGCTACCTACTTGTTATTGGACAAAAAGGCGCGGCGCGCATATCGCATGGCCTGCATCATTTCGCGCGCCCTCTCATTGGCTAAATTGTACACCGCCCGACAATATGATTCGCTCGCACGGTCTCTCATCCAATTGAATTGAAATGATCTAAGGCCTCGGTCACTAGCGAAAATCAATTGCGCAATCTCGGCATCTTCTTCTGAGAACAACACTACATATTCCGAAGGGTTATTACGCTCGAACTTTTTAATTGATAGGTAATTGATAAGGTAACTGACAAGGTAAATGATAAGAGCTTATGTAAACAATACCCTATAATTGATAAGTAATAGATAAGAGATCAAGCCACCACGTGACCTCCCACCCCCGCCCCCGCATCTTGCCAATATTTTATCGGCTGCAACCTTTAACCTCCCGCCTTTTAATTGGGTGCATTCCCTTTGCCCTTTGAAACCACGACGCGATCTAATCGGATGCATCTTATTAGCGCGTACAGGGTAGCCTCCCTCCGACTTGGGTAAGTTTCGGAAAGAGATTACGGACAGTCATCCCGCGCTTTTTTTGCCTTTACCTCTATTAGCCCCCACCCTCACGCGCCATAAAAATTTATGAGACGGATCGAGAGCTTGCGACTATCCGTCTCAGAAATTTTATAACCAGGCAGAATGCCGTTAAAAAACATGCCCTATACTGTGGTGGCTAATATGGGGTATCATTTTTGACGCCGTTCTACCAGGCCAAATATTAGGAGAATAAAATAGACAAAAGTATGCCTAGGTTCTTTAGCCTCTGTTCTCTCTAGTACTAAATTTTTATTTTTTTTAACGTGTATGTTAATGACGTTTTGTCAGTTTAAAAGTATAGCGTATTAGATGTACTATGATATATCATGTTTAAAGCTATAATACTCGCGTGTTAAAATAGAAATAGAAAATCTAAGACGATACCAAGATCCAATACCTCCAAGCGAACAAAACGAAGAGGTACGTGATTGGCGTGTCTTTCGCATCAGATGAAGAGCATAGATATCCGGAGTAGGTATGTCACCTATTTGCAGGTTACGTGATGCCACTCCGCGGCCGATTAGCCAATCAAATAATTAGAGCGTCGTGCCCATTCCAGGATGTAAGAACATATGCAGATTAATATCTTAATTTGAATAACTCTTGCGGTAACGCCCGTATTGATTAGTAGTTTGTATCGTCGAATAGCGCGTAAAATAAGCAAAATGTTGGCGTTGGTTGCATCATCGTACGTATTTTATTCAATTTGCTACCTATGTAGAATTAAACTTGGCGAAATAATTGAAATCCGCCAAGGTACGACTGTATGCCTGCAACCCCACGCGTACATATTAGAATAAGAAATCTAATAAAATAGCCATGGTGATGTAACGAAGACAATTATTTTCCTCGTTTTACGTGCTATTTGATAATATCGAGTATCTCTTAAGGACCCAAACAGAGGCCAAAACTAGCGTCGTTCGCTACCAGCTGTTTTTATCTGCTTTCTCCATCAAATTTGCATAACTTCAAGATCAGCCTTAAAGCTGTGAATCTGAGAGAGAACGCCAAGACCGCGCCATTAATTTTCGCGGGGGGCTGCCCATATCAAGTCCCCACATGTATACAAATCCCACACACGTTAGATATTCCCTCAGAATACTACAGCCGTCAATGTAATACTGAAACCATACCACAATTGGTAGCTCCACCTCGTTGCTTTCGCTTTCTTTCTGATAGCTTAGGACCATTCATTCCAGCACAAAAACCATCAAACATACAAACCATCGTCAAGATCTGATTGAACTGACAACAATCCCACATATTCTTGGCCGACGGCATCGACTACGTCGACAGGATCGTCGTCCGCCGAAGTATCGGCAAGCCGTAGACTGGTCGTCTCGGATATTACCAATCATTCTTCTTTGTTCTATCAATCATTTTCCTTATTTTACGATCACACCACTATTCATTCATGTCATCATCACAGACACAACAACAAGCTCGCCATTTGCTTCAGTTCTCCACACTAAGGCAGATATTCCGCGAAATCTTTCGTCGCCTTTCAAATATTATCCTCCCTGCAGATACCTCCCGGAACCGAACCCACGGATGCGACAGAATCACAGCGCCCCGAGCCATACGCGACAGAGAACAGAGAGACGAACAACACATAGCAGGCTTCAGACGGAGACGAGACTAACAAACACAGGATACCAAATACAGAATACCAAACCTAGCTACCTCGAGCCCGATAGAGTTACACGACCAACACTCGAAATCCCCACGTCGAAATTCCGAAGGGGGGCCTCTATCTCCTTCGCGGTTTCAAAGGCTTTGCTCTACTACGACAAGAATAGAGCTGACCTCCCACAATATGCGAGCTCAGGTGGAGCAGATGGTTAACTTCGACAAGTCCGTCAGCGAGAAACTTCGCAGCGGAGAGTATGCTTTGGAGAAGCCATGTCGGATTACGAAGAGTATCCCTAATAGGAGACAGGGTTTTGTCTTGGACGCGACGGAATATGTAGAGTATCAAGTATCCTATCCTTGTATTATTAGCTACGTAGCTGCATTTCTAGCATTTGATGCTCTGGTGATAATTCGAGGGTTTGAGCCATCTCGACCTTATTAAATCCTTTCGATTCCTAATGAACTAGATAGACCTAATGGTGACTCGACTCCGACTCGCGGTTTTGACCACGATGATGAATTTCCTCCTGATCGGGTCCCGGATACTTCTGCCAAACACGAGGCGGTGCTAGGTAGTGCTATATAGAGGGATCTACGGTATCGCTGACCTATAATTAAATCTGTATCGGGGAGTAGGCCTGACTTGTACACGTTCTCGCCATGATGCCTCGTGCCTCCGATATCAGTGTCTTTGGCGCGTTAATCAGGCTTACGTCAATCGGGTGGCAATTCCGCGGGACTCGCAGATCCAGATGGACATTGCTGGCGAGAAACCATAGATGCCGCGCCTTAATACTCTCTGCCGTGCTTTTAGCTGGCTATCCGATGGTATGAAAGCGCGAAAGCCGCGATAGGCTTAGACGTACTCGACGCCTAACTCGGTAGCCAAGACTACAAGGTCCGGTGTGGTTCTTCACCTGGACTACGAAGGCGTACGCCGAGATGCGGTTAAAGCTACTTGCCGGTTTTGAGGGCTGGCGGTTGGTTGCCCGTAAGACAGAAGTCAGGCTAGCAACTATCTCGCGAGGCTTTGGTCCTCGGAATACGCCGTCGCTTCTATCGGTATCATCGCCGGTGTATTTATCTTGTTCTCGATTCCGATCCTCGATATCGGCTCGGCTAGGATCTGCGGTTTGATTGTCGTCGCGATCCGCATTGTTGGGTTGGCGTAGAATAGCGAACGATGGGTTTTAACCACCCTACAGCCTATGGTTTCGACCGTTCTTAGCATTCTAGATTATGTATGCGACGGGTACGTTACCAGTATTAATCGGGCTATCGCATCTGTTCCGCACGTACCGCCGTCGTAGGCCGCATCATACACGACGTGTCTTGACAGCGTTGGTCGCTAAACACGATCCGCAAAGCATAAGCCCGACGGCGTTGATCGCCTCGAATTCCGGGTATGCTCGACATCCGCGGCTATTGTTCATATTCCAGCGCTACCTGCTATCGACGCGATTCGGATATTTCCAGAGTTTGGCGGATTAGCTGAGTTGTTTCCATCCTTCTTACTTTACCTTGCGATACTCGACTCCGAAAGCAGTACCCCTTTGTATTCCGAAGGATCCTCGCCGCCGTATGGAATAGCAGCGCATATCCGTGCTAAAGCCGGCATCGGAGAGGTTTCTGCGTATTTAGCCTTGCTAATATTTTGAAATTGTCTCCAGAGTTCGGCTAGGATAGCAGATAGCTACGCCCGACATCTGCTACGACGCCCTAGGACGCGGGGAATAGCGACCAGCGTAACTTCAGAGTCCGTAAGTATCGTCTACCGTCGCATCTCCAAAGCGTCGTACCGCAACCGAGTGTTTTACATACCAGATCTCGATCTCACCATACGAGAGATGGCAAACGAAGCCCGTCCGATTCGGCAGGGAAAGGCTCCCTCCGACGTATATTCGTCCCTTCAAGCTGCGTGGTGATAAGCTTTACCTACGAGGCTACTATTTAATCCGTATCCGTTTCCGGGTGATTGCCAGAGATACCGGATTGTGGCCAGGCTTACTCTATTCGGTGGTTTTTCCTTGGGCGCTGCCGGGCGCTGGGGGTGATTCCATCTCCGTCATGAGAAGGCGTGCTTGACGGTTTTTTCCCTGATTAGAGTCGGCTATCCAGCGCCGGCGCTAACCAGATAGAGTAATGCTATAGGCAGGTAGGGGCCGGGGATAGGAAGTGGAGGATCTCTTATGCCAGGCGAAACTCTAGCTGTCTCCTTTGGAGGTACTCTAGACGTCTTGCGCGCCATCGATGCGCCGCTGTAGCTACCTAGCTTACAGCCATAAATTATAATAGACGTTAACGTTCTCATCATCATCATCATCATCACTCTATTCGGTTTGTCGAGAATACTCTGTGCATATCCTGGATCAGTTTACGCGCAAGAACTAGCCATCTACGACGCTACCACCCCACGTTCAATCGATAGCCTGCGGTTTCTCGACAGGATGGAGGATCTCGGGTCGCGACTAGGTTTACCTGGTACGTCTTACGAGGCTCCGAGATAGGTTCGTCTCGCAAAGTCCGCAATATTCGCCTCGACGTTTTTATGGATTTGCAAATGTAACGAGACGTAGGATATAGCTTATCTCGCCCGGATCTGACGCCGTGGTCTTCGAAGTCTGTCCGTGCCGCGTCCGATACATCCCGCAGGAGACCCAAGATCGGCGGTTTTCGGCTTTCGGGTTTAGAACATAACACGCAATCCGAATTCTGGTTTTCTCGACCGGATGGAAAACTGTGGCGTCCGAAGCGTATCCTAGCCCTTCTCTTAGAAAGGGCAATGTCCGAGGCGCGGTGGGGTGGCCGAGCCTTTGAGAATAGGAATAATAATATCGAGCTTGCGCCAATATACGCAATCCCGCGGTAGCCTTATCTCGACTATCCCTCGGGTTGCTGTGATTGGAGCTATCTCGCCTTGACAGGCTTCCGATGAGCTATATTCGAGATATGCTAGACGTTCGAATCGCATTGCTGTTGAATTAGCAAGCATTATATTAAAAGGCGCGCATCGGCGAGACGAGAATGAAGCTGCTACGTCTGAATCTAATCTACCAGATAGCTTCATCGTACGACGACGCTGAAAGGTAATTTCGTAATAGTATTTTATGCTATCGCGGCCTATCTGACAGATTTCCGACCGCCACCAATAAGCTAAAGGATCTAGAGTCGAGCAAGCGGAGCTAACCTTCGAGATGTTGAAACGAGTAGTCGAGGGTATACTTTCAGGTATAGTACACGGTATCTCGGCGTGGGATGTATATATAAGAAGGGCCTCCCTCCTCGCTCATATAGCTGTCTAAATCAATATACAGCTCGTATACCGTATCTTTCAGCACGACAGAGGTTCCTTTGGCAAAGCTTTCGCTTTAGCAGCCCTGGATTGAGAAAGGAAAAGCCTCAGCTTCCGCGTTCTAGATCTAGAGGGCGATGCCAAGTCGCTAGAGGAGTAGGCGGATAAGCCGGTAAACCCCAATGATACACCTAGATTAGGGTATGAAGCATAGCAAGCGGCTTTCGATCGAGCTATGTGTGTGGGTGCGATAAAGCTATGTTGCTTGGGCGACAGGTCTATCCAGATTCCAACGTGAGGCACGCCGTCGCGGTTATAAATGCCGAGGAAATGCTTATCCTCTGCTGACTTCGTCGTAAAGAGCGTTTTGGTTAAGCCGTCGTCAAATATAATTTCCTATCCTCGTCAGCCGCGTAGACAATCGCAACTACGAAACTACCCGTGTCGAGTACCGTCTTGTCGTTACAGTTAGAGGCGTCTCGGATCGTCCGGTTCGTACTCCTCGACGATCACGAGGTTTGCCGCATCGTGCGTTGTCGAGAGAAGAGCGTCGCGGTTTCTACAGGGTGCCGGGATAGCCGATCAGGTCTTGCGCGGTACAGCTATCCCGGTATCCTCAGGTCTTAGTATCGGCCGTGTGGTTATTGAACGACGATAGTAAGGATATACGTTTGGGCTTTACAAGGCGCGTTGAGCAGTTAAACTATTCGATCCAAAACTGAAGATACCCTTTAGCCTTGGCGATATCTCCGTGACGTGATGTCGATAAGCGTGATAATTTGCTTTGAAAAACCATTGAGATCCTGACCAGCCTTTCGATGGCAGGGCGTAAGGCGTAACATAAGTATATCGTGCTATCAGTCTCGACAGGATGAGACGTGTCAAGTTAAATATCAATCCGGGGGGAGATTGACGATTTTGCACGCGTAACTACCCAACTTACAACACGTATACCTTTTCCCAACCGGACGAGAGTACCGTCGATACGCCTACTATATTTGCCGATATCGCGTCCGACAGAGCAATTAAAAAGGACGATATCGCCTACGTCCCGACTTACGGCTTGGGTGGCTATGGCGATTTGCTTACCGAGCGGCCGAGATCTAGCAGCGCTAATTACCATAACATCGGCGTGTCCGTCGGCGGCGGTAAGAACTTATCATGGACATCCTTCGGCCGCTCGGAGAGTCTCGGCGACGCTAAGAGGAGGGTCTGGGTCGTTCTCGACGAGAGCGCCGGCTCCGAGGAGAAAGATAAACGTTCCGCCGAGCAGCTCTTCTACCTCGGAGCGCGATGTTAAGTTCGATTCTGAAAACGGAAATATCTCGATTAGTCCGGAAGATAACTCGTATGCCGCTGCGTAATGTGTACCGGTCTCCCTGCTAATTCGAGTCGCAGCAACCCTGTCGTGCTAGGCATTCTTGGAAGCGAGATCAGGTTGTAAAAGATAGGCGGGTTCCCAGGTCAGCCGAGCCTAGACACGTAATTAAGTCGCGCTCGGTTGCTCGACAGCTAGGTAGAATAAGCACCTTGGGTATTTTATAATAGCTCCAATACGCGAGGAGTTACCACAGAGGACGGCACCGTATTTAGCGTTAGCAGTACGTGCCACACGTGTCGTAATATTATCGATACTTGGACAATTTAATAGTAAATACGTCGTTGCCTAGGTAGGCGATAATATGGCTACCAGGCAACAAAATCATGCGCGTGCCAAGGTTAAATAGGTATTAAGCGCGTCTCCTGTCACGAAACCCCAATCCGAGATTTACAGCCGACGTGGTCGTGGTCTAGTGGTTAAGGACATGAAGGGCAAACCGAGTTCGAATTTGAGTCAGGGCGACAAAAGGGCCAATTTGTTCAGGTCAAGTGCCAGGTTCGACCTCACCTTTTTGCCTCCATTCTTTATTTTATTTTTCTCTTCCCTTTACTTCCAATACTCGGATGCGTTACTTCATATTAGAGCCTGGTGATCCGGACGTGTGGGTTGTCTACTCAAGTCTTACTCTTATGTCTAAGCCGTCGCTAATTATCATCGTGGGTAAGAGGGACTAGCCCGTATGGTGCGCCTAGGCTATGCTTAGAAACTTTTGTATGCCCACGAATACTTTTAAAGAACCGAGCAGTATGTATTATGCGGATACCCAGGGTCGTTATCCCGGATATCCAGAACCGCGACTTGATTACGAAAGATGATTCTTTGTAGTTCCGCGAGGGAACTTCTACCGATCCCTTAAGCACCTAGCTGTGTATTTTGACGCCAGGAGTGTTGCTAATCTATTTATAGATGGTATATACTAACACGTCGCTGGAGCGGAGCTGGAGGATGAGCTAAACTTGTTGCAAAATATGGGGAAATAGTTCGTAGCCGCGATGAGACCCCCAGACCACGTTTGCCAAGGATAACAGCATCTATGACGTGCCAAGATTTGACTGTTTCCGTGGGAGACGAAAGAAGCTTAAGAGGCGGCATTTTCGGGTTTAGTCCGAGGAGTCTATAAACTTGACGTGTAAGAAGCGATACGTAGCTTCGAATTGTCGATTCCGATAAGTTACTCTTCGTCTAACTAGTGTATTTACCTACGTACCTGGTATTCAAACAGGGATATGCCGCTTGGGCCACAAGATAGCCGAGTCCAGACGCACGCGATATGCAACTCGTTTCGTTCAAATTCTATCAGATTCGTGTAAATATGTATGCAGACTATCAGAGGTAACAATGAGGCTCTAGATGGAACGTACCTAGGTAGGTATTTCTATTTTTAGAGACCGTGCTAAAATTGTACTAGGTACCTTACATAGTGGGCCACGATTACTTAAGGGGCAGATACGTAGATACGTAGGTACGTATTAGAGTGCTAACCGTTTTCTTTGGCCGTTAAAATTCATTCCGTGCAGCTTTCCTGCGCAAGTGCCACGATACGCTGCCAGCGTGCTATCCCTTGCTTCGTCTTTATGGTATAAGCAAGGCTCCTACGGTTGACCAGGTAAAGTACTGTGCCAAAATGAAAAATATTATCACACACTAAACTAAAGTTGGTAATAGGTCACTTGCCACGATTTAGAAAATATTAAATGTATACTTTTAAGCCTCATTACGGTTTATTGTAATAAGAATATTCAATTAAACAATATAACACCTATTTACATAATAAACAAGAGCAACACTATGTAAACGGATAGTATGCAGCTGCTTTATACCATTAAGTACTTAACCCCGCATACAAATTCGTTACTATATACTTGTACCTTACGGCTTATCTCAACCTCCTACCCTTTTTCAAGATCACCGCTTACCTAGCAATATCCAGTATTTAGTTTCTTACAATTTTTTATTCAATTAAATCAATTTAAATGACGATGTAAAGCCTATATGTCTTTTTATATATTACTTTTACTCGGTTGTATGTATTAATTAAAGATTATACGGTTGCATGCAATTGTTGCGAGGTAAAAAGGCTAGAAACGAGGTTTTTTTTTTTTTTTTTTTTTTTTTAAATATCACCAAAATACGAGGCTAGCTAATTGACTTACTAGCTGGCCAATTAGATAGCCGTATTAGAGGAGGCTATATAGGAAAGCTAAGATTAAGGAAATAAGTGTAAAACAGTAAGATATTAAAATGAGGCTATCGTCAAAGATGTTGTTTTTATTATTGATTGACTATTATGTATGTTACTTGTAAAGATTGGTGTTTTGTGTATGGAAAATAGTCATGTGTTATCACGTAACTATACTTACGTAATCACATTCCAACAAGCTATTTGATTAATATTGCTTATTTTTAAATACATATTATATATAACGTTATAACGTATGTATTTATAAAGGAGAATTCTTTTTTCCCATATAAAAGTGCGAAGTACTGCAATAAATTGAGCTAAATACGCTAACCTGTGGCTGACTACCCTTTTAAGCTAAGTTTACAGATTTTTTTCATTTTGGCACAGTACTCTACCTGGTCAACCGTAGCTCCGACGCGATGGATTCTTACTTATCCCGGCTAGCCTGCTCCTTACTTTAGAGACGGCAAGGGGATAATGCGAGCGGGCTTCTGGTTCTGTCGATTCCCATCTCGTTCGTCGAGCGTTGGAAATAATCATAAATACCTACGGACGTATCCGAATAATTCCGAGCTTTTTAGTCGCGGACTATCAATTGCGATGGAGATGCTACGTATATAAGATCGTCGACGTTATCGCGTTTTTGGAGTAGCGGATAAGCACCGTGTCCGTCTCTGCTACACCTGCGACAGGATCCCGCTCCTCTGCCGGGTTCTATCCGCAGTCGATCCTCTACGGTGAGTGGGCGAGAAGCGCAAGAAAACGGGGCTTTGACCATCCCGCCGCTGTAGTATTCGACACTGTGCGGCTTTGTGCTGAAATGTTTGCTATCGCCTTTTCCGTATTATCGAATTGACCGGTTCCAGGCTGCTCGCCTAAACAGTAAAAGAGCAACCTCAGCCATGATACTTAAATGCGGATCGGCGGTCGTGGAGAAGAGCGCGCAGGAGCCGGATGCCCACTCGGCTGATGAGGTGCCCATTTTTCTACCGTCGACATTCTCGCCTTGGCGTAATCAGGAGGAATTTATTACTGGCGGCGAGCCAACATCTGCCCGCTCGGCCGCTCAGCCACCAGTGCTGCCTCCCCAGACGTCTAGAGGAGCAACGACAATATCGCAAGACATCTCCGAAGAAGATATACCCAAATCTCCGTTGCGGCAGCCGACTTCCCCTTTCGACCCCCCGGTAGCGGCGAGAACCGACGCGACCGACGCGACCGACGCGACCGACGCGACCGACGACGAACGCGCATCTCGGCCGTTTGACCGCGGCATGCAGCCCAGAACGGAAGTTGGTATCGCGGCTGGCAATTCTGCTGCGGCTGATCTAGGGGGACCTGGGCCCCTGCGCCGCGCGAGATTCGAAGAAATGTTGGATCGCTCTCTTCCTGCTACGCTTTTCAAAAGCAACTCTTTCTCTCGCATCGGCGGTAATTACGACGAGATTAGAGAAGATCACCAAGCCGAACCGCCGCGCCGCGAGATGGAGAATCGCGACGCGGAGAGTTATCCCATGGGCTCGGTCGACGCGCGCGAGATCCCGGAAGAGAGCTGTGCGAGCTCGGACGACAGCGGCGACGTAGAAATTGACGACCTCGCTGCGCGATACGGTATATCTGGGGTCCATTCCGGTGCTTTGCCTACGGTATTCGATGCTGACCGATTTTCTAGAGCGGCCGCCCCTCGACTGCTACTCGAGGCGGGATGCGTACGTCAGACGCTGGGGCTGGGAATACGTCGTCCTAGCTTTATTGTCCTTGTACTCTACGCTTCTTAGCGGGTTGTGGTTCGTAACCTCCATCTACCAGCCGCGATACGGAAGGGGAATATCGTCTAGCGAGGGGTGGAAGATGGCACCCTCGACGGCCACCCTCGTCTGCACGTTGGTCGCTAAGACCGTCGAGATATCTTTTGTCACGGTCTACGTCGCTCTTCTCGGCCAAGTCCTAACTCGGAGGGCTTTTATCAGGAAGGCGAAGGGTGTTACTCTCGCCGAGATGACGATGCGGAATTGGGTCATCGTGAGTAGACAAGCTATACGCTCGCCTTTTTGACCGTTTATTAATGCTGACGAGTTTAGCAACCGGGATCTTTACTTACCTATTGGGAAGGAGTTCCTTACGCGGCGTTGACCCTCTTAGGCGGCGTGAGTCTTGTCGCGACTCTCTGCTCTCTGTTCTACACTACGGCGTCGGACGCCCTGGTAAGTCCTAAGCTCATGTTTGGCCGGTGGGAGGATCGCGAGCTGGAAGGGTTGGTGAAGGCTTCCTACGCGAACCCCTTCTACGTGCAGAAAGCTTGCTCGACCCCCATCGACCGGAGCATGGACCCGAATAGCTCGGCGCCCTCTTGCCTCGACGTCCAATACTCGGGCCAGTCCTATCATAATCTGCTTACCTTCATGCATGTTACGCCCCCTCGATACTATCAACCTCTGGCTAACAACCCGTGCAGGACGGAATGGCAAGCTATCCACGATAATAAGACTTCGGCGATGGATAACCTCGCCTCGAGGCCCGCGGGGAGGCATAGTCTATTCGACAACACGACGATGGTATCGTCTTGGATCGAGACCGACTTCGGAAATCCGGAACTTAATTTAAAATCACACGGTAGGATCGTTAACAACGTCACGCTCGCGATGCCGCACGCGGGCGTCTACTTGGCGGCGACGGATCCGCGCAACGACATATTGCAACCCGACGATTTAGCCGGCGTCGGCGAGTACTCGATCCGTGCCGGCGTCGTTTCGCCCGTGGTCAACGTCATGTGTGTCAATGTGGCCCGCGACGAGTTAGCACCCCTCGTATACACCGCTTGGCCCGGCGCGCGAACGGAGGGTACCGAAATACCCGGGCAGAAAACCGGCGTGGAAGATTGGTTCGACGACGTCCCGCCCCCGGTCGACGACGAATGGCTTAACAGGACCGCGGTCGACGATATCTTTCGATTGGGTCCCGAGTATCGCCGTCGGCCCCCGGTCTTTCAGCTGGTTAGGATCCCTTCCCCTCCGCTCTGATAGCTCCTAGCCTATAAGTTTACGACGGACGCGCGTAGCCTAACACCTCTACTAGTTCCCGATCGACTACAACATGATCACTAATACTTCGGTCGCCGGCTCGGAATCTCTATACGTGCTGGCTAAATCGAGTGCTATCGCCGAATATACGCTCTGCGAGATGCGGTCGTGGGTGACGCCCAAGTGCTCGACCCGATTCGACGTCTCGGGAATATCCGGCGGCTTCATGCGGGCGCACTGCGAGGATCCCGAAGATGCCGACTCCTACTCCGCCGCGTCGGGCAACGACGACGTTAGAAATCCTCCCGAACCTTCTATCGACTGGAGGAACCTAGCCGAGCAGTGGCGCCTTTCCATGGATCTTAACGGCGGCGTGCAGAACAATAACGCGAGCAACGCGCGCATCATGACGAACTTCATATTACGCGAGGCGGCGCTTGACCCGTTCCTGCCGTCCATGGCCGAGGCCTTGGCGGTGTTGTCTTCGTCGACTCTCGTCGCCGGGACCCTCGGGTCGACTTATCGTATGAGCTGGGATTATCCGGACGTCGAGATGGACCCGGGCGTCTACGAGACGTTCAAGGCGTCCATGCGCACCCAGCAGTACACGTCCTCGCACGTACAAAAATGGCAAGGCATATTCTACCCCGTATTAGGGACCGTCTTCGCGATTAATGTAGCGTGTCTACTGTATCTCGCCTTCTTCCGCCGGGGGCTCGTAAGCGACTACACCGAGCCCCAGAACCTATTTGCGGTCGCCGTCAACTCGCCTCCCAGCGTCGCGTTATCGGGGAGCTGCGGCCGCGGCCCGGACTCGGCGGGGATGGTGGTACCCTGGCGCGTAAGTTACTCGGCTGCCGCTAACCATTATTTCTTCGAGGAGGTGGCCGGTAGCGCTAAAGGTCGCGCTGGTACCCGCGCGAGCGTGGCGAGCGGTTCCGATCTGCTGCCGGGGAACGATAGCCGACTCGGAGGTAATAATTACAATAACTACAAACGGCTGAGGGAGAGCGCAGCCTGGTTTTAAAAGGGGTGTCCCGCTAAGGGGGACGAGGCGATAGGACTAAGCTAATCATCTACGTAATGCCAAATTTGCGCCTTTTGCGTTTCTACATTAGCATAGCGGCGGCGTTCGAGGGATTAGGGGTTGAGATATCATTCGGGAGAGGGTGGCTCCTGATCTGTTACGTCTACGATACTTTTTGCTACGTATCTCCCAGCTTCACATAAAATCGAGATGAGCCGCGAGTCTCGGACGATAACTACGTGTAGATAACTCCATAATTTATTTATTTATCGTATATTTTCTCGTCGTCTAGGATGTTGAGATCCTGTGAATGCGTGGCAGCGTTGAGCTATATCCGCAAAAACCTTTCCAAAAAGCGGCCGTGTCGTAGCACAACTAGACAGAGCCGTAACCGAAGAATAAAAGCGATCAGCGGGGCGAATCCCCTATTCAAAAATTATACACCACGCCTGCGGGAAGCGGGGCTGCTTAGAACAGCTTATGCTCGAGCGTCATGTCGGACTCCGGCTCTAAGCCGACGCAAGCGCGGAAGATATTCGTCAAGGCGCCGCGCTGCTTGGCGAGCGAGTTGACGACGGGGGTTCCGGGCGGCGTCAGGGGCGCCTTCAGCATGTAGCTCAGGATGCTGAGGACGCTGTGGAAACCCTTGAACTCGGATGCGGATTGCGAGGATAGCTTCCAGCTGATGCGCGTCATCATCTCGGCCACGACGACTAGGTCGATAATCAAGGGGGAGGCTAGGAGGGAGTCTTCGCAGACGTTGAAGATGCTAGGGTGCGGGGGTTAGCTAGGTCGTCGATAGAGGCTAGGTTGTCGATAGAGAGGAAAAAGACTCACGAGATGGTCTGGTGTCCGCCCAAGAAGATCTCGGCGTAGTACTCGTCCAGCGCGCGCTTATTGTCGCCGACGGCGGGCATGTACTTGATCACGACAGTGTGATCGGGGTGTTCGCCCTTCTTATACAGCACCGAGTTCGCCTCGACCATATCGTCGACGACGTTGCTCTTGGAAATCTCCTTGGACCGGAACTGGCGCTGGGAACTTAGGTTCTTGCCGTCGTTGTTGCCGAGGTGGTTGTAGCTCGCGATGGAGGTCAGCTTGATGCCCGCGTTGATCAGGAAGTCGACCAGCGCGGATTTCATCTTGGTCTGGCCGGACTTAAAGTCGTCGCCGCCGATGAAGGCGCCGTGGCGAGAGGCTAGGTCGATAGCGCCGGGGACGAAGGTGTTCTGGGGAGACCCGTTGATGAAAGGTGTCGATTCGAGGATGCAGGCTACGGCGAATACGGTCGAAGGGGAAATCTCTTCGTGGCCTCGCTCGATGGCTTCGAGAAGGTTATCCGCGGTGTCGTTGATGCCGGGGATGATGTCGGCGTAGCGTTCGGTGTTTGCCGTCCATTGCACGATGACCTTGTCTAGGCCGTTTTGTTGCTTAAAGTCGCTATTCTCTAATTAATAAGAAGGGTAGATATGGGCGTACGAGTCGGGCTTACCGGATATCCTGGCGGATCTTCTCGACGTGGGCCGTAGAGGCCTTGCTCCCCGGGATGAGATTGTCGGCTCGGTCCTCCTGGTTAGCGGCGATGAAGTCGGGGTAATAGATGCTAGGGAGAGGGACCATCTGGGCCAGCTCCTTCTTGACCTGCGCCTTCAAAGTAGGTTCGAGCACGGCAGCGCGGTCCATAGCGTCCGCGAGGTTCAAGCTGCTGATGTCCCACCCGCCGATGACGAGATCGTTGGGATGGACCATGGGGAGGACGTCGCGGAATGGGATGTTGATTTCCTGCTTGGTAGTAGGATCCGTACCGAGTTTCATGGTAGAGCCCATGATGACGGACCCGTAATAGTTGGCCGCGCGAGGGCCCTCGCGAGTCTCCCAGACTAGGCCGCGACGGTTGGCGATGATACCGGCGGTCACGGTGGTGCCGTTGTTTCCGCCCCAACCGACAAGCATCATACCAACCTTGGGAACCTTGCGGTCGACTTTGAAATCGTAGGCCGTCTCCTTGGGCGTGGCTACGTATTTGCCGGCAGAATCCTGGGTGACGCTGGTAGTCCGGTAGGTATACTTGGATAGGATCTCCTCGTCGGTGTAGGTCACGTTAGGAGAGCTGACCGTAAAGAGGTTATCGGGTGGCGAGGAAGCCGAGTTGTCGGTACCGTTCGAGTTTCCGTTCCTGTTCCCGTTCCCGTACGCAGCCCCCGCGTCTAATTCGGCGTGTGGTGCCATGGTGCGTCGTTGCTGGCGGTATACCTTGGTAGATTTGAAATCGAGGTATCTGGGTAACCCTCTACTGGATAAAGGGTGAGTCCGCTGCGCCTCCGGGCGAAGAGCAACGGGCTCCGGCGTACGGGTGGTGAACGCTACATTGCGAGTCAGAACAAGAATCTGGTTTGGGTATTCGCAGAGGGAGCTTACGAGTTCAGGAGATTAGAAAACGTCTTGACGGTGTGTGGTGATCGCTGCTCGGAAGCGCGATCGTCCGGTCGAGCGGTCGAGCGGGTTGAGTAGGAAGAGAGGAGATACGACTATGTCGTCGAACCGTCTCAAAGTGTTAATCTGAAGAGCAAGAGAGATAGAGCTTAGAGTCCAGAGGGGGCGGTATTCCAACTTATGTATTCCAACTTATGTATTCCGTAGGAGCAACGGATACGTCGGGAGTCTTACGTCGGGAGTCTAGACGACTTACTACTGCGACTACGTAGTAGACTAAGGACAACGCATGCAGGAAAGTCTAGAAAAGTGGCACGATATCCGGAACGACGAATAGCCAAGTTTACGATAGACTGACAGTTCACGATTTTGGTAGTTGCAGTCGTTAGATAGCGCTTGTGGGTTTGGGATGTCGTGTGCTCCCCGCCTAACCCACCATAATGAATCCGAGGAACCCTTACGGATTGGTAGCGGGGTAGTTAGGGGTATGATTGGTCAATGGGGGTTCTTGCTGTCAATACTGAGCCGAGTTTAGGGCTAACAGAGAGCTTTCTATGTACCTAAGATTACCTAAGATTACAAGACGCAAACACTTAGCGATGTCGGGTCCTATCTGTTATCTTATCCCCTTTTTGGTTTTGCGCTTTAGTTATGCATATTTCCGCGGGCGTTCCTGGCATTGTTATTCTCTTTGGGTGGCCTTACGACGTACAGCAAAAGATATGTATGCCTGTTTAATAATATCATATGACTTTTAACCATTTCTTTACTTCTATAATAACGACGCTGGAAGAAATGATTAATCAATCTCAATTTTACATCACGGTGGCGGAATTCGTATACCAAACCAACAGCTGTGAAGATCAAATTAACCTAGAATAATAAATAATACATATTACTACACGCGAGTAAATCTAGATTTAATACAAACATATGAAGGCACACACAGGCAAGTTGAATCATGTCAAGCAAAATGTGCGGCTAATTTTACTTTGGAAAGGGGGATGTGCTAAATGTTCCTATTGGATATTGCTTATGAGTGAAGAGCACGGACTCGAAGATCTATCACAAGGGAGCTAGAGCTAAGAAAGTAACCGCTGTGGACCCCATTTGGCACATACCTACTTTGTGGGACATTATATTGGGTCAACTACTAACATACCCTTATTATATTTTTAATAATTACAATATTAAAACTTACTCAATTAATTAAAATAATTATTTATATTAAAGATAAAGAAAAACGCATTTATTAAGTTATGATTAAAATGCGAGCGGACGTTATATTACGTTATACCGTAACTTTATATAATATATTATCGTTTACGTTATTTTAACAATTTAAAAAAACGAAAAACCATTATATAAAGATTATAAATCTTTAACTTTTACGTTTAAAGTAAAAATAAAAGATAATTAATTAAATGATGGTTAAATGATTCATGAACGTGTTATAACGTTTTACGTTTTTAATTAAAAGGAAGTTATATTTATGTATTATGTATTATATAAAAAACGAGTTCCCCTCGTTCTTTTATTATAAATAATTTTTTCCTTAAATATTAATATTATATTAATTTTATTACATTTGATTTATTTATTATTTATTTTATTATTATTTCTTTACGTACGTATTTATTAATATTGATTAATATTATTAAATATTTAATAATATAAATTAATAAAGTTAAAAGAGTTATTATTATAATAATTCGGAAGAACTTATTATAGTAATATATACGATACCAGCGATTTTTTTTTTATAAGAAATGTTTGTATTATTTATAACGAATAATTTTTTATTTATCCACAATTTTTACGAAATATTCTCACGCCATTTCAATTTAAACCCTTTATCTTTTACATTTTTATCTTTTATATTATCCATATTCTTAATAATGTTTTAAATTTTATAAATAAAAAATTCGGCGTAAACTTAAGTTTATATTATTAATAACGACGTAATAAAATAAGAAAATAAAGATAAGTTGCTCGAATTTCTTAAATTAATTCTCGGTTAAAGACTTATTTTTATATAATAATTTAATTATATGGTAATGAAGTGGGAATTAATCGATCCACAAATAACTACTTTTGAATAAAGGGTAATTTAAGTATTATTTACGTTGTTAAATTTTAAAAATATTAATAAAAGTTTAATAAATATACGTATATTTAAAAAAATTATAAATAAATATTAAGAAAAATTTAAAAGATTTACGGTAAATAATTTCGTAATATTGCCAAAATAAATATATTTAAGATTATAAAACGTATTAATAATAAAAAGCGTTTATATAAAAAGGTATAATATTAATTATACGAAGGCATTTATTAACTTTATAACATTACGTAAATTATTAATATAATATATTAACAAATTAAATATAATTAAACAAAAATAGCCAAATATATTAGTATAAAAAATATTTATATATAATATTAATAAAAGATTGATTTATTTTAACGTGTAAATTTATATATATATTATATTATAATAATAATTAATAATTTTTAACTTATAAACGCCAGTTTAAACAATTATACGTATAAATTAAATTTTATTTTCCAATATAATTTTAATTAAACTATTTCTTTTTTGTTATTAATATATATTATTTATTTTATACGTAATATTCTTTCCGTCTTTTACTTTTAATAATTTTTCGTTAATCTTTAATATTTCACTTTTAATTTAATAATTGGAAATCATTGCGTATTCCCCTTTTTAACCATTACCTTCGTTGTATAATTTATTTTTAATCCATATTATAACATAATTTAACCAACCTTTTTAAAGAATATCGAGTTATTTATATTAAAGTAATATTTAATTAATAAAAAACGTTTTTTATTTCTTAATTTTATAGGAAATTAACGCGCTTTCTTTTGACTTATTTTTATAAATTAACGTTTTATACGGTGTTTTAATATATATAAAATAATTAAGATATAATTTAGTATATAATATTAATTTTATGTAAGGGTAAGTTTTTATAACGGTATTAAAAAATATATTTAAACCATTTAAACTATTACCGGATAATTTTTATATAATAACAGCAATTTTTTTAAGCGTTGAAATAAGTAAAAGAAATTAGTTTATAAAAAGTTATAATTTTTCCTCTTAAACAATTTTATTATTTATACCAATAAATAGTTTAACGGGATAAGTTTTTATATTTATTAATAATTAATAAACGTAAGTATATTACAACGTTTTCTTAATACGTATTTTTAACAAAATATATTTTTTAATTATTATAAACCATTTTAAGAAGATTTGGAATAACGAAAATAATTATACGGGTAAAGCTTATAACATTTTAGAAGATAAATTCCGGTTTTTTTTAGATATATATTATACGGTAAGAATTTAATAAATATAGTTTTATATTATATTTTCTATTATTTTAATAGAAAAAGTAACTATATATTTTCTATATAATATACCTTAATATTAATACTTTATAAATATATATTTAATTATAAAACGGCATTTTAATACAAAATAGAATAAAATATAATATTATTAAAACTAAACGTTTATTATTTTTTATAATATTAAAGTAAAAGAAAAGAATAAAGGAAAGTTAAACCTGGAAGTATTATAAGTTATATTCGATAAATTATCATTATGTTAACGTACTTTAAGATAAGATTTTAAAGGAAAATAATAACTTATCGTAGTTATTTATTAAATATGTTATACCGTTTTACAATTACAATATGCTTTATTTATTTTATTATATTAATTTAAAAATTTAGTAGGTAAATTTTGTACTTTAATAAGTATTTACAAGAACTTAAAGGGCGTATAACAATATATGATAAAAGAGAATAACAAGGATGCCGATTAATATTATATAAAACGAAAGTATTATTAAACCGATAAAAATAGAAAATACTAAATTAAAAAGGTATTAAAAAATTGGAAAAAACGCTGTTAAGTATGTAAAAAAGAAGGATATTGATTTATTAAATATTTTAAGAAAGAATAAAAAGAAGTTAAGAATTAATGAAAGGTTAAAAGGGAATAAAATAAGGGAAAATACGTTATATTTTTAATTGGTTATAAAGATATTAAAGAAAAAAACTTAAAATTTAATAATAATGAAGATAATACTTAAATTTTCGAAGTAAAGGAAGGTAAAGTTAAATAGTTTTTAATTATTACTTATTTGGTAAATTAAATATATTAATATTAAATTACTTTTTATTATTTCCTTTTTAAAAAATTTTAAAATAATATTTCTTTTATTTTAAACTAATACGTTAAAGATATTTTCTAAGGAATTATTCCCAATATAAGCGTAATACAAATGTTTACTATAGAAAAAAGATAATGTTAAGTATTTATATAAAGTTTTTTCGAACACAAGTTAAAAATAAACAATAATCGAACAAATAAAGTAAATATTAAATTTGGTAATAAATCTTTAATTAAATTATTAAGAATAATTACGATTAACATCCCTTTTAAACCAATTAATTTTTATATAATAAAATTAAATATTTTATTTTTTTTATACTTTAAAGATATGGATTACTTAAAAATATATTTAAATAACGTTATTAATTAATTAATTGAAAAAAGTGGGGTAATTGTGGCGGTTATACGTAAATAAAAATATTTATGGTTTTATTTTAATAATATAACTTATTTTACAAAAATGGAATTATAACGTTTATATTTCCGTTTTAATTATTTATTTATAAATAAATTATATAATTTATTAAATAAAGTCGGTTATAATATTAATATTAATAATATTAAAAAAATTAATAAATTTTATTATTATTATTAAATAAAAAGCAAGATTTTTTAAAGGTTTAAATTTAATTTAAAAAATTTTAATATAAATTTTAATTACAAGATAATTACTAATATTATATACTTTAATAAACAATTAATATTATACATAATCGACGTAATTACGGATTTTTAAACGATATAATTTATAAAAACCATTTCGGTTAAAAAAATATAAGAAATTTTAAATAATATTAAATAAATACGTATTTCAAACCCTTTAATATTATTATTTATAATATAAATATTAATTTTAATAATATTAAATTTAAGAATAAGGTTTATATTGTTAACGTTACTTATTATTAAGTTTTTATAAAAGCTTATTAATTTATTAGTAAAATTAAAAAGTATTATAACTCTGTGCGTAAAACTTACGAAATTATAATTAATAAATTTTAAGATTTTAATTTAAAAATATTTCGATTTTAAATAGTAATTAAGGTAATAAATGATACAATTAATTTAAATAATTTCGTATTTATCTTTTTAATTTTTAATATTTATTTAAGAATTAATATAAATTTATTATTAATTTTTACGCAAATTTAAAAGATATAAGTAGTTTAAAAGATAATGATAAAAATTAAAAAAATTAAAATATAACATTTAATTAAAGACATTTTAAATATAAAAAATGGTTTTAATATTTAGAAAATATTATTTATAACATTTCCAATAGAAAATAAAGTGTTGATTTATTGAAAAAAGGAAAGATAGAAAAACTTTTATAAAATTATTGCAATTATTAATAAAAACGTAACCATTATTTTTAATGTTTTTGGCGGTATGTCCATATTTAAAAATATATACGTAAAGCTTTACATTACCCTTAAAGAGGACCTTATAAAAAGCAAGAAATTTATAATCGATTTACTTAAGCTTTTATTTAACTTAAACGACTATAAATTTATTCCGAAAGAAGATTTTATATACGTTAATAATTTCTCGTATATTGCATTATTATACCTCACTTCCAAGAAATAAAATAACTTTAACTTAACATTAAAATTACGAACCAACAGAAAAATAATTACATTAAGCAAACCATATAAAGCATTTGATTTAAAGGAGTTAAACGCTTTGTTCAAAAAAGGTATTTTATTATTTAAAATATATAATACAATAATATATCGAAAAATAACAATATTTAAATTACAAATAATTCGAAAAATTAAAATTAAAAATATTCTTACGTTATACGAAAAGTTACAATTGATAGTTTAAAGATATAGTAATTTTAATAAAGAATTTATTATAACATACATACTTACCATTTAAAAAATTAATTAACGCTTTATTTTATTATTAATTTTTATACTCCAATATTAAAAGATAAAAGTTATAATTAAAAATATTACTATAATTTACACCCAATTAAAAATATTAATATAAAAGGAAGTTTATATACGTTTACTAACGGAATTAAAAAATAAATATTTTAAAAAAACGCTATTACATATTATTAAACCATTATACGATTTTGCAGAGTTGGATATATATTAATTTAAAATTTATTTACATTATTATTAAAAAAAACTATATATAAAATTATTAACTTTTAATTTTTATTTATTAATTATAAACTTAAAACCTTTTAAATTAACCGGTTTATAAACGAATAATACTTTTAACATTAATATTATAAAATTTTTAACTATTAAAAATAAAATATTAATTAAAATAAGAATTAAAATACGCCTTTAAAAAATATTAAATAAAAAAATTAAAAATTTTAATAGTTTTTAAATTATTATTTATAATAAAAACTATAAAATTATTATAATATAAAAAAATTAAATTAAAAAATTTAAACTTATAAACGGTTAATTATTAGATATAATTAAAAGATTTATAAAATAAAAGATTTAAAAAGTATACATTGTAACCATTTATTAATTTAAAACTACTTTTAATTATTTTACAATAACTTAACATATTAACTTCGGATTTAAAGAAATAAAAATCTTTAATATTAAGATTAAATAATAAATGAATAATTAAATACAAAAGCTAAAATATATTAAATTAAATTTATAAAACTTATGCGTATACGTTTTCGTTAATAGGTTATTTATAAATAATAAAAATCTAAATTCGCAAATTAAATATATCATTATTTTAAGAAATAAGGAAATTATTAATCAAAACAACGAAATTTACATTATTAAAAACATCATTTACTAATCATTTATTAAATATAAACGAATAACTCGCAATATATTCATTAGCAAAATCTACGAAATGGTTTAAGATTTTGATATTAACTATGTTATTTATTACATAATTAATACTATTTTTAAACATTTATCTTTATTTAAAGCTTTTTTCGTTTTATACACCAACTCCTTCTCTTTATACCAATACTTAATATAAATAAACAATACCAATAAAAAACAATTAATGATTGATTTGATAACGTTAAAGCAATTGTATAAAAATCGGGAAATAAACGACATTTGTTAAATATACAATACTTGTAACCCCGCGAACGCCATAACGAAAACTACTTTAAATAAAGCAATAAAAAATTTGGTGGAAGATAACCAAATTAACTTACGACTGGAAAAATAAATAAAGCATAAAAAAAGTAATAAATTTGTAACCAATTAATTACAAAAAAAAAATAAAATAAATAATAATTAAATAACTTATAAACATATCATAACGTTTTACGTTTTTAATTAAAAGGAAATTATACCTATATACCGTACATTATATAAAGAACAAATTCCTTTCGTTTTTTCACCATAAATAATTCCCTCTTTAAACATCAATATTACACCAATCTCATCGCATCTAATTTACTTGTTACTTGCTTTACTATTATCTCTTTACATACGTACTTACCAACATTAAATAACCTTTAAAAATTGCTTTAATAAACCTTTTTAAAAGCATATTATAACTTTATTTACAAAAGATATATTATAAATTAAAGGTATTACGAAATAAATTAATATACATTAAGTTAATCGATTTAAAAAACGCAACTTAAACGTTAATAAAACTATAAAACGTCTCGTAAATATTAACCGTATAAATAAAAAAGATTTAAAAGTTATAATAACTTTTTATTTTTTTTTTATTAACATACGAAAAAAGTATAATATTAAGTTTAAAAACAAATATAATATAAATAAAATTAACTTTTAAAAAGGTAAATCAAAAGGTGTTATTATTTTTATAACGTTAAAAAAGTAACGAATAAATATAATTAAATTTACAATTATTACATAAATTATTATCATTAAATATATTAACACTTAAAACATTTAAAACACTTTAATTTTTATATATAATAAATAATAACTTTAAACTTAATAATTTAACCGAATAATCTTTAAATAAAAATATACAATTATTAATAAAAATTAAACAAATATAATAATAGCAAATAAATGACTTAAAAACGTTTTTTTACTCGAAATAAAATTACGTTATTATAATAATTATAAAGTATTAATTTTAAACAATTACGTTACCCACGTTAACGTTTATTTTATATTAAAAATATTTAAAAATAAATTAATTTTCGTTTACTTATTAACGTATTTAAACAATAAAATACAACCTTTTAATATAAACGTTTATTCGTTTTTAAAGACATATTTTCGTCACAAAAATATTACTTATAATAAACATTAAACTACCGCGTTTATTTACAAGTAATAAATATTATAAACATATATAAACACTAACGAAAAAGCCTTCTCGTTACGTAATATTCATTTAAATTAATTTAATTTAAAATTATAACTTTTAAATACAAGTAAAATAATCGGTAATATACAACCTTTATTTACTTAATTAACAACGTTAATAAAACAATATACACCATTTTATAAATCTTTAAAAGCCTTTTAAAAAACTCCCGAAAATACTTACATCTTTATTAAATAATTTACAAGATTTAAAAGGAATAATAACTTAATTAATTACAATATTTATAACTTAATAAATAAAAATAACAAAGTTTTTTTTTTTTTAACGATTATAATATAATAATAACAAGTTAAAAACGTTGTATTACAAGTTTAATTAAACGATATAATATTTAATAAACGTTAACTTATAATATTTAAACTTAATAAAATATTTATTAACCTTTTAAAAATTAAATTAACGTAAATTAAACAAAAACTAAAATTAATGATGGTTAAATAACTCATGAACGTGTTATAACGTTTTATATCTTTAATTAAAAAAAAATTATACTTATATACCATATATTATATAAGGAACGAATTTTTTTTATTCTTTTATTATAGATAATTTTCTTTTTAAATATTAATATTATATTAATTTTATTACACTTAATTTATTTATTACTTATTTTATTATTATTTCTTTACGTACATATTTACCAATATTAATTAATATTATTAAATATTTAATAATATAAATTAATAAAATTAAAAAAATCATTATTACAATAATCCGAAAAAATCTATTATAATAATATACATAATATTAACAATTTTTTTTTTATAAAAAATATTTACATTATTTATAACAGATAACCCTTTACTTACATATAACCTTTATAAAATACTTTTACACCATTTTAATTTAAACCTTTTATCTTTTATATTTTTATCTTTTATATTACTTATATTTTTAATAATATTTTAAATTTTATAAATAAAAAATTCAACGCAAACTTAAGCTTATATTATTAACAATAACGTAATAAAATAAAAAAATAAAAATAAATTATTCAAATTTTTTAAATTAATTCCCGATTAAAGACTTATCTTTATATAATAATTTAATTATATAATAATAAAATAAAAATTATTTAATTTATAAATAACTACTTTTAAATAAAAGATAATTTAAACATTACTTATATTATTAAATTTTAAAAATATTAATAAAAACTTAATAAATATATATATACCCAAAGAAATCATAAATAAATATTAAAAACAATTTAAAAAATTTACAATAAATAACTTTATAACATTATTAAAATAAATACGTTTAAAATTACAAAACATATTAATAATAAAAAACGTTTATATAAAAAAATATAATATTAATTATACAAAAATACTTATTAATTTTATAACATTACATAAATTATTAATATAATATATTAATAAATTAAATATAATTAAACAAAAATAGTTAAATACATTAATATAAAAAATATTTATATATAATATAAATAAAAAATTAATTTACTTTAACATATAAACCCATATATATAATATATTATAATAATAATTGATAATTTTTAACTTATAAACGCCAATTTAAACAATTACGCACATAAATCAAACCTCACTCTTTAATACAACTCCAATTAAACCACCCCTTTCCCGCTTTTAATATACATTACTTACTTTATATATAATATTCCCTCCGCCCTTTACCTTTAATAATCTTTTATTAATCCTTAATATTTTACCCTTAATTTAACAATCGAAAACTATTACGCACCTTTTTTTTTAACCACCACTTTTATTACATAACTTATCTTTAACTTATACTATAACATAACTTAACCAACCTCTTTAAAAAATATTAAACTACCCATATTAAAAAAATACTTAATTAATAAAAAACGTTTTTTATCCTTTAATTTTATAAAAAACTAACGCATTTTTTCCCAACTTACTCTTATAAATTAACGCCCCGTATAATACCTTAATATATATAAAATAATTAAAATATAACCTAATATATAACATTAATTTTACGCAAAAACAAACTCTTATAACAATATTAAAAAATATACTTAAACCATTTAAACCGTTATCAAATAGTTTTTACATAATAACAACAATTCTTTTAAACACCAAAATAAACAAAAAAAACCAATCCATAAAAAATTATAATTTTTTCTCTTAAACAACTTCACTACTTATACCAATAAATAATTTAATAAAATAAACCCTTATATTTATTAATAATTAATAAACGCAAATATATTATAATATTCCCTTAACATAAATTCTTAACAAAATATATCCTTTAACCATTATAAATTATTTTAAAAAAACTTAAAATAATAAAAACAACTATATAAATAAAACTTATAATATTTTTAAAAATAAGTTCCGATTTTTCCTAAATATATACTATACGGTAAAAATCCAATAAACGTAATTCCATATTATATTTTCTACCATTTTTACAAAAAAAATAACAATATATTTCTTATATAACATACTTTAACATTAATATTTTATAAATATATACTTAACCATAAAATAATACTTTAATACAAAATAAAATAAAATATAATATTATTAAAACTAAACATTTATTACTTTTTATAATATTAAAATTAAAAAAAAAATTAAAAAGAAATTAAACTTAAAAATACTATAAATTATACTTAATAAATTATTATTATATTAACATACTTTAAAATAAAACTTTAAAAAAAAACAATAATTTATCGTAACCGTTTACCAAATATACTATATCATTTTATAATTATAATACGCTTTATTTATTTTATTATATTAATTTAAAAATTTAACAAATAAATTTTATACTTTAATAAATATTTATAAAAATTTAAAAAACATATAACAATATATAATAAAAAAAAATAATAAAAATATTAATTAATATTATATAAAACGAAAATATTACTAAATTAATAAAAATAAAAAATATTAAACTAAAAAAATATTATAAAATTAAAAAAAACATTATTAAATATATAAAAAAAAAAAATATTAATCTATTAAATATTTTAAAAAAAAATAAAAAAAAACCAAAAATTAATGGAAAATTAAAAAGAAATAAAATAAAAGAAAATACGCCACATTTCTAACTAATTATAAAAATATTAAAAAAAAAAACTTAAAATTTAATAATAATAAAAATAACACTTAAACCTTCAAAACAAAAAAAAATAAAATTAAACAATTTTTAACCATTATTTATTTAACAAATTAAACGTATTAATATTAAATTGCCTTTCATTACCCCCCCCTTAAAAAATCCTAAAATAATACCTTTTTTATTTTAAACTAATACATTAAAAACGTTTTTTAAAAAATTATTTCCAATATAAACATAACGCAAATATTTATTATAAAAAAAAAATAATATTAAATATTTATATAAGACTTCTTTAAACGCAAATTAAAAATAAATAACAATTAAATAAATAAAATAAATATTAAATTTAATAATAAACCTTTTATTAAATTATTAAAAATAATTACAATTAATATTTCCTTTAAATTAATTAATTTTTATATAATGAAATTAAATACCCCATTTTTTTTATATTTTAAAAATATAAATTATTTAAAAATATATTTAAATAACATTATTAACCAATTAATTAAAAAAAATAAAATAATTATAATAATTATATATAAATAAAGACATCCGTAATTTTATCTTAATAATATAATTTATTTTACAAAAATAAAATTATAACGCTTATATTTTTGTTTTAATTATCTGTTTGTAAATAAATTATATAACTTATTAAATAAAACCAGTTATAATATTAATATCAATAATATTAAAGAAATTAACAAATTTTATTACTATTATTAAATAAAAAACAAAACTTTTTAAAAGTTTAAATTTAATTTAAAAAACCTTAATATAAATTTTAATTATAAAATAATTATTAACATTATATATTTTAATAAACAACCAATATTATACATAATTAATATAATTACAGGTTTTTAAACAATACAATTTATAAAAATCATTTTAATTAAAAAAATATAAAAAATCCTTAAATAATATTAAATAAACACATATTTTAAACCTTTTAACATTATTATTTATAATATTAACACCAACTTTAATAATATTAAATTCAAAAATAAAACTTATATTACCAACATTATTTACTATTAAATCCTTATAAAAACTTATTAATTTATTAATAAAATTAAAAAATATTATAACCTTATACATAAAACTTATAAAATCATAACCAATAAATTTTAAAACTTTAACTTAAAAATATTTCGACTTTAAATAACAATTAAAACAATAAATAACATAATTAATCTAAACAACTTCGTACTTATCCTTTTAATTTTTAATACTTATTCAAAAATTAATATAAACTTATCACCAATTTTTACGCAAACTTAAAAAATATAAATAATTTAAAAAACAATAATAAAAATTAAAAAAATTAAAATATAACATTTAATTAAAGATATTATAAATATAAAAAATAACTTTAACATTTAAAAAACACTACTTATAACATTTCCAATAAAAAACAAAATATTAATTTACTAAAAAAAAAAAAAATAAAAAGGCTTTTATAAAATTATTATAATTATTAATAAAAACGTAACCATTATTTTTAATATCTTTAACAATACATTTACATTTAAAAATATATATATAAAATCTTACGTTAAATTAAAAAAAAACTTTATAAAAAATAAAAAATTTATAATTAAATTATTTAAATTTATAATTAATTTAAACAATTATAAATTTATTTTAAAAAAAAACTTAATATATATTAACAAACTCTTATATATTATTTTATTATACCTTACGTTTAAAAAATAAAATAACTTTAACTTAACATTAAAATTATAAATTAATAAAAAAATAATTGCGTTAAATAAATCTTATAAAGCATCCAATTTAAAAGAATTAAATGCCTTATTTAAAAAAAATATTTTATTACCCAAAATATATAATACAATAATATACCAAAAAATAATAATATTTAAGTCATAAATAATTTAAAAAATTAAAATTAAAAATATTCTTATACCATATAAGAAATTATAACTAATAGTTTAAAAATATAATAATTTTAATAAAGAATTTATTATAACATATATATTTACTATTTAAAAAATTAATTAATACTTTATTTTATTATTAATTTTTATACTTTAACATTAAAAAATAAAAATTATAATTAAAAATATTATTATAACTTATACCCAATTAAAAATATTAATATAAAAAAAAGTTTATATATATTTATTAACAAAATTAAAAAATAAATATTCCAAAAAAACGCTATTACATATTATTAAACCATTATATAATTTTACAAAATTAAATATATATTAATTTAAAATTTATTTATATTATCATTAAAAAAAACTATATATAAAATTATTAACCTTTAATCTTTACCTATTAATTATAAATTTAAAACCTTTTAAATTAATCAATTTATAAACAAATAATACTTTTAACATTAATATTATAAAATTTTTAATTATTAAAAATAAAATATTAATTAAAATAAAAATTAAAATATATTTTTAAAAAATATTAAATAAAAAAATTAAAAACTTTAATAATTTACAAATTATTATTTATGATAAAAATTACAAAATTATTATAATTTAAAAAGATTAAATTAAAAAGTTTAAATTTATAAACAATTAATTATTAAATATAATTAAAAAATTTATAAAATAAAAAACCCGAAAAATATATATCGCAATTATTTATTAACTTAAAATCGTTTTCGACTATTTTATAATAATTTAATATATTAATTTTAAACTTAAAAAAATAAAAGTTTTTAATATTAAAATTAAATAGTAAATAAATAATTAAATATAAAAGTTAAAATATATCAAATTAAACTTATAAGATTTACACATATACGTCTTTATTAATAAATTATTTATAAATAATAAAAATTTAAATTTATAAATTAAATATATTATTATTTTAAAAAATAAAAAAGTTATTAACTAAAATAATAAAATTTACATTATTAAAAATATTATCCATTAATTATTTATTAAATATAAACAAATAATTTATAATATATTCGTTAACAAAATTTACAAGATAATTTAAGATTTTAATATTAACTATATTATTTATTATATAATTAATATCATTTTTAAACGTTTATTTTTACTTAAAACTTTTTTTATCTTATATACCAACTCTTTCTCCTTGTATTAATATTTAATATAAATAAATAACATTAACGAAAAAAGATTAATAATCGATTTAATAACGTTAAAACAATTGTATAAAAACCAAGAAATAAACGATATTTATTAAATATATAATATTTGCAATCTCGCGAACGTTATAATAAAAACTATTTTAAATAAAATAATAAAGAATTTGGTAAAAAATAACCAAATTAACTTATAATTAAAAGAATAAATAAAATATAAAAAAAATAATAAATTTATAATCGATTAATTATAAAAAAAAAATAAAATAAATAATAATTAAATAACTTATAAACGTGTTATAACGTTTTATATCTTTAATTAAAAAAAAATCGTACTTATATATTATATATTATATAAAAAACAAATTCCTTTTATTTTTTTACCATAGATAATTCCCTTTTTAAATATTAATATTACACCAATTTCATCGCATTTAATTTACTTGTTACTTGCTTTACTATTATCTTTTTACGTACGTATTTACCAATAATTAACGTTAATAAAAAATAATATAACTTTAAAATAAAAAAAAGTAATAAAAAAAAAAACACGTTTAAATGCCTTTAATTAACGCAATAGATAAATATTACTTTTATATTAATTAAATTAATATTATAATTATAATCATTTATTAAAATTATTCCTATTATTGACGTAAAGTTGTAAACCTATCCCACAAAGTGGGTATGTGCCAAATGGGGTCCACAGCGGTTAAGCATTTCGCTACATATTCCCAAAACATTATTAAACTGCAAGTTTTGGTTTCTTCAAGACGACTGACTTATACCTTGTTTCTATATATAAGCGGCGCATAGCTTCGGATAAGCCTCGTCGTGTTGAAAAAGAAAAAAAAAAAAAAAAAAAAAAAGCGAATCAAATAAGGCAGGCCACATTCCACAAATCACCACGTTACATAACTGAAAGGCCCCCGCCCTGGGATGCTGCTAACTACTATATTAAGCCTCATTTCCGGGTTCAAGGGTTCGATTCGGATATGAGTACAGCCCGAGTTTAT
Source organism: Daldinia concentrica (assembly GCA_902805455.1). Taxonomy (NCBI): domain Eukaryota; kingdom Fungi; phylum Ascomycota; class Sordariomycetes; order Xylariales; family Hypoxylaceae; genus Daldinia; species Daldinia concentrica. Next base: position 48,112 of record CADCSW010000019.1, read on the forward strand.
GTATACTTATCGATAGGTAATTCTTGATATGGGAGGTCGATGCTCTCTTATGTATGCCGCGATATTCCGTAGCGTTCTCCTTTTCGCTAACATTTTTCGTTGTTTACGGTAAGTAGTAGGCTATGAGATTTCATTGGGCCCAAACTCTCGGATTAATATTCCGTATCGGCCCAGGGGCTGAAAGAAGTCTCAAGTGACGCCGGGCGGCCGAGGCAAGGCTCGATTATGACAACTCGATTGCGTAGAACTCGATCATGTCTGACGCCGGGAGTATTCCAAAGTCTCATCAGTCGCCGGAGATTTCTACACCTGTAGATTTAGTTTCTACGGCCTCGGGATCGAAGACGACATCCGGGATCTATTTTCCTATTCGTCCGTCAAACTATAAGCGTTAATCTTATGCGTCGCGATTTGACATCAAGTGACCTTATGCTAAAGTAGATCATGTTATGACCCAAACTAGGCGGGGTAGGGGTATAAGGGCCGAGCGAACGAACCGCATTAGCATGAACGAGTGCGGCTGCCGAACCGTTGCACGCTTCACGTCTCGACGGGACCAGTATGGAAAGCGTCCAAGTTTACGCCGGCACCGTACGAGATCCGGATACGCATTCTACCTTGCTTCGGAATATGTTACGCGGCTAAGGTGGCAGGATGGCAGGATGGCAGGATGGTCGATTATTTCGACGATTTCGATTTCGCGGAGAGATACAGATCAGCCGCGCTAGGATAAGATCGTAAAGGGTTGCGATGTTAGTTCAAATTGCTAAGGGACCTGGGGACCCATGAAGTTCGCCATCAGGCCGGTTTACCACATGGGGTTTTTGATCGGCAATACCCTGATCAGCGATACCCAAGTGGTCGATGTGCATGTCAAACTTGCTAGTCTGTTCAGGAAAGTAGTCGGATGTAGAAATGACGTTCAATCTGCTACCGAACCTATCACGCAGAATGGGGTATCATTTTTGACTCCGTTCTGTCGCGATAATCAGCACAAAGACCATAATTGGTAAACAAGATAAGAGGAACAGGTCTAGCAAGGTTAGTATCCCGTGACAACCCAAACACCCTTTCCGCGGTCCAATCTGGATCATCTGGGATTATCTAAGACCATCTGGGGCTGATTGGCTAATTATGGCATTGCCGTCTATGGTTACATCGGCTTTATTCAGATTAATAAGGAAAAGGTGTGGACGAATCTGGTTAAATCAAAAAGGACAAGCTGGTCGATATCAAACTCGACTGACGAATGAGGTTCGATGCCTGAATATCTCCTCCAAGACGGGACTGTAAGGAAGAATGAAATAGAGTACGGATACAAACTATTAACACTTATCAATAATACGTGCATAACTGCCATGCCCCCTACTAAACTCCCCACAGACGTAGACCCTAGGTACTCCGTATTTGGCCCATATTTGGCCCATATTTCTAGCAGTCGAGTGGAGACGGGGTATCGGATTGTCGAATCACCGATATTATTCGAGATGCAAGGTACCCGTTCAGGCCGAGCCGGCCCTGTATGTCATAGTGGCGCTATACCGGATCAGTTTAGCGATTGCCAGTGCTTAAAGAAGGTCGATCGTACAGCTTTATTAGCGTTACATGGCTTTTTCCATTCGTTTTCGAAAGCTAACTTGGCGGCCTGGGTAGTTTCTCGTGAACGCGCCTAGCATTTGCGGTATGAGGGTAGGAGGGTCACCGGAGTATTGTGGCGCTTCTTCATGAAATATATCGCCTTCGTATTTTCTTAGCGCACGAGGCGGCTGCGATGCTAAAGTAATCGTCTTACAGCGCGGACTATCAAGTACGGTATGGCTGACCTCAGATCTGTAGAAGCCGAGGAGGTTGTGATTAAATAGAGGGCAGCGTTGCCGCAATCCTAACATATCGACGAGGTGGAAACTTGGTTTTGAACGACGGCATACCTACTAGTATTAGAAGTAATCCGTTGAGAAACGCGGCGCAGAACCCGGCATTCACACGTAAAACAGGATCCTACCGATTCATATTGATGAAAAAGTAGTCGTCAGATAAACAACCACCGGCTACTTCATCGTCAGCTTATGTATTAGCGGTAGAGAGAACCGCATGGTAGAGGTGTAAAAAGGTAGGTTGCCATTTTTGGTCAGACATCTGAAAATCACCAATGTTTGAACTTGAGTTCCTGAATCCTCCTCATTATGCGCCCGCATACTTATCCTATATAATACGGACGACGCCCTTCTACCACGGTTCGTTTAGATTCTTTCTTCTGCTTCTGCGCTCCTTCGTTGACCGATTTTATACGTATCCTAACCTGGAAGCTAGATATTAAAATCGATTCGAGAGTTATTATTCTTCGACTAATACGACGAGGACCAGTGCCGGGTACCTCTTTAAGTTATTACAGCCAAGAAAATACAGGGACAAGGGTTGACTTTTAGCGGTGGTCTGGTTGTGCATAGGTACTACAAACCTAGTAGGTATGCGCTAGGTAGGCACTAGGTACCCTTGTAGCAAAGTCAGGGGTTTAAACATCCTCCACCCTTTCGAGACAAAGGTTGCAACGTCCAAGACGTCTTCTCACCGACCTTTACAGACCCAAAGGTCTCTCGAAACCACTTCGGATCTTGTTTCTTCTCGACCAATTGTTCGCTTGCACCACCGAAATTCCTCGAAGCGAGGCCCGTACGAGCGTCCACTCTTACGCGACGATACTGCATACGACCTATCGCAAAGCATACCTTCGCGATCTAGTCGTTTCTAAATACCGGCCGCACCGCCAAAGCTATTACACCTATCCGGAGTTGTGGCACTCGCCGTTCGGGGCTGTGGAGTAAGAGTTTCGGATTTCTGCACAACATCTGCCATAGCAGCATAGCAGGCAGATCTATCTTCTACGTCTTTTCTGCATCCGTGCTGGTAGGATTGCTTAAGTGGTTACCAATCAACTATCGTCAACTTTACCTATACCTATACCTATACCTATACCTACACCAACGTTAAACCTCCAATCAAAGGCGAATCGGGTGAAAAGTCCCGATGCGAGAAATCGGCACATCCAACCCCAAGTGAGGAAAGGCGAGGGAAATACGAAATAAATTGTTTGTTACGCGTCTTAAGCCGTGATGGATGCATCACGGCAGTCGGCCTTCATGCCGACGATAAAATGCTCCAATTGCGGAAACCAAGTTGAGATTTCGATGATGGGAGAGCATGTCTGCGGTAGTACGCCTGCCGCGGCAGAACGTGCGTAGTTCTTTATAAGCATTCCCGTAATAGACGGCTAACATTCAAAGCAGCACCTCCGCCGATGCCAGATCTTCTAGGCGGCGCGTTTTCGTCCCTAAAGACGAACGTTTTTGACAAATTTGCTCGCGCCGCACCCCCTTCTGTTGATACATCCGCAGCGAGTAAGAGCACCATTGACCAGCTAAACCGTCGCGTCAGCTAATGTGATAGCAGATCGCGCGTTCCGGAAGACGGATCAGCTGACGCCGGTAAGCGCTTCTACCGGATCTCAGGCTATCTCGCCAAAGACGCCGACGCACGAACGGCCCGGTGCCGGTTCCGGCAAAGATGACTACTTCGTACCGGCAATAGCAGGTTCGCCTAGGCGGCCAAGCGGGTATGGAGGTTTCGGAGACTCGGGTTCGTACGAGGGCGATTCTACTTACGGCACAAGCCCGAATAAGCCGACAAATTTCTTAACAAGAATGAACACTATTGCGCCCGGACCGTTCGAGACGAACCGAAGACCCGGATTGAAAAATCCGTTCGCGCGGAACAGTAGCCGTGACAACGCGGCGGGATCGAACGACGATTCGTTACGAGTTAGGTATTCCATAGAGCGGCCAGGCACTTCGGGTTCGACCTCGTCTAAGAACAGCGCCGCCCTCGCGCCCCCTAGAGCACCGCGAAGTAACGGGTATGGCGGGTTCGGCGCGCCGCTGAGAGGTAGCAGCGACTTCGAGCCGCAGCCAATTGGCCTGGGCAAACGTTCCGATACATTTCCGGAGAAGCTCCTCAAAGCAGACGATGAGATTTTTGACGTACCAGCGCGCGTGCCTTCGGCGCCCGGTATGAAGTCCGATCGGATGCGAAGCTCGTCAAATAGCGTCGCGGATAGAACGGCCGTGGCTAGCGGACGATCGCAACGGCCGTCGTTAGGAGCGCAGGATGCGTTACGGCCGCCGCCCTTACAAGGAACAACCTCGCGCCCGCCAACGCGAGATGGCGATAGGAAGCCCTCTATCAACCTTGGCGACGAATTCAATACCGACAACCGGTACCACTTATCTTCGATATCGCAGTCTTCTAGCAACTCCGGTTATACGCACTCGTCTCGTCCTAGCCAGGCTAGCTCGAACACGAGCCCGGCCCAGTCGGTACGGTCCCGTCCGGACGCGCGACGGCCGTCCGATATGTCGGGTTTCGATGCCCTATTAGACGACTTGCAATCTTCGATGGATGCGATGCAAACCAAACCGCGATCACCCTCGCCTAGAGACCGATCGCTATCCGAGAGAGGTCCCGAGCCGTTGAGACCTAACAGCCAGCGTACGCCTTCGGAAAGTGCCAGGCTAGATCCTGCTAGCTTTAGGGGACAGGATCCGAGAGTAGATATGCCTGCGATGCCGCCGCCGCTCCCGTCCCAATCTTTGGATCGTAGGGATCCCGCTATTCAGAGGGGTTTAAGCAGCTCGCCGCCGGCTCGGCCAACCCACAACCGTCAAGCGTCTAAAAGTCAAAGCTCTCGTGGCAACTGCAAAGCGTGCAAGCAACTCATCACGGGCAAGTCGATCTCGTCGGCGGACGGGCGATTGACCGGACGTTACCACAAGGCGTGCTTCGTATGTACGACGTGCCAAGAACCCTTCTCTTCTTCGACGTTTTACGTCTTAAACGACCAGCCGTACTGTGAACAACATTATCACAAACTTAACGGCAGTCTGTGCGGGAGCTGTAATATAGGTATTGAGGGGCAATACCTCGAGGACGAATCTTCCAAGAAGCACCATCCGAATTGTTTCCGATGCGGCGACTGCGGTATCGTCTTGCGCGATGGTTATTTCGACGTAGACGGCAAATCTTACTGCGAGCGCGACGCCTGGAGACGAATGCAGTGGGCTATGCAGGCTCAAAGGCAACAACAAGCACCGCCGAGACCTGGATATCCTCCGCGTCGGCCGAGCGCGCAAGGACCCCCGCCGCCGAGACCACCTCGCTCCGGCCCCGGCTTCATGGGACCGAGCCCTATGGGACCGAGTCCTATGGGTCCCGGTCCTGGTCCCGGTCCTAAGGGACTCAACCGGCCATTCGGCTTGCCCAGCGGAAACCGTCTGGCTCCTGGTCAGGCTTTAGGCCGCGGCGGTCTAGCCAGCCCGATACCTAGAATGGAGAAGAGGATGACGAGAATAGGCATGATATAAAAGCATCTATGCCCTAATTTATATAACTACCGATCTATTTTTTCCTTGTTTTGTAACGACGACACGCCTCCCTTTTGTTTCGACCGACTTTCACATCGCCGCTTCGCCATCTCGCTAGCTGTGCGATTACTATCATCATATATCAGCATCGGCGTTTGGGGTTCCCCTTTCCGGGAAAGCATTCGATTTTTCCCTAGGTCGCATATACCCTTTCGATCTTCCTTTCGCAATTGCTAGTTGTTTACCTTATGGATCCCTTGACGAGATATCCGCCTTTTTTTTCGTTACGGCTTTATAATCAGATGATATCATTGTCATCTTAATTTGGTACTTTGGAGATTTATTTCCTTCGGGCCATGGCTACCTGCATTGGGGGTTGGCGGGCCCGATGCGTATCGCCGCTCGCGTCTCCCTTTGGGTACGTTGGAGATGTTGAAGCGGGATGGGAGGATAGGATATGATTAGAGGATGCTAAAGAAAGGCTCCGTAGGATGGATACGATAGGGCGCCTTGGACGATGTGGTGTGGGAACCAGCGTTGGCTGACCGCGACTGGTGGGGAGATGGGGAGAATGGATAAGGGGAAGTATGACGGGAGTGATGGGCGATCTAGCACGAGCGACAAGCTGTAGATCACCAGTAGTATACTACTTTGGCTATATCGTTTGCGTATAGCTATAGTAGTTGGTCTGTTCCGATAAGAGTAGACGGAGATAGCAATATCAAACGACAAATTCATACGATCACGTCCCTTGCCCTACGTGACTGCTCATGGGAGTAGGCTTGATATGGTATATAATTGTAGTGATGCTATTTAGATACGATTCGTTTCCTGTCTCGCTTGCTTACTCCTTCGTGCTACCGAATCCGAAATTGGTAGCACCTGTTGGAACGGTCGTGCCGATGGGAATGGTCAACAAACTCCAGCTCGTCACTATTACACGGTGTTATATATCGCATCAGTGCGGTAGCAGGCAAGTATCCTATTTTGTAAATATGTTTTACCCAGCGTTGCCTATGGGCTGGCTGGCCGCATCCGACGGCAGAATCGTGGATGCCCGGTTGCAGCCCCAGGGTCGCACGGAAATTTGCGAATGTTTATTTTGTAGACTGCGTAGGCGAGGTAATTAATATGGGGCCCGTCGTCGGCCGTTATTAGGTTTATTCGAGTGGTCGGGACGGTCTAGGTGGAATTCCTTGTGTTTGATAGGTAGTAGCTGAGTACCTGTTAGGTAGTAAAGTGAAGAGATTGATACGAGACGTCGATACCTAGGTGGTAGATACATCTTAGATGAGTACGCGGGATCGATCGTGCCGACTGTTGTGTACGCGTCGTATTACATTATTATCATGTTACCTTACTGCTGGCTCTGCTACTATGTTTAATGACTCGCGCTTGTAGTTCAGTCTTGTTATCTCGACATGGCATGCCACGGTCGCCAATGTCACATCACGAAGATCCCAACTGTTGGTCTCGGGTGCTCACGTACGTACGCGGGCTGTCGTGATCATCAAGATGTGCGATGTTATAATAGGCACTGCGGAAATGTTCGAGGGAATATTTTTATGTGCGGCTAGACTACCGAACCTGAGTGGTAGGAAAATCTACGTACGTGCGTATTTTTTGGCGGATAAGCGCTTATAAACGCCGTGTTCGTACTCGAGAGGCGTACGTTGGCTACGTAACTCCTACGATTTCTTTACCGTCCGAGTAAACTCTCGTTGGATATACGACCATCTGTTTCTTAGCGCAGGTACGGGCCACGTTTGTCGGACGCGGGCCGATGAGATCTAATACGTACAAGATTCGAGGAGGGCCAAGAAGAATGCGTGCTTCCGAAACAGACAGGCAACCCTGGCTGGCTAGCGAACGGGGGTGGTTTAGCGAATGTGACATGAGCTTGCGCAAGAGATAAAGGTGCCTTATATAGGCTCCTTGATTGGATCGTTTAAGTCGCTGCACGATGACGATCTCTACTTGCGCTTCGTGCGTCCCTTTAGGTATGTACGTAGTATTTTGTACCTGACTTTGGGGAACCGTGTCACCAACTTTAGAGGTATCGTCTAGTTATCGCCCCCAAATGGATGAGGTCCCGGTGCGTTGTAGCAGCACGCTAATGACGAAACTACGCTGTGCGGTGAGTGTTGAAGAAATGACAATGTTTTAGTCCGCTCTTGTGGCTTGTTTAGTTCGTTGTGCCTTGCGCTATTAGCGTAGCTTAGATGAATTAGGTAGAAATGGTATTAGATAGCTCGCATCTAGGAGGTTGCGAGGTTTAGGTCCGAGTTGATCGTTGGCGAATTCGCATAGCCTAGCCTTCGTTGCGTCGGACTCGACGATCCTTTGGTCTATTGAAATGTTAGGTATTTATCAAGGGAAGTTGACAAGGCTATTGGACGTTCGCGACCCTTGAGTTGATAGAGTATATTAACTATACTAATAGTCTAGGGACGATATACTATTGTAGTTGTTAGCGCGGTGAAGAAATGGAAGACTAGGACTAGATGTGGAGTTATCATTTCCGCAGGGCAAGAATATAAAGGGCGAAAGTTAGTCTGGTAGTCTAAATTTCCTTAGTTATCTTATTAAACAAGGTACGTTTGCAGACGCTCCAATCGGCACTTCCCAAATTGCGTCTACGAATTTAACCCTTAACACCTTATCGCCTCAATTTAACTACGGCATATGCGGGAAGGGAAAGCATTAAGCCTTCCTTTTACCGGAGTAAATTGTTTAAAAAGGCCAAGTATGTAATGAGAAATGTATGCTCTTCAAGAAACGAACACAAGATGGTAGGTAGTTGATATGTAAATGTTTGATAATCTCAAATAGTAAAACGTTTGGTCGGATCGCATGCGTAATGGATGATGCGTAATATTGAACTTGCCTTGACTTGCAGCAGCCACCTGTCCACGCTAAATCGACTATGCAGCATTAGGTAGCGTATGTACATGTAGCTATATGTATATTGTATCTAAGTATATACCGTACCTTAAACACAATCCCAAACCCCTCTCGTACCTGAGTTGCACAGCAGATTTAAACAATTAGCCATGTCAAACTTGTCTTATCTTTGTCCATTAACTATTCCTACTACAAAATATGAGCAGAATATGGAAAGTCTAGGGTTGTCAAGTTGACGATATTGCAAAGAGGGATGCACAACCGGTGAATCTATGTAAGGTAAGTACTTTTAGTTTCTCTTAACCCTGTATTAAAAACCTTAGACTGAAATTAGTCATTAGTCCCCCCACACTCCTCGCGTACCTTATAAGCCACGGTAACGCAAAAGGATACTTGAAGGATAGTAAAAACACCCTGTCGAAATATAACATTGGTGTACGCGGTACCTGCTACCCCTAGTAACACATGTAAGTTCCCTATAGCGTTACAAGTTTCGGTAATCGTGACCCTGTCGCGCATCTTTTCATCTTTTGAACCTTCAACTTTTTCCTAAAAAGGGGAGAGTGAAGGGGGTCCCCAATTTCAAGCATCCCACTTGATCTGCTTAGGTGTTGATCACCACGGCCAAGATATCGCGAGATTTGCGCTCCCCGGTCTCTTTCCCCTTCTATGTATTCGCACATCCCTCGATCCTATTTTTCTCCTACGAAATTCACCCTTCGGTTTTTTATAGTACTTGTCACCACTTTTATATACTTCGCCTCGGACTGTCGTAATCTTCTTTATCCGACCGGTTATCTACTGTTACGTTAACCCTCTACGCTCTTTTTTTTTTTTTTTTTTTTTTTCATAGTTTTCGAGCCTACTACGATAGACATTCAGACGAGACGGTCCGTTCGGACGACTATTTGTTATAGCATTAAGATCGGATCTGTCGCGAACCGTAGATCAAATTCCTAGGCCAGGAATCTAATCTGTATACAAGCTTCGAGTCGGCTAAGCGACTATCACAATTGACTTCACCTCGATTCTAGCCTAACACCGATATTCGGCCTGAAGACATAGTTTTAACGATCTCGCCATGTTCCTACCTCTCGATCTTGCATAAATCTTGCGATACCGACTTATCGCTTCCCGATCCGTAAGCCGCGTCTATCCCTCCAATTAGCTCGAAAATATGTTGGCGGTACAACCCCGTCGGTTGTTGTCGCGACCGAGAGGTCTCCTGCTGGTCGCGGTCTTCGCGGCGACTCTGTACTGGACTTTGTTGCACGGGTCTACCACTCCTCACACGGCAAGATGGTTCGATGGGAGTTCTGGGCCGGTACAGGCTCCTCTAAGAGGCAACACCGAGACCAAGCCGGTCCCGGCTCCTTTGCCAGCGGCAGGCCCTAGTAGCAACGAGCAAAACCAATATCCCCAAGCCGAAGTACATGGCCAAAAGAATGAGGGGGAGCAGGAGCAGGAGCAGGAGGAAGAGAAGCACAAGGAAGAGGAGCAAAGAGAGGAAGACTTGCGAGAGCAGTTTGATCGAGAATACGAAGCGCTTGCTAAGTACGTTTGGCTATTTATCGCATTGCCGCATGTTCTAACGATAGTACAGAGAGCCCGGTGCCGATACCTTGTTTGGGCAGACGCTTAATACTCTAGATCCCGACAGAAAACGATCTCTAACCGTCGAGGATCACTTAGCGCTCACCCAGGGCAAACCGAAATTCACCGAGCATAATCCTTACGTCTACGATCCGTATCCCAAGTACAACGAAAAGACGTGGCTTGCCGAAAGAGCCGAACATGTACCTTGCGAAGGGCCAGGCGGCGCGCCTACAGGGGATGTATTCGTTTTCAAAGGCCAGCCCAAAAAGTTCCCCGAGCCCGGATTCGGGAGCTACGGTGCCCTTGGTATGGATGGGAATTTATGTTACGAGCGCGAGACGCGACTAGGCATTTACGGTTATAAGTCAGACGGTGACCACTCGGTTTCCTCGATCGACTGGGACGGCGTTCGCTGGGGACGGCTGCAAGAGAAGTGTGCCCTGAAGAACAAGGCTCGCTACGATATGAAGGGGCAATCCAATCCATACCTCGCCTCGGTGTACGCGCGTCAAAATTCGAGCGTCGCGGGCGCGGATGGCGACGGCGGGGACGATTCTGGCACCTTGGAGCCCTCCCGCCCTAAGGAAGACTTGAGAAAGGGTGCGTCGATACGACGGAGGAGGGGTCTTCTCGAAAGACGCAAATCCGGCGCGTCTAAAATTACTACGACCCGCGAAGAGAGGACGGCACTTTTACTACGGACGTACACCGGCAAGGAATATACCGAGAATGACAAGCAGGTGATCCGATCTTTAATCTCCGAACTTTCGTTGCGCACGGGAGGTTTATATCAAGTATTCCTCTTCGTCCATGTCAAAGACACCGCCTATGCGATTTGGGAGGATGAGGAAACTTACCAGTACGTTCTTCAGAGAAATGTCCCTCCGGAGTTTAGGGACATTGCTATCCTCTGGAACGACGAGGCCACGCAGACTATGTACCCTAAGATCGACCCTAAGAAGGCGACTGTACACGTCTCGCAGTGGCTTTCGGTTCAGAAGTTCGCCCAAGAGTTTCCGGAATTTGACTACGTCTGGAACTGGGAGATAGATGCGAGAGTTACGGGCCATAATTACGATTTCGTTGAGAAGTTGGCCGCGTTTGCCAAGCGTCAACCGCGGCGAGGACTGTGGGAACGCAACGAGCGCTACTACATCCCATCCGTCCACGGCGATTACGATTCGAAGTTCCGAAAAGAAGTCGAGCGTATATCGGGGAAGGACACGGTTTGGGGACCTCCGAAGCTGCCTTTCGTGAACCCTGTTGGGCCGAAGCCGCCCGTCGCAAAGCCCGAAGATGACAACTACGTATGGGGCGTCGGCGAAGAGGCGGATCTGATCACCGTTGCCCCTATTTTCAACCCCATTAATAGCTCTTGGATCAGCGGCAACGAGCTTTGGGGATTTAATGATTCCGCACACGCGACTACGGATCTACCGAGGAGGGCTACCATCGTAACGCATTCGAGAGTATCCAAGAGGCTTCTTGACATCATGCACGTCGAGAACCTCCGCGGAAATCATATCTCGTCGGAGATGGTCACGCAGACTACCGCGCTCCTCCACGGCCTCAAGGCGGTTTACGTTCCGATGCCCGTCTTCTTCGATAGACCTTGGAAAGGCGAGAGCCTCGCTAAGTGGTTTAACGGCGGTCCGAAGGGCGAAAGCGGAGGTGTCGGCTCCGCCATGGGCTGGGGGCGAGAAGCCAGATATCGCGGGAGCACCTGGTACTATAGGGCAAACCCACCCCAGCGGCTGTACCTGAATTTTATGGGCTGGGAAGATACCAACGTAGGTGGCAAAGAGTGGGAAGAACTCTACGGGCGTCCCTGCTTGCCACCGATGTTGCTTCACCCCATAAAAGATGTCGAGCCCACGGAACCAGGATACAAGAGCGAATCGAACCTCCCTTATTCTTAGTCGGCTGGCTCTTGGCGTAAAAGAAATATGGGATTCTCCTTTTTTTTTCTGTCGCGTTACGGTTTAACAAAAATTTATATAGCTTTAGACGAGCTAGTCCTTCGACCCGTCGATTACTTTTTGGGACCTAGTCTTTCCTGGGTTTACCGAATCCCGCCTGTCAACACAAGAGGGCCATTCCTTCGCCGGACGTAAGCGGTACGGACGTTCCCGACGGCGTCAACGCTCTACGTCAAGTTAGAGCAGGTCCTCTGGTGACCAATCGAGGTTTATTATCATCCTCGACCCTTTTTTTCTTCTTCTCAGATTCATCTTTAGAATGGCGAGTACGTTCAAATACGACTCGGGCAGGACAAGAACGATGTAGGACGGACATCGCGAGGGATTCGATAATCGTCATCGCATTACCCGGCGTTTTTACATACCCGGCCTGGCCAGTTACAGGTCTGATATTTACGGAGAGCTTCGTCTCGGCCCACGAGAAAATTCATTGCATGTATACCTAGGTTGCGGATCGGTTATGAAATAACACCTAGTCCTCGACGGATTAAGGCGTGCTGAGAGCTTTGTTAAGAGTAGATATGCTATATCATGTAAATACCCCATCACGAATGAATATTGTTTACGATCGTCGCTCGAGTTTTGGTTGTGACGTAGTGAGATTCTGCAAGGTCGATGTTACGTTGGCGAGCAAGTTTAACTAATATACTATATACGCGATGAATATATGTCTGTAAAAGACGCCCAAACCCCTTGGATCTATAAACAAGTGTATTTCATGATCTTGCCCAAGTTTTAAAACTCCGCCTATCTAGATTTATAACCAAACTATCAACGCCTCGAACATTATAGCTGCCGGGATGAATGATATGATACAGATGCTTTGTATCTCGGCCTAGTAACTCGGAAGAAATCAATACCCGGGTATCTTAATAATGCACGCCTCCATTCTAAGAGGTAACCTCGTCCTGGCTATTAGACGGTTCTTTTTCTTTCTCTGAGGGAGGGACGGAAACTGCTCCTGCATCTTCCTCGTCTCCGGGCGCATGTCCGATGATAGCTTCGAATGTCTGCGGAGGTCGGTATTAGCTCATGCGAACCCTTCTCCGGAGGGATACGAGGAAATAAGCAGAGGGGGAAAGGAAAGAGAAAATTACCGGGCCCTCGAAGGATTTGCCATATGTGAACCAGTACGTGCCGACTAATATCAGGAAGATTCCGATCACGACGACTACGTAGTCTATTTGTTCGCCGTTAGTAAGATCTAGTTCTTACGGCCCAGGTTTTATAGACGGGAATAGAGGGACCACCTACTCATCTGATCTGCTGAAACGGGAAGTCCGGTCGGGAAGCAAAAGAACTAAAAACCAGTCAGCAACTATTTTCTTTCGCATCACACCCCTTCGGTCAACGGGTAGCAAAGGCAAATACGCATACCACAGAAGTCACGATAACAAACACAGCGGCAACGGTATTAAGCGCCCAACCGCCCTTCCCGAGCGCAAAATACGTATTCTCAGCCTGGTACTGGCGCAGAACGCCGCGGCCGCGGATTAATAACACGACCACGGGGATCACGTACGATACGTTGAGGAAGATTGTCGTGCTGGCTGCGTATGCGCTAAAGGCTACCGACGGCCCTAGGTATAATAGCCCGAAGAGCACGTTGAACGCGAAAGTCAAGACGATGGTACGGACCGGGACGTCGAGTTTAGGGGTGATGTGAGCGAAGCTGGGGGTGTTAGTCGAGAGGGACAAGAAAGAGGAAAGGAGACAAGAGGAAAGGGGAAGCTTACTATTCGTGATAGGCAACGCCCTTATCCCTCGCCATGGCATACAACAGTCTGCTCGAACTAGTCACGCATCCGTTCGTCCCGTTGATAAAGCACACGGCCAACATCAGCGTCAACACCGTAGCCGCGGCTCGGCTTCCCGTACCCTGGAGGATCAGCTCGGCGATAGGCATGTTAGTCGGCGTGTTAAGAACCGTATCCGGATCCGTAATGCAGAACAAGATGACAAGTATAAACGCGATACCCGTAACGCCCCCCACGACGACCGCATAGATAATGGCGCGCGGCGCATCGATCGCCGGCCTCGGCATCTCCTCTGTCATATGCAGCGCCGCGTCGAATCCGATGAGCGACAGCGCGCTCTGTAGCAGGCCTAGCATCCACGCCATACCGTCGGACCAGCCCGTCTCGTTCTGGAACTCGGCAAAGACGTACTCGGCGTCGTTCTTGTCGGACGTGGCTAATAAAACTATGCTGATGACGACTACGCCTAGCAGAGACCAATATAGCGCGGCATCGTTCCAACGCCCGAGGATTCGGTTTCCCCAGATGTTGGCGCCGGTCGTAAAGGTTACGATGGCGAGGAAGATTAGGTACGTGCGCCATTCTTCGATTGCGTAGGCGCCGTCGGAGGCGATGACTGCGGCGGCGGATATGAATTGCGCTATATACGGTATATCATGTAAACTTGCATGTACTTCGGACCGGGTAGAAAGGAATAGAGATAAATCTTACCGGCGAAGAAACCCTCCGTCGTCACGAGCGTAAGCCAGCCTGCGATGTTCGTCCAACCGACCCAGAAGCTCTAGTTATTCGTTCAAGTCAGCTCTCCCCTTCTTTATTATTCTTTCCCACTCTTCCCCATTGCGCGCCCAGAGCAACCCACCATAGACTTCTTCCACTTATCCGTGCATAGCGCATATACAAAATGATACTGGCCGCCCGCCGTAGGCCATATCGCAGCCAGCTCGCCGAGGCTTGCGGCGAGAGCGAGATTACACAAGACGCAGAATACGAAGCCGTAGAGGAACGAGACGGAACCTCCCGACGGTAGAACGAGGCCGATCGATCCAGCCAGCGCAATCCACGTGCTATTACACGGCGAGCCTTACGGTTAGCCACCAGTCGCTCGAGAGTCGAGTCGCGATTTCGAAACACCACGTATTGGACCGACTCACTTGAGGATAGCGAACGTCAAAGCGACCATCGTCAGCCTCGACAACCGCGGCTGCAGGCGGCCCTCCCCGGGAGGCAGGGATTTATTTTGGATAGACATAGTCGAGTCTAGGTATCAATTCGGTATGCGACGTCCTCTAGCGACGAGTTAAGAGAAAATAAGAACCGTCGGGACGGACATAAGAGCGAGGGGGGATAAGCAGACATGTCCTTTAAATATAGTTCTTATTATTCGCTAGTGAGATCATCGACATTGTCTTAGATTATATACGCATGTTATATACACTTACACAGAAACTAAGAGCCAACCGGCCAACCAGCCAACCAGCCAACCAACAAACGAACGCACATACGATACGTCCGTATGAGGTACGTAGTATTAGCTTCGATGCTATGTAGCTAGCTAGCTTTAGAACCTAGCAAGCCACCTTACCGGGTAGCTCGCAAGTCTGTTATCTCTGAACCGTTGGACCCTGTTCCAACAAGCTCACGTAATGGCTACCTCTCCCAAATCGGCAGCCTGCTCTGTTCTGCAGCAGTACCAGCGCCAATCACACGTCCCAGCCCCCAAGCTTATCATTGGCCTGGCAGCCTGGCCTGGAGGGGTTTCACAGGAACCGTTATGCCCTCTCTCAGGTATGACTTGATATTCACCGCTCTTTTTTTTCCCCCCTTTTTTTTTCTTTTTTCCCTTCCCTTTCTTTCGCCTCTGCTGCAGAAACGCAAAGTACGTAACACCGCATCCGCCGATGGTAAGACGAGGCTTATCATCATGTAGGTCTAGATGTATAAAGGAAATATTGATGTGGTATATATGGGTATATAAATCCATAATATTTCCCAATCCTCATTTTCCAGCTTCCATTCATATTTTCGCCGTCTCCCCGAGATTACCGCCGCGTGGACGCCGTTTAGGTAGTTATTCTCACGTATTATGCATTATTAACCTACGGCTCAGTCCATGACCAAAACCCGGCCCAGCCAGGGTCCTGTCAGAACCTTGTTAAATCCCGATCACGGGCACGTTATCTATCGCCCGGTTGGAGACGGGCGGGAACTGTGCCCCGGGTTGCAGATGGCAATAATAGGTTAGGGACGCAGCATCGTTTCTGGTCCGGATAATTCGAGCTACATATTCCATATTACTACCGCGTGTGCTCTAGGTTACACGTGTATTCCAGAACCATGGGTATGCCGTCAGAGGAATCGGGAGCCCCAAGGAGCCCCAAATCTGAGATTATGACAGGTCTTAGTGCTTATTACGCGACTCGCGAGCGTCCAAAATAATGTATATTATTCAGGAAATATCAAAGTATTAAATTCCATCTGGTGTATTAAACATCCTACGATCGCGGGATATTACCTGTGAGAGAAGTAGTAGGACGTTGCTAAGAGAATGAAAATCGTCCCGTCTGTAGGCTAAGCTCAGTCGAGCCAAATGTTGGTCGAGGCTCGAGCGCCCGCGTTCCCGTTTTCGTGCCGCATTGGCATTCGAGGCTTTCCCGGTTCTGGACGAGGACCCACGCGGAAGCTAGGTTCGAAGAGCCGCTAGCTGATCGTAGAAGAAGCTTGGAAGGACTCTGCGATCGCTGATACAAGGAGGATGAATATCTCACGGTCGTGTATCGACGAAGGATTCGGTCGAGTTTGCGATAGGACTCTTTATGAGGGCCGACTTAATAGAGGCTTTTTTGAATAGGTGTTTGCTACGACTGCGCCGTGTGGCAGAACTTATAAGGCAGTATAAACAGGGTACAAAATGCTACGGCACTGAGGGGTTACGCTCCGGCTGCGAGCTGGAGATGCGGTGCGAGGTAATGAGGCCGTGGACCTGCGGCGTAAGATGCGCGAGTGTCAGGAGATCCGCCAAGCCGCCAGACGCTGAGAGCTCCAATATAGCCAATGATCAGACCCGGCTTGTTACGTGACGCGGCCGTAGGGGTCCAGAATAGGGCCACGAGGTAGCAATAGAGTAGCAATAGAGCAGTAGGGATTCGGGATTCCAGCGTGAACCGAGCTGTTTCTGGGGTTTGATTGCTGACTGCAGACACCGTATCTCCCCGCACTGCAGTGAGACGTTTCTGCAGGCGAGATAGACGACGGTATATAAAGTCTAAGCATACGATCGTCAATAGCTTGCTTAGACGCTGAGCTCCTCTCCATCGTCTCCGAAACTTACACCCAAACTATTAACTCTTCGGTTCGAAAATGTCTGCTACTGTTCGCGTCGGTGCCGTCCAGGCCGAGCCGGTATGGCTTGACCTCGACGGGGCCGTCGACAAGACAATCTCCCTCGTCGAGGAGGCTGCTGCGGATGGCGTCCAGGTGCTCGGATTTCCCGAGGTCTGGATTCCTGGATACCCGTGGTAAGTTGGGTCAAAAATTTACAGGGGAATTGCGACGCTAACGTCGACTTGCTCGCCTCGACCTAGGTCCATGTGGACTTCGAGCGTTATCGAGAATACCCACATTATCCACGAATACATGGCAAACTCGATGCCCCGAGACTCGGACCATATGAGACGCATCCTCGCCGCTATAAAGAAGGCGGGGATGTTTGTGGTTCTCGGATATAGCGAGAGGGAGGGCGGTAGCCTCTACATGGCCCAATCGTTTATTTCGCCCGAGGGCGAGATAGTCCACCACCGACGGAAGATAAAGCCCACGCACGTAGAGCGGACTATCTGGGGCGAAGGCCAAGCCGAATCGCTCAAGTGCGTGGTGCCGTCGAAGTTCGGTAATATCGGTGGCTTGAATTGCTGGGAGCACTTACAACCTTTGCTTCGCTACTACGAATACTCGCAAGGAGTCCAGATACATATTGCAAGGTTAGTCTTAAAAACTTCCTCTAGCTTTCATCCCTAAAACACTGCTGATTTGAATATCAAAGTTGGCCTGCAGAATTTGAAATGCCAGATCCCTCCAAAATTGCTTGGCTATATCATGAGACGGGAGAGGCAAGCTACCGAGCGAGCCAGTTCATGGCTATAGAAGGGCAGTGCTTCGTCCTCGTCGCTTCGCAAATCCTAACCGAGAAGAACCTGGAAAAAAACAACCTTTCCGGCAACCCAGTAACCAAGACGGTAAGACCCTCACTTTCCGCTACTCCGTAAAACTGCTAACATAACTCCCTTCCAGCCCGGCGGTGGCTTTTCCATGATTTTTGGACCCGACGGCAAGCCGCTCTGCGAACCCATCGGGGCCGGAGAAGAGGGTATTCTCAAGGCGGATATTAATTTGCGGGATATCGATTATCCCAAGGCGTTCATCGATGTCGTCGGTCATTACGCCAGACCGGACCTGCTAAGCTTGCTGGTAAATCCCAGCCAAGACTTACATGTGACGAAGATGTCTAAGTAGGGGGGGCGGGCCCTGAGTAGGTCGCCAAGACGGTTTGCGAGAAATTATAGGGGTACAGGGGTATAGGGGTATAGGGGTATAAGGGTATAAGGGTATGGTGGTAGCGGTGACGATGATAAGAATGATGATGACGCGACGGCGATGGGGCTAATTTCGTTTCAAATACACCAAGGTGCGGCGATATCCAAGTTGACAACGTTCCACCATTTAGTATTAGAGATTCGGCCGCTGTCGGCCTGGAGATCCTGCTGTTTCCAGTATGACTCGATTATATCACGTAGGACGAACACGTTTCCGATGTGCCGTTCGTTGTCCATCTTATCGAGCGTCTGGAGGATTCTTATTCTCTGTTGATCATCTTCGGTCTCGCAAGCGATGACGAAGAGCGGCCACGGGCTCGTGCAGACGTCGAGGCGCTTCAACGCGACAAACGCGTGCTCTAGGTACATTGACCTAAGCTCTTGGTTATGCGTGCATTCGCCCGTTCTTTGTAAGTAGAGCAAGGCCGCGATACGATAGAGCTCGGCTGTCGTTAGGATCCGAGCCCTCTCCACCGGTGGTATATGGCTCGCGTCTAGGGGATCCAGATGCTGTTCGAGGCTCGTTATTCGGCACTCGATCTCGCGCCATTCGTCGGCCCTCCGAGCGCGTTCTTCCGGGCTGAACTCCAAGGACGCGCCCCGAAGCTCGATGGCACGCAGCCCGTTCACGTAGCTAATTATTTCCATGACTTCTACGGAGCATCCGAGCGATCCTATGATCTACGGGCTTGTTAGTGGCAAGCATCTTGGATTATCAGGTCTGTGGGGAATAGTACCAAAGATTTATCAAAGTTGGTATCGTACAAAAGTTGCAGAGATGCCGGACATCTCCCGTACTGAAGCGGTTGGCTGAAACCGCCCAAGATTTCGTGGTAGAGGAACCACGTGTATAAGAAGCCGTACTTTAACTGCCCACCGTGGATGCTGGCGAGCTTCTGAAGAATAGTCTGAGCTCCGCGGAGGTGTAGGTTCCAATTGCCTTCGGTCTCGTCGAAGACCTTATCTCAGATTAGCATAATCACATAGGAAAAATAATCAGGGAGGGTTTCCCACATTGTAAACGCAGAGCATCATCGACGTGGCCAGCTGCGTCTCGGTTATGCCGATAGACTCGCTCGATAGGGAGGAGGATAGGGATCGAAGGGCGTCGGCTTTGTAGGAGAGCGCTTCCTCGGAACCCCAGAGGTGAAAAGCGGATACGGCTAGCATGGCATTTCGAAGACCGTTGGAGGCGTTACCAATATTTGAGAGGGCCATAGGTAGCAGATCGTCGCGGAATCCGTTGTTGATATCAATTGTGGATATCATCTGAGACAGCTTATTCTGATCTGATATGGTAAGCGTCAGTAAGCTTTCGGAGTGGAACTCATATGAGACGTCGTGGGCCCGCTCTTACAATAGTTGATAAGATGAGACTCCCTCTCGTGAAGATTTGCGAACAGAGGGAGACTTCGTCCCGGTCGCGACTGAGCACGAATGATGGACAGGCAGATAGGCGATATGCCTTTCCTAGAGAGAGCTAAGTCCGAGTAAGTTACATTCAGAAACTGTTTTCCATAATATTTTGGATCGATTTCGTGATGGTGGATCGTGTGATCCGGAAGTCGAGTTAGCCTGCGTCTACCGTCGGGCTGATCTGGCCACGCGAGACGGATGCCGTAGCCTAAACATTCTCTCCCGGTGCGAAGGCAGTTGTTACAGGCTGGATAGCCGCGGTCGCATCCGATCTTACGTCCTTCCGAAATGTTTAGTAAGTGTAGCGACTTGCTGATGTTATACTCGAGAGACTTACGTTTGCAGGTCCAGCATCCCTGCGCTCGTCTAACGGTCTCCATCCTTCGGCGTGCTAAAGTCGGAATTCGTACGCCTGAGTCTTTAGCTTGAGACCTTGCCCGCGGGTTCCGAGCCTTGCATATTCAAAAACGGGTTTTGGACTTCTTTACGGTGGCGAGGCTGGGAAGAGGCAGCCCAGCGGCGCAGATGCGGATGCGGAGGGCAGAAGGGAAGGGGGTATATTATCCACTCTGGTCCGATAACAGAAGGGATAGTCTACTCAGGTTATCTAATTCTCGAATCTGCCATCGTACGACGCATTGTAACGATTCGAATGTATGGTTTAGCCAAGCTGGGTAACTTTGTCGATAGGATGGTCCCCGGATGCTTGATACAAGGGATGTACGTTGGCTCTCGAACTCGGTTCCAACGATATCGTACAATTAAGAAGTGTCAGAATCTCCGCAATTCCCTACCGACCAATTAGGATACGTGTTTTCTGCCAGGATCGCTGCCAGTCAAATCCCGAGTGACCGGATGAGACCCCGAGCTTCTGTCACCCAAACATTCGAGACGTCGAGACACAATGCTAGGAAAAACGCCAAAATTTTAAGAGGGAAACAACTGAATTTTCGAATCTAGCCAGCCTATGGTAGGGGTAGAAATAATATTGATAAGTTAGTCGGCGAGGAGACCAGCCGTCGGTAGTTCGGCGACCAGGAACGGTACGATTTCTCGATGCTAAAAGCTTCGCTAAGCAGTCATGCTGACGAAATATCCGCGATACTTGTCTCTGCTTATACGTCATGCTATGCCACGGTAACACGCCAGGACAAAAGGTTCAAATCCCATAAATCCCTTGTTCCCGAGTTCGTTATGAGCGACGATGCCTTTGTACGACTCGAGATTCTCATACGAAGACGATACAGCCCGGGTAGGGAATCCCCTCCGTAGCATCTGGACCTTGATGACAGCACACACCTTCTTGGCGATGCTCGATGCTCGATCGGTTACTCGATCAATCTTGGTGCATTGGCGCTTGTGTACCTAGGTATGTACGAATATACCAAACCAGCGAGAGGGCGGATAATGCCGGAAATAAGTGATTCACAAGATAGAACGAGGATAAGAAGAGATCAGATGACGGGGGATTATCGACATGTCAGGGGTTCCCCGCGGGAGCATCGCTTGGTAAACAATAAGACTTCCTATTGGGTTGATAATATCTTTAAGTGCGGACGGCTGACAGAATCAGGTCTATCAAGTCTCGATACGGCAAGCCCGTAAGCCCGCGGAACGCACCGTCATGCAACATGTGAATCTAGGTCGGCCCTGAGCCAGAATGTTGGGATTTACTTAGGTTAGTAGGTACCTGATTGTATCGAGTTACCACACGAAGAAATTGACTTGCATGTAAATTGGGTTGTATGTACCATGTAAGATGTGAGATGTAAGAACTTTTACTCGCTGATGAACGAAGTGGCTAGGGAAGATGAGGCTGGTGGTTTCAGACGACGGGAGCTTACATTAGGTTCCGATGGGATGACGTATTTGTGGCTAACAACTCGAAAGTCAATTGTTGGTCGGGGTTGCTTACCTAAATGAATCACTCCCCCCTGGTAGCACATGAACATTTAAGTGAACGGCCGAGGTTCAATTGACACGTGCAACAACCGAGCAACGGCGTCATCAACCTTTACATTATGTAACTTCGCTGAAGCTTCTCTAATCTTTGAAATACTCAGCTTCTCTTACCTTTTATTTCGCGTGCTCACCTACCAAGCATCTTCTACAACCTCCCAATCGCATCGATTTAACTAGCCTCGCGAAATAATCGGTCTCGCAAAATGGGTCTCAAGAACGGTATGCCGATATAATACCAACCGTCGCGCTTCTCCCAATTTTTGTACAAGACTAATACTCTTCCCGCAGACAAGTTTCCTTCCTCGGGAGCCTTTGAAGCCATCAGCGAAGCTTTACAAAGCGAAGCCGACCGAAAAGATGCTATTAAGCAAGGCAACGCCATCTTCGCCTTTAACATAAAGAACAAAGCCGGCGAGACCGAGAGTTGGCATATTGACCTTAAAGAGAAGGGTACCGTCGCTACGGGTCTAGGCGAGAAGCCTACAGGTAATACTCCGCTATAATTCACTTATAGGGCTACCTCGCGTGGAATTAAATACTAATTCGCCGCGGTACATAGTTACCCTATCTCTGTCGGACGAAGACTTCGGCAAGCTCGTAACCGGCCAGGCCAATGCGCAACGATTGTTCATGTCCGGAAAGCTGAAGATTAAGGGCGATGTGATGAAAGCGACTAAGCTACAGCCTATCCTAGCTAAAGCGCAGACAAAGGCGAAGCTGTGAGGTCTTTGATTGTCGCTAATACGTAGCCCTGTATAAGGTCTCGACAATATAAACAACTCACGTACCATTTTATTTTACATACTCGGCGCTGAGGCGTTATCATTGTATTTATACAATTAACTTAGTTCGCTGTCGTGATTTTGGAGCGGAATTTCCGTGAAGAGCCATGTAAGATAGCTTCGGAGTATTTGAGAACCTCATAAACCCAAGGAATCTTTTGGAAAGTTATGAATCTACCCGCGTAGTAATATTCAAATTTAGATATGTACAAATCCAGCATGCGCTGCGAAACTAGAAACTGTTTGCTGTTCATCATAATTTCAGTTCTGACGTATTAATAAAAATATAGACGTGTGATGTCGCGTTTAGACTACGTAGGTACCTAATTATTAGATAGATATGCGCTGGCCAATATACCAAAGCAAGAAGCGCATTCCTCCGTCGCATCCAAAGTACTTGGCCATGAAAGATGTTTCCTAGTCATATGATTCTCTTAACGCCCTCAAATGTCAGAAAGACATGGTGGGTTACTCTTCACAAGGGCATATTCAATCGGAACAGTCAATAAATTATATTGTAAAATTCAAGGGATCCCTCGGACGAATCATATCGCCTCTATCCTGTGGGTTAATCCGGTGCGTCTTTCTGGCATTTGCGACATACTATCAATAAGAAATGGCGTGTTGAAATTCAGGTATGTTTTATACGTTGGAAAGCTAAAGCGCGCGCTAGATGAATGGGTTATTACGTGTACCTACATAGTTAGTGTATGTACGTACACCGAATTACATAAAGATAGCGGGTTCAAATGGTGGCCCGCGCTCTAGCTATTAAAAAGTTGCGTGCATGTACCTTAGGTAATGTATCCGTACTTGAACCTAATATTTGCAAAGCGCGTCTAAGTTTTTGGCCAATAATATAAGGCCGTTACTTAAAAATACAAGCTTCCGTAGGTGGATATTGATACCTAATTGACTGTCACGTACGGTCGTGGCTTAGGTACGTACCGAATTTACCCTTATTTTTCCCTGGCGGCCACGGACCCAGAACCTAGAACCCCAAATAATAACATCACTAGGTCCCAGTCACTTCTCCCAGAAGCAAAATCTTCCTGGCCTTATTGTCGTCAAGGTGTCGAGGGATCACCGGCCATCCATCAAACAAAATTCACTTACGCATTCGCATTTGTTTCAATCATCGCATGCCAACATATTTTGGAATCCCTTGAGACCAGCCGTTGAGGCTTTTCTACATTTACCTTAGTCTTCATTCCATCTCGTTATTCGTCAAACCCGTCTCCGGCTTAGTCGTAGCCCGTCGCCTAGGCAATCCCAACCAACATCGACCTCTCATCCTCCCCGACGCGTCTATCATCCCGTCGTACACGCTCTCTTTCCTTTTCCAACAATCTCAACAACCACGCGTTATCTGGGAGATATACGTCCTTTGATAGCCGTCTGTACGCACGATGAATTCCAGCACGCCTCTCAAACCTCGCCCCGCGCCGGGTCAGCAGGGCTCGACGCCTTTCCGGTCTGCTTCGGCAAGCAGATTTCGATCGTCGCTCGTTCCCATGAATAGGCCATCTCCCCCGCGCGCTTCGCATCTCGCGGGAAAGGTAGCGACCAATAACTCGTACGGTCGCGATTTATTCCGTACTTCTACTCCGCAAACCTCCCGTACTATCAAATTTGCGCCTAGCCTACCGGCGGATGTAACAAAGACAACCCCAGGCGGCCGCAAGTTCCCCCAAAAAACTACGCAAGGCGGCATGTATGGTATAGCCTCGACCGAGCCTTTCAAGATGAGGATACCATCTCCCGACCCCGAGCTCTCCGGCGCGGCTCTATCGAAAGAGATTCCCGACGATCCTAATCGTACAGGTACCATCTACGCGGATCAGTTCTTAGCCCATAAGTGCCCCCCGAACTTCGACGACCTTCAGCGACGACAGTTCTTCTGCGTTCTCGATCTGCGAAGGCTGAAATACGCTGCCGATGAGATCTTCGCGAAGAAGGATTGGAAGCTGAACATAATGAACTTCGCGAAGGAATACGAGAAGAGCAGAGGATTAATCATGCTACGATACGGGCTGTACGAATTCAAGAACGTGAAGCCGTCGGAAGAGGTGCTCAAGAGGTGGAGAGCTGCCCACAACTTACCGGAGCCGGAGCCGGAGCCGCCAGCGGAGAAAGCGGTACCAGCAACGCCGGTCCAGAGTAATCGTCGTCCCGGGGCTTTGGGCGCCGCGTCGACGAAGCGCAAGGCCGAGGAGGATTTGGCGCCGAAGGATAACGCCTTGATGGCGTCGACCGCCAACCAGAATAAGCGCCGCAATGTTGCTCGGGAACAAGTCGAAGCCGCTCTTACGGGACCTGGTCCCTTCAAGAAGAGCAAGCGTAAGGCTGACGAAACTGACGAACCAGATGAGAACCAACCGAATAAAGTACAAAAGGCCACCCCGACCGCCGCCAAGTCCAAGTTTGAGAGTATCCTCAACAGGGCGCAGAGTGGAAGTACTTCACCCGTCAAGAGGGCACCCCTAGCCCCCTTTGGATCTCAGAAGCCAAGCGAATCCCAGGGCATCAACCCGAACGGTAAATCGCATCCGTTCGCGGCAACTACTAATATATTCAAACCCGCGACGGTCGAGACCGTCGAAGAGAATAACACCGCCGGGTCGGTGCTTACCGAGCACAAGGTCGGGTCGGTACCAGCCAAAAGTACTAGTAACATATTTAGTTACTTGTCGGAAAGTTCTGCGAATAGTAGCGGCAACGAAAATGCGAATGCCAATGTCGATGACGGCGATACCGAGACGGAGTCGGAAGAAGATGAAGAAGCGGCGGCGGATAGCCAAGAGGCGTCGCAGAGTGCCCAACCCAGCGTTGCTAGTAGTGCCGGCACAAACACCCCTTCTACCCAGAGCGGATCAGCTCTATTTTCCACCGGTAGCACTACCGCCGCTTCCAATATCTTCGGTAGCCTGACCAAGTCCGGCGGTGTTACTTCGAAAGGAGGTCTCTTCGGGCGGGTTCAGATGGGATCTAATGGACAACCGCTTCGAGCTACGGCTATTGGAGAAGAGGAGAGCGACGTCGTTCCGGCTAAGCAGCCTGCCGTTGAAAAGGAACAGAGCAAGACTCCTGCTAAGAAACCGGGTGACTTTACGTTCGACGCGTCAACAACCCCGATATCATTTGGCGCACCGTCGTCCGGCGCTGCCAAACCTCCGGCAGCGATTTCTCATTCGGAATCCACGAACGAATCTAAAAAGCCAGAGGCTACATCAGTAACAAAATCGACGGCATCCCTCTTCGGAGCTAGTGCTCCGGCCAACCCAGCCTTCCAGCCGAGCACAGCGTCGCTCTTCGGCGCATCTACCACGTCGTCTGTTTCGTCTCCAATGAAATCCAACGGCGCTGCCAGCTCTCTCTTCTCGTCACAGAAGTCTGCCCCAGCCCCTAGCTTATTCAGTCCGGCTCCTACTAAGTCATTATTTGGAGATACCGCGAAGGCAAACGAGACTGGCTCTTCAACCGCCGAGGAACAGCAGAAGGGTAATACAGATGTCGCCTCAGAGTCGAAAGCCAGCGAGACATCTTCAATCTCCAAAGAGCCCGCATCTCTCTTCGGCGCTTCAGCAAGCGCGGCCACTCCATCCCAGGCCGTATCATTATTTGGTAGTAGCGTAAAGGCGACCGAACCCCGAGCGAATGGGGCCCCTAGCGGCCAGTCGCTGTTTAGAAACGCTGCAAAGGCACCTGCGTCAAATTTGTTCGGCGGCTCTTCGAGTTCGGCATCATTCGGCGCGGGTGATACTAAGATCAACGGCTCCGACGCCGCAAAGTCCTTATTCGATACTTCAAGCAAGCCTGCGTCGGCAAGCTTTACATTCGGTGCCTCAAAGCCAGAGGCTACGCCTGCTACGCCTACGTCTAAATCATTATTCGGGTCTGACGTGTCCAAACCAGCTACTACGATGGGAGCCTCGCTATTTGGAAGTAATCCGGCCACTTCGTCAAATATTTTCGGCGCTAAGAACGGCGAAGCAACGCCTGCGGAAAAGAAACCCGCTACGACAACGGCATCCTCATTGTTTGGCAATACTTCAACTACGAGTAATCCATTCGGCTCCAACCCGATTCCCGCCGAGAAAAAGCCAGAGCCTATGACCTCGAACTCGTCAAACCTTTTCGGCAGTGCCCCCCCTAAGGCGGCCTCCTTCACTTTTGGGGCCCAATCCCCGGCTCCCGGCAACACGCAGCCTGCGCCAGCGCTGATATTCGGTGCGAGTGCTAATGGTATCCAATCTAATAACACCGAGTTGAAGAAACCTGACCTCCAGTTCGGAGCTCCCACGACCGGCTCATCATCGTTCACTTTTGGCCAAGATACTTCGGCTTCTTCCGGCTCCGGCTCCGGCTCCGGCTTCACCTTTTCCGCCGGGGGAAATGGGCAATCGTTCAATAATCCCTTCGCCTCGAGCGCATCACCGTCAGCGCCAACGTTTGGCGCCCAGCCGTCGACACCAAATCCATCCTCCTCCTTTAGTTTCGGTTTTGGCCAACAAGCGCCATCTACACCTAACCCGGCTCCGGCTAACCAGGGAGCCTCTCTCTTCGGAGCATCCTCTAACGGGGGCAACGGGGCCCCGAGCTTCAGCTTCACTCAAGCAACGCCAAACCAGAACATCGCGAATCCGTTCGCTCCCAGACCGACATCGTCCTTTTCGGGTACCGGGAGCTTCTTGCAGGCCGGCGGCGACTTTACAGGTGCCAGTAAGTGCTTTCCTAACCAAAGTATACACGATATGCTGATAGGCTCAGACTCACCATTCCCCGCGCCTTCTAGCATAGGTACAACTCCGGTAAACGGCACGCCAGAGCCGCAGACTCAGCACGACGACGAAGAAGCTCCGCAAGAGCAGATATCGCTCATCAGCGGCGGGCCGGGTGAGGAGGACGAGATGATCTTGCACGAAGTACGCGCCAAGGCTATCAAATTTGTACCGATAGTTAAAGGCAGCGACGACGAAGAGGAGAGGAAATCACCGTGGACAACTCAGGGGGTGGGACCGCTACGTGTTCTTAAGAACAAGACGAGCGGGACCGTCCGTGTGTTGCTACGTGCCGAACCGAGAGGCCACATCGCGATGAACAAAGCCATCCTCTCAGACGTCGAGTACAAAGCCAAGGAGAAGACGGTCAACTTTGTGGCAGCAAACGACGAGGGATCGGGCCTCGAAACCTGGGTGCTACAAGTCAAAAAGCCGGAGTCTGCGCAGCAGCTAGCTGGTATATTGGAAGCAAACAAGAGCGCGAACAAAAAGTAGAAGATTGCTACTAGGTATGGAACGGGTTTGGTAATGAATTTGGCCTCGTTCGAAACGACTTAATAAATGGGCGTACGTGGTGAAAAGGGGGATATATTAGAGTACAGCATTTGTATTGGAATTGTTTTTGATGCTTGTGACGAGGATTGAAAAAGCATTCGGGAAGCCTTAAGAGGATAGGAGGCACCGCGTCACAGATTTTAGGCGTGTGTATTAATCAAGCAAAATGATCGTTTACCTGGTTTTAGGTTTTTAATGCGTATGGCGTTGTGAGTGTTTGTAATTGTAATTGTTTTTGTTTTTGTATTTGTTTTTTGTTTTTTGTTTTTTGTTTTTTGTTTTTTTTGTAATTGTGAGGCGGCCTTCTCAGACGGGTGGTTTTCTGACGATGTCACGGCATCGGGAATAAGGACCTAACCTATTCATAGTACACTAATATGCTGAATAACCCAAGTACAAGTGGCCTAAGTAACTAGTCGTTTAGGAGCTGGTGCCCAACGATAGTTTTAATTATATTTCCGCCTAACGAAGGGTAGTTACCGAAGGTTTTAAATATTAGCCGCACATGATGCATTTCGTGCAGCGCAGACGAACAGGTTACGTGCATGTACAACATGTTAGTCAAAGCAACCGCCCTATCACAGTCTGGAAAGTAGGTACCTCAAGGTATATTGTATGTACCTTTCCTTAGTTTGGCCAGTACGATTCAACTTTTTTTTTTTTTTTTTTTCCTTTTTTTTCCTTTTTTAATCTCACCGCAGAAAATTTTCATTTTTATGGTCTGGAGAAGGCAAATATTTTCGCCGTGCAAGTCAATTCGACAATTGCAATTCTTGTCCTACGATAAAAAGAGGACGACAAGGTTGGTTTTCGACCGTTCATATTTAAATATCCTCAAACCTCACCGTTGTCGTTGCGATATATCTTTTCCCTCCCGCCGACGGTATTCAACTTTTACGCAATCCAATATGTCTTCTGAGGAGATTACACACGCCACCATCAAGGGTAAGTTGCAGATGACGCATCATGAACGAAGCAAAGGCAGATTCTTATATTCTATATTTCTCTTATCGCGAATATGCTGTTTATACAAATCCAATGAGGCCGTACCAACTTGATTCCCATTTGCTCAACTAGTTGATGTTATTCACATGCCAATCATAAATGGGAACCCCTCTGCCCCTCCCCCTTCTTTTTCTTATCGTGTCGATCGTGATTGTGCAACATATCTGAGGCTTCATGATATCTACACTTCTACGTATAAATATCATACATCATATGCACGTCTTCTCATTAATAATTCACTATCTTATGACATACGCTACAATTCTAATCAAGCATCTTCTTCGCTAACTATCTCTCGCAGATGGCTGGTTCAGAGAAATCTCCGAGATGTGGCCGGGTGAGTGAGAGAGACTCTCGTTCTCCTTACGGCTAAAAAAGCCTCTTCGATTATTTGTTCTAACGGAAACCCGTTATCGTCATTATTAGGCCAGGCCATGACTCTGAAAGTGAAGAAGGTGCTGCATCACGAGAAGAGCAAGTACCAGGACGTGCTCATCTTCGAATCCACCAACTACGGTACCGTCTTGGTCCTAGACAACGTCATCCAATGCACCGAGCGGGACGAGTTCTCTTACCAGGAGATGATCACTCACCTAGCTATGAACTCGCACCCCGACCCAAAGAAGGTGCTAGTCATCGGCGGCGGCGACGGAGGTGTCCTGCGTGAGGTTGTCAAGCACGACTGCATCGAGGAGGCCGTTCTCTGCGATATTGACGAGGTATCACTTCTCTGCTAATACTAGCGCTCGCAAGCACTATTCGGAAATGCCGATAGCTAACCCTATGCGAAATCAAGGCTGTCATCCGCCTCTCTAAACAATACCTACCCGGAATGGCCGAAGGCTTCAAACACCCCAAGGTGAAGGTACATGTCGGGGACGGCTTCAAGTTCTTAGACGACTACAAGAACGCCTTCGACG
This sequence comes from Daldinia concentrica, assembly GCA_902805455.1. Taxonomy (NCBI): domain Eukaryota; kingdom Fungi; phylum Ascomycota; class Sordariomycetes; order Xylariales; family Hypoxylaceae; genus Daldinia; species Daldinia concentrica. The sequence continues at coordinate 77,775 of CADCSW010000019.1, forward strand.
TAATCATCACAGATTCGTCGGACCCCGAGGGTCCCGCCGAGAGCCTCTTCCAGAAGTCGTACTTCCAGCTGCTGCACGGTGCTCTTCGACCCGGCGGCGTCATCACCACCCAAGGTTGTACGTCTCCTTTATATCAGGCAAAGCAAACAAGTTCGAGAGTGTGGCGACGGGTCAAATGGCACTGAACTTTAAGTTGCCTGGTTGTTCTTAAACAACCCCAATTTCTTCCTACGAAGGGTAGACCGTGGTGGGCTCTGCTGCTGCTGAGCTGTATCATCGAAATCTCTCTCTCGCCTCTCCGTTTGCCCTTCCCGAGTGTCTCCCTTTATCTTCTAGCTCGGGTCTTTTATTACGCTAAGATCCGCGTCCAATTTCCTACTTCTCCCCCCTACCCACTCGGTTTGCTTTCTTTTCTTTTCTTTTCTTTTCTTTTCTAGGATTCACCCCCTAGTTTTTCCCACAAACATATCTCGCTAACTCTTTCCCTGCGTCACAGCTGAGAACCAGTGGCTCCACCTACCGCTTATCGCCAAGCTGAAGAAGGACTGCAACGAGGTGTTCCCCGTTGCCGAGTACGCTTACACCACTATCCCGACGTATCCTTCAGGCCAGATCGGCTTCATGGTTTGCTGCAAGGAGGAGGGCCGCGACGTCAAGAAGCCCCTGCGTACCTGGTCGCCCGAGGAAGAGGCCCGTCTGTGCAAGTACTACAATGCTGAGATCCACAAGGCTAGCTTTGTTCTGCCTACTTTTGCCGCGAAGGCGCTTCAATAGACGCGTTAAAGCGTGGTAGAAGGCGAAAAGTGAAAAGGTGGTTGGATGGGATGGGATGGGATGGGATGGGATGGACTACGATACTGAGCGGTCCGGACGATGAAGGTTATGAGATGATTCAATGCCTCACGAATCACGTGTTTGGGCCTTAAATAGCCCATAGGTAGCCGTCAATAATAAATAGACTGGTTTATAACCAACTGATGAAGGTTTTGGTGGATTATCCCCCATCTATTCCTTATCTAGGGAACTCTAAAGGGGGAAATTCAAATTAAACTATATCGCTTCGAACCCTCTTATACATATTTCACGAGTATAGTAGGTGGTTTGCTTATCCTAGGTTCTTAATGGGTTGAGAATCCAAGCATCGACTTTGTTGCGACAATATCAGAGGTATAAACCACAGAGAACATTACTTGATCAATATCCTACTACGAGATACAAATACGTGCAAGGAAGTATGAAAGTGATATATCGGTAAACTGGCAGACGCCCTAAGATAGCTATCCATCTATATAAAACAGCTAAACTAAGACCCTAATATAACACTGCAAGGGCAGCATGGCAAATTTCTCTAACATATCCCTTATTCTAGGCGCAGGTATATATCGCTATTAGGTAACAAGACGAAGTCTAGAACGCACTTGATAGGAACACGATATATACCTACCCAAGGACAGTAGCTGTATATATACACATGTACATCGATAAGGTAACTTTCAGCTGAGGCGGGCTAGGCTAGGCTGGGCCAGGCTACACGACACGTCCTTTGACTTCAACGTGGGAAGCAGTAATACAACAGAACACGATACTACGGAACGGAATCGAACCTACATCACGATACCACGCACCACGACGGACCTAAGGCTTAAATAATAAGAAGGTAGTCGTATTGTAATTTACCAAGCTAGTACGCGGTATATATCTACATACGTATCCCACATATATCTATCTAGTTATAGCTATATTCCATCTGCCCGCCTACGCTACGCGCCACCCCTGCCCTTTCCCCGGCGCTTGATCCGCTTTGCTAATACCCGTGACCGTGGCTCAGTGCCGTACCGTCGATATCCACCTATCTATCCAGGTATCTTCCTATCTAAGTACCTAGTATATCTATCATATACGATAAGATCGCAGATACACGCCTGGGATCTATGTCGGCGTACGTAGTGTACATACCTGGATATATAAGGTAGGTACATATAGCAACGTCTGGGGTGCCCTGGCGATGCGTACTAAGCAGACAAGCAATAGACGGGCGCTTAGCCGCCTATATGTGATGGTGGAGCACCTACATCATATTATACAAATTGGTACCTTAGGTACGTAACTGCCCGTATGCTTTTATTTTGCCTTACCTGCCTTGTCTTGTCCTGGGCAAGGCATCTTATAAATGTCCCGTCGCGAACGCCACCGGGCTGCCTCGTGGCGTGTGGGTCGGGCGATAGAAATAAGGCCACTGCTTTGCCCGTACGCGGTGCACCGATGTGTCAACGATGTGTCAACGACGTGTTAACTGCCTACCTAATATTTGCATACGAGTGTGCGACTAAGTGTTTAGTAGTAGTAGCAGCGGCGGTAGGTATTATTCCTACTCGACGCCGACGCCAACGCCAGCGCCAATGCCAGTGCCGTGCCGTGCCGTACTATTAGCGTCCTCTGGGGGAGAATCCTCTCCTACACAAATAGTCTTGGCTATCGCGTGGAGGGGTCCGTAAGCTTACAGCATCTTAGGCTAGCTACGCAGTAGACGGTTTTAAGACGAGACGGACGCTGCGAATCAGTTGGCCGCCGCTAGGGCTAGGGCTAGGGCTAGGATGTTTTATCAATGGCATTTCCCTACCTCTCGTTCCTCGTACAATACCTACTATAGCGGAAGGTAGTTAAAGCAAGCGATCGACTGGCATACTGGCATACTGGCATACTGGCAGATTGGTAGACTGGGTATGCCGTTATGCCGTTATGTGGTTGGGGTCCGTTGGAGGAACCTAGTCCCGCTAACTCCCGAGCTGGGCTTTTTGGATCCGCTTGCTCGCAGTCTGCTCGAGATCCTATGGAGATTTCACGCACAGACGTGCGGGAGATGGCGCAACTCTATTTTGTCAAGTTACATCTTCCGCGAGACGCATTTGCAAATCTGATACCATCGTATATCTGGTATTTCTAGCCTGACAGCTTCGTTACTTTGGGTCTCCTGCAGGATCGACCCTGGCCCTGAGGGGACCTTGACGGGCCGAAAAAGACCATTGGACGATCCTAGACTCTTCTGACCTGTGCTACCTCGACCGTAGGGATGGTCGTATTTGGAGACGACGGTTGGTATGCGGGAGTGTGGCACTACTCGATATCCTGGGGGCCAGTACGGTAACTTCGCGCGGCGCCCTTGGCCAATAATAGTCACGATAGGTAGTCCTGGTATACGTACGGTGGTGGAGGAGAGCAAGGCTTGAATCCTTCGCGAGTAGGTTATCGTCGTAACGGCGGTGGGTTGTGTTCGGGGTGAGATGACAATGTCTCCTCATTCGTCGACTTGGGGGGGGGTGTGGCTTGGGGATCTCTTTGGTTTTTATCATCTTCGGTGAGATGACGGTACAAAGAGAGACAGCCGCGAGAGTACCGTAGCTAATACGTTGTAGGCTGTAGATGTGATTACCAAGTCGCGTAAGACAATTATGAAACCTTACGGCTTACCAGAAGGCCGTGGAAATGTTCACCGTTCATTCTAGATTCCAGTAGTAGTTCGGAGCCAGTTACGCTGGGCTGCGAGGCGTCGAGTCGAATGTGTCAAGTCTAATGTGTCAAGTCGAATGTGTCAAGTCGAATGTGTCAAACGTGTCAGGTTGTATATACGGTATCTTGATGCTTCCTTATTTTTACATACCTAGGATGTAGATGACCGGCTCGAAGACGCGGGGTCGCATTCTCTGATGACGGATTCGACTTGGTATAAATTCCTTTTCGGCCAGGCTCCCGTTAGAATATCAATATCTCGAAATATACACCCCACGATAAAGAAGCTTAATATCGGGACCATAAATTTTGCTCTTATGGTTGGCTAAAAAATGATAGCAACTATGTAGAAGATCCACCGAGCCGAGCTGCTGCATACACTACGTATATGTAGGTTAGTAGATTAGATCCTTCTGGCGAAATCCTCTGAGCGGCCTGCTAGGTGTTCTACGTATATAATTTATAGCTTCGTAGACGTAGCTGATAGGACGTAGCATGGTAATTTCAAAGATGATTAACGGCTCATGATGTTATTTGCTAGGTTAGAATACGTATTGTCGTAGCACGGAAGCTAAGCTTATGGTTTTATGGCCTTATGGTTTTATTGCCTTATGGTTTTATGGTTTTATGGTTAGGATGGATGTCGGTATGTCGATCGCTCGAAAATTTACCACCCGCATCGCGCGGAAGGAAGGCCTGTGGGTTTTTAAAGACATCGGTTCCATGTCTAACACAGCGTATCCAGCATATCCAGCACGTCCTAGATTAAGGGTGACACAGGTCTATGGAGCTATTCCTCGCTGCTCGTAGATGCTTGCGGGTGCTCCACTTCTCGCCACGTTTTTCTCCCTGTTTCTCTTCAGATGACATGCGGGTGTTGACATACTAGTGCATGTATGTAACTTAAATCCTCTTAAGTTGTCCAACTAAGCCCCAGTCCGGGTTAAGAGCTAACCGTCAAGGATTGGATACTTGATGTCGATTGAGAAGGGGGGTTGGTGCCGATTGGTGGACACGAGCGCTGCAGATAAATTGTAAGCATGGAAGAGACCATGGGAGAGCATGGGAGCGTGGGAACGTGGGAGATACCTAATAGAAAACCGCCATTCGCTCATTAATACGTATGTACCAACGCCCATGCTACACCCGGTAATTACTGGTCAGTTTCCCCTAACGGGACATTGATGACTCGCCTCATGTAAATGGGTACTATGCTTTCGTGTACCGATCTACTAATAACAGTATTATTATGAGTATCATACTGACATTAGGGTTGCGTCTCCAGGCAAGCCGGTATGTATCGTCTACGGCCGACGTAACAGCAGCATGATAGACGACGGTCCGGTTTATTAGGCGAGTAACCTCGAGAGGCTGACGGCACATGGCATTAGGAAGTGGCACTCACACCAATCGAGATTGATGACACCCATCGTAGGCAGCGCATATCGTATACATCAGCTACATCGGCATACATCAGCATACATAGCCACTGGCTGATGCTCGATTTAGCGTGGGTGTAATGGAATCGACGAGAGTAGTGGTGATGCTACCGTAATCCGTAATCTGTGCTAATATAAGTACTCGCACGCGTTACATGCATGAGAGAACCAACCAGAAAATAGCATTCTTCTTGGCTGCGTTGGTACGTGCTGTAATATCTGTATAAAAAAAAATAATAATAATAAAAATAATAAAAAATTGGCGTCTCGGGTTGCGAACCCTACGTGCGGCGCCTGTTCTCCCTGTTCTACGTATGTACACTACATTGTTCCTTGATCCTTGCATCCGAGTATGGCGTGTTCGTTGCGGAGTTTGAAAGATCTAACCTAGGTAGTATATATGTACATACATAGGTCTGTATGCGTACGTATGTGTGATAGTCCCGCTGTATCGTTGATTACACGTATGTATTAGCCTTGAGATGCTTTTCGTGCTTTTTATGCTGATTGTCTCTGTTTGAGAATGGAGAAGATGGAGAACTGTAAAAGTATTACCTAGGTACACAGGCAGTTCACAGTCGGCTCGGCTTTAAGATTAAGACTAACCTAATTAGATGTCATGTCCAGCGGTCTAATCAGCCTTAATATCCGTCCCGACTCCATGTCTTGATTATTGTTAGTACACTTTATGGTCGCAAACCAAGGATATGCACAAGTATATACACTTATCAGTATTAGTATAAGTATATAACTAGTTACACTTATCAGTATCGGTAAGAAGAAGGTTGCAATTTCAGCTGTACGTTGGCTGACGAGACTTGGCTTCAATTGTAAATATATCGGTACCGTATCGTATATGTGCATGTACATGTATGTACCTAGTCGCGTGGTCGTGTAAGGTTTAGGTAGGCTTGCTTATACATGTATACAAGTATATCGGTTGTACAGGACATCAGATACGTGCGAATGTACCTAGGTACGTTACGTACATGTACGTCGTATCTTCTTCAAGGAGATTCTACATAATAGTATGGTGGATATAGCTCGTTGCCCACTACAAATTTAATCAGCCTATCCCTGGAAAGAGGACCTCGAATAGCCCAACTTGCGTTTCGAGGACTCTCAACTCCACTCTGCAAGGTACACTCCTATTCGGAACTGCCCAGAAAACCGGCAAAGGTACCTATCTACCTGCTAGCTCTACATGGTATTATTAGTATTATTTGAACAATTGAACTTCCATAGACGCTAACTTGGATTAACTCGGTACTAAACAGCAACCGTCAAATATTAGTAGCAAATTACATCTCCGAATCTTTTTTATTTTTTATTTTTTTAATCTTTTAAGTTTCCATCGTCGCCTACGCGAGCCGTCATCCCATATCCTGTTCAATGTCATTATTGCCATTATTAACATTCTTCTTATTGATATACCCGCAAAATTAAGACATCTAATCAGAGCTAAAACCGAGTATGATATAAGAGATCTGTTGATATTTGAACTATTAAGCTAGATCTACTATCTCTACTATCTACTTCGGTGTTCGCCCGAATTTACTAATGTTTAAACCCTCGAAATTATAAAAAGGTACGTGGATGTATGAATCAACGATCAATGTAATACGGTACCGCTCTATGTACATACATGACTCCTATCTCTGTTCGCCAATTTCTGGTTTCTTACCCCCCTTCCTTTCCCGCCTATTGGTCAAGAAGTACAACATACATACAAACATACATGTAGCCCGCCTGAATTGGGAGAACAAGGGCGGATGTTGTAGTAAGAAGAAGAAGAAAAAAAGAATACTGACATATTTGCTGACAGGCGGTATTATTTATCACTCGAGTCCTACCCGTCGATATTTTTATTATTTGGAAGCTTTCTCGTTCTCTTTCTTCCCCCTTCTTTCCCGAGTTCGCTCGAGCCTCCCTCAATACCCTGGCTACTTGACAAGGATTCCCTTTTTCTTGGTCTGATCGTCCCTGGAGACTCGAAGCAACAAAAACTACCGACATAGCCAGCCCAGCTCGCTATCCAGTTTTTCTTTGTTCCATCTTCCCATTGAGAGCTGTAGGGAGAGCCTTAAAGGCGCGAGAAAAGAGAGAAAGAAGAAAAAAAAAGCTCCTAAGTCGTAATAACATTTCGATATTTCCGCCGGGTTTACTTCTAGATCGTAATCGACTGCGAGCTGGATTGCGCCGTCAGCTCAAGCCCCCACAGGCTACCACTGAGCCGTTTCATTCAAACCCCGAGCTAGCCTTACCACACACCGTCACGAAGCTGTGTTTTCCGTAGTCGTCATCCAAATTTTCTCCTTTTCTTTTTCATCTTCTCACAGGGCTGTGGTATATTCATAGTCGCTGTGAGGTTCTCTTGTATATTACGCAAGATTCCATTTTCCTTGCCGCCCTTTCGTCCTTTCGCCTTTTCGCTTTTCCGCCTTTCCGCATGAATACGCGACTACCCGCTACGTACTCCTAAGATCAGATAATACTCGACGCATACACGCACGCGTAAGCTTTATTCATCATGTGTTTCGGCAGTCGCAAGAAGGATGAGGAGGGCAATACTCGATCGCGGGAGCTCGACAAGATTATCCGACAAGATGAGAAGCGCATGGCGCGAGAAGTCAAGTTGCTTCTTCTAGGTACGTACATAGTGTCTCTCCTTGGAAATCGCCAGTATTTCGTGTCTCGGCTAGCGGGACACCGCAGCTAACTTCGGGATTTTTTAATAGGTGCCGGCGAGTCGGGAAAGTCGACTGTGCTCAAGCAGATGAAGTTGATTTACGCGCAAGGCTTCAGCAAAACGGAAAAGTTAGAATGGAAGCCGGTCGTATTCAGCAATGTCATCCAGTCGATGCGCATAATATTTGATGCCATGGCCGATTATTCCATCGAATTTGAAAACAAAGACAACGAGGTATGTTGATGAGATATATTCTATTCCGAACGCGCGATAAGATTTTATCGTCGGGTCTTCCGAGAACGAGTCCATCGCAACGAGATGCCATTATAAACGTCGATTGCTAATGCCGTGTTATTGTTATCATCATCATCAGAAAAACCAAGCGTTACTCCTCGTTGACGTTGAAATTTCGCCTCACGATTCGCTCCCCCAGGAATACCTCGAGCCGGTCAAAGCGCTCTGGGGCGATAATGGAGTACAAAAGGCCATCCAAAAGGGCAACGAATACGCTCTCCACGATAATCTATCATAGTGCGTCCGTTGACACCGCCGGTATGACCTTGCTAACACGTTTTGAAAGCTTCTGCGAAGATGCAGACCGCCTCTGGGCTCCCGAATATATCCCCACCGACCAAGATCTGCTGCGGTCACGTTTGAGGACGACAGGCATTACCGAGACCATATTCGATTTGGGCCAGCTGACGTACCGAATGTTCGACGTGGGCGGTCAGAGATCGGAGCGGAAGAAGTGGATTCATTGTTTCGAGAACGTCAACGTTCTACTGTTCCTGGTTGCGATTAGCGGTTACGATCAATGTCTGGTCGAGGATAAGGACGGCGTAAGTACACACAAAACTAGCCCTTACGGCTTAAAACACTTTAATTGCTATTGTAATATGAACGTGCTAACGGGTTCGATTTTAGAACCAGATGAACGAAGCCTTGATGCTTTGGGAATCCATCGCAAATTCGCATTGGTTCACCAAGTCGGCTCTTATCCTCTTCCTTAACAAGATGGATCTTTTTAAGGAGAAGATCGCATCGAGTCCCATAACGTCGCACGGCTTCGTCGACTACCAAGGCCCGGCGGATGATTACAAGCAAGCAAGCAAGTACTTTATGGATAAGTTTAGGGCTCTGAATCGGAACCCCGAGAAGGAGATTTATGGCCATTTTACCAACGCGACGGATACGAACTTGCTTAAAATCACGATGGGCTCAGTGCAGGACATGATCATCCAGCGCAATCTGAAGCAGTTGATACTGTGAGTCGCCTGCTTCTGTATATCCGAATCCTTCTTCGCGAAACCGAAACTGGCCATACCACAAGTTCCCAGTGGTCACTGGGTTGGCTAGAGATTTCGCTGTATCGTATTGCGACGCGTAGGGTAGCAGTCCGACTGAACTTTCCCAAGTATATAGCACATATTCCGCGCTTGTTTTACATAGCCGTACGATTACTACTTACGCTTACGCTTACGATGTCACGATGCGGCCCGGTCTCCGCAGTGGTAATGCCATCGCGAACGCGTTTGCGGTCCACGGTCCGCTATCGTAGACCGAGAGATTTACTTCAATTACTGGCTGGCCAAGAGGACGTTTGCTTATTCGGATGAGACGGTCCCTCTATTCGTCGAGAATGTAGATTGCGACGTTGCGGATAGACATTCCCCGGGGGCGCCGGCGGGCGGGAATTGATACGAATAGCAAAGCCCACTGGGCGTTCTCTTGGGTCGGCGTTATATCTGCATTGGACGATTACAAACCCTCCCTGATTGATACGATTCCTTTTAGTTATGATACTGGATACCACGATGTTGTTTTTCGAATTGGAGGTTACTTTTGCAGGCTTATTAGCGAACGGGAAGAAGATTGGCATAATAGCCATTACCTCGTATATACAGTTAGATTTAGGCGGATCAAATAGTTGATCAAATATTAAGCATTAAGCATTAAGCATTAGCCGGAGAGAAAACGTAACTCGAAGCTCGTGTCAAAATATTTGAATTGGTATTAACGAGGGTTTGGGGGGTCCTTTATGGGAAAGATAAGACCTGGACTAAAGGTAGAAATATGCGTACTTAGGTTCCGGAATCGTGCATATCGACATGCTTAGTGGCACACAAATCTGTTTCACGATCATGGTTCGCGGCGGCGGACCTTATTTAGAGGTTCCCGTAAACTTGGTTGGAATCCAATGATATGCCAAGTACGTACCTCCGGTACCTCTAGTAGCACTTACACGTGAAATATGAGATGGATCCTCTTGATAGTCCAAATAAGCGCATATTATACTGTATACATGTATGACATATCGTAAGTGAGGCTTTTATTTTTAACATACCGGATATCGTCAGCTCTTTTTTGCTCGTTGCTTTAGTAACTTCGTATACCTCGTATTCTCACTTTTAAAAAGTTTAGAAATATTTAAACGTTAATATGCTAATATGCTCATAGCGATAAAACGCAGACTAATATGCGGTTTAAGGCAGGTTTCCATATGCAGAATTCATTTGCGGCATGAGGCATCTGGCAGCTTGGCTAAGGTTATGACACGTGGGGGAAGCGCAGTTCCCAATGCCGAACTGAGTTAGTCGGGGTCAAGCTGTCAAGCTATTAAAGCGTTTAAGCGTTAAGTGTTAAAGTGTTAAGTGTTAAGCGACGGTACCTACCCAAAGAACTCGTATGTCTTGGGACGTAATTAACCATAGACGATTGACCAATCAGGGAAACTCCAGACTTCTCCAATAACGATCAACCCGGCAACAAGGAACAACAAGGAACAATAAGCAAAACGGGTTGCTATGATCCCCATCCCGTATTGACATCAGCCTGTTGTTCAACGACGATCTTCGGATACAATAGTAAACCGAGTATAACCCAACTCGTGGCCGAAGAGAGCGCGTTGCAACCTTAATAATTCAAAAAACCTACTCAGCTACACATTCGCTTGTTGCTCGGTTGCACCTCTGACCACGGAATTGATAATATTTAATAAATAACCCGTTCTTTTTTTATTGACCGTCGCATTCGCCCGTTCTTTAGAGCCCATTGTACCAGTTTTGTCTTCTTGTTCCAAGCTCGGATCGCGAAATAGACGTACGATATTAGAGCTGGGAGAACTCCGACGTAAGGCCACCCGCCGTAAGTCTGGGTTATATATCGAGGGTGACGGTCCTTACCTTTTTGCGAATAATAGGTATTCGCAAGGTTACCCAGTTTTGACCAATCTTCCTGAGGAGGAGTGTATATGACGAGCTGCTCTTTGTACGGCTCTGGAATTACTTAATTTTGATACACCCTCACTAGATCGCTAGATGACGGATAATTAGCCGAGTAATACGATGGCAGAAATAAAGCAGGAACGCCAACCGCTGTCGCAGGGCCAGGTAGTGACCCTGGACCAGACCTCGTGGTGGGCTAGAATGCAGCAGCGGTTTCCTATATTGCAGAAGAAGCGCGGCGTCGCCCTCGTTGTTGGTCTTATGATATTGCCTTTATTCGGTCTCTTAGGACTTCTCGCCCTACGAAATCGACATGGCGATAATAGTGACGGAGCTGCTAGCGCCTCTAGTGGCCAAGCTCTCATCACCGATGATACTTATTTCTACGGCCAGTCCGAGCCGGTATACCCCTCTCGTGAGTATACTCGTAATAAAATTATTGTCTACGGTGCGCTAGATGGAGTATCTAAATATGACTACTAGCCGCGATGACGGGGGTTGGCGCTTGGGCCGATGCGTACAAAAAAGCTCTCGACTTTGTTGGGCAGCTTACGATCGAGGAGAAGGTATTTCGTCCGCCTATTAACCCTAACACGCGTGGCTAATTCGATGCCAGGTAATCCTTGCATCGGGACTCTCTTCTTCTACGGGCAGTTCGGGAACGTTAAACGGCTGCTCTGGCAATATTGACGCCATTCCCCGTATGAACTTCTCGGGCTTCTGTCTGAACGATGCCGGCCAGGGCGTCAGAGCTACGGACTTTGTCAGTGGGTTTCCGAGCGGTCTCCACGTTGCTGCCAGTTGGAACAAGGATTTGGCTCGGGACCGTGCGGAGAGCATGGGCCTCGAGTTCAGAGTCAAGGGCGTCAACATCCATCTCGGACCCGTAGTTGGTCCTATCGGACGCGTGCTACGTGGCGGGCGCAATTGGGAAGGGTTTTCTCCTGACCCCTATCTCACCGGCAGCCTCGTATCAGAGACGGTAACGGGAATTCAGTCGCAGGGGGTCATCACAAGCACCAAGGTATGAGTAGCCTTGACTACCAGGGGACATTCGCTTATTCGGTGCGCAGCATTTCATCGGCAACGAGCAAGAGACGAACCGACAACCTACTGGTGATACCGAAGCCGTCTCATCCAACATCGACGATAAGACTATACACGAGCTATATTTGTGGTATTTTGATCGACCGAAACCTCCTCTTAATGATACGCTAGCTGACTTAGTCGTAGGCCGTTCCAAGATGCCGTCAAGGCCGGGACTGCGAACGTAATGTGTTCGTACAACCGAGTGAACAACTCGTACGCTTGCGCGAACAGCAAAACCCAAAACGGCCTTCTCAAAACGGAGCTGGGATTTCAAGGGGCCATTACTTCGGACTGGGATGCTATGCATGCTGGTGTTGCATCGGCTAATTCTGGAATGGACATGGTCATGCCAAATTCGAAGCTCTGGGGAGACAAGCTGACAGAGGCAGTGAGAAACGGCTCGGTTTCTGAGGATCGCTTAGATGACATGGCAACGCGAATCATGGCTGGGTACTATCAGGTAGGACAGGACAAGGACTTTCCAGAGCCGGGGATTGGCATGCCCGCAGACCTGACCCAGCCGCACGACATCGTCGACGCGAGAAATATCTCGTCTCGGAAAATTCTACTGGACGGTGCTATCGAAGGTCACGTTTTAGTCAAGAATATCAAGAATGCGCTCCCACTAAGGAAACCGAGAATGCTCTCGGTATTCGGTTACTCGGCGAAGAGTCCGGACCAGTGGAACTACAAATCTAACGGCGGTGTTGCCGCGTGGACTTTCGGAGGCGAATCATCCTACCTCGGGCGCGATACGAGCGCCGGTTTCTCGGGCCATTACTACGAAGATTTTTCGGACATTGCTCCTAATGGGACGTTGTTCTGCGGCGGTGGTTCCGGCGCCGTGACTCCGGCGTTCGTTAGCTCGCCGTACGACGCTCTCAACGCTCGCGCGTGGGATGATCGGACGGCTGTATTTTGGGACTTCTTTAGTCCCGATCCGGATGTTGCTAGCATGTCGGATGCGTGTCTCGTTATCGTCAATGCGTTCGCAAGCGAAGGGTACGATCGTCCGAACCTACGGGATGATTATACGGACGGCTTGATTCGACATGTGGCGGATCGTTGCAATAATACGATCGTCATCTTTCATAATGCCGGCGTCCGGCTGGTGGATCGGTGGATCGACCACCCGAACGTAACGGCCTTGATATTCGCGCACCTACCTGGCGAGGCGTCGGGCCGTGCTCTTGTCTCCTTGTTATATGGAGAGTCGAACCCGTCGGGCAAGTTACCGTACACGGTAGCCAAGAACGAGTCTGACTATGAACACGTCGCTAAGCCAGACTTGCCATCGGATCAGTTCGAGCGTTTCCCCCAATCGAACTTCGGCGAAGGCGTGTATATAGATTACCGACACTTCGATCTGAAGAACATCACACCGCGATACGAGTTCGGTTTCGGACTGAGCTACACTACGTTCGACTATTCGAATTTAAAGATCGAAAAGCGCGACGATGCTAACACGGACGAATATCCGACAGGGGCCATCCGCGAGGGCGGGCAGGTAGATCTTTGGGATATGATAGCATCGATTAGTGCGGACGTGAAGAATGTAGGCGATGTATACGGAGGCGAGGTCGCTCAGCTATACGTCGGGATCCCGAACGCCCCGATACGTCAGCTACGCGGCTTCGAAAAGGCGTTTCTCAATGCGACGAGGGAGGCCACAGCCACATTCTTCCTCACGAGACGCGACCTCAGCGTCTGGGATGTGGTCGCGCAGAAGTGGCATCTACAGCCGGGCGAGTACGGGATATTCGTCGGCGGGAGCAGCAGGGATTTGCCGCTGAATGGAACGTTGACGATCTAACGAGTAAAGGGAAAGGGGTAGTAATATTAGACATGGTATACGAGGCGGGTGTGAGGGGAATTGTAGCTGAATATTTTATGGCTTATGGTGATTACAACTGCATACCTTAGGTACCCGTGGGAGAAGATTGGAGCCGGATTGAACCTAGTCGGTCGAATGGAGGCATGCTTGCGAGAGTTTACACTCGGATGGGCTGGTTGGTTGGTTGGTTGGTTGGAATTCGGTATGTACTTATTGGGTGGGCACCTTAGTAACTATTACGGTGGCAAAGGTAAATAGGTAACGATTACGACGACCCGTATTACCTTGAGAGGTACATAGCTAGATTATATGGATATTCGAACGGTTCTTGGAGTTGCATGTTGGCGGTCTAGACTTCTACATACAGGGTGCCACCTTGTTGTCTTTTCGGGACTCGATGGGATAGAATAACGAATGAAACTTGCTCATACTATATAGTAGAGTTCTAACGTAGATAGTAAAGTATTTAACCGCATAGAGTCTAAGCGTGATCATATAAATTATCAGCCTCAGCTTGACATTCTCTTAACGCCGACGAGACTAGGCGAAGCAACGGTCACCCGTCTTATTCTCCGCTAGCACATGGGAATCTGTTGGGGCCAGGCCCGTCGGAGTGGAACCTTTCTAGAGCCTCATTGGATGCTTCGCGTCCTTGTTTCTACATACATAGGTAGGTAGTGTAGCGTTAGTAGCGAAAACGCGATACCCATACATATCCATACTCCCGTTTCTCCATTCGTTCTTCCCACCCACACCTTGGCAGATTAGATCCTTTTTTTTTTTTTTTTTTTTTTTTGCGGCGAAGACAAGACGAAGACACAACGAAGACAACACTTTCCGACCGCCTTTTGACGCGAACATCCAAACGAACAAATCGGAATAGGGAAGATCGTCTTACTTCACCTAAGGACCGTGGGGGTAAAGTATATTGGCTCAGCGGCCAATGGTAAATTCTGATCGCGCCGATGACAGCTCCTAGCTTGTATCGGACCTTTTATGCCCCTTGACGGGTGGCGCCCCTTTGTGACGCCGCTACATGATCATTCGCTATCTTTTTGTTTTGGGGGGCATTTATTTTTATTTTTTTTATTTCCTTCTCTCTCTTTTCAGCCTCGCATTATCATTACCGTCTTTTATTGGTAAGCTGCGAGAACCAATAAGTATCTAACTTATCTGGAAATTTACAAGGTCGTATACGTATGTATTAAAGCTGAGGCTTATAGTAAATAAATTTCAAGTGTAACAGTAAAAACATTGTGGCCCAAGCTTTAAGAGATACGTATATCCATATAATTATTAAGTAGATATTCGTTATTATCGCCTACATAAGCTACCTAGGCTATTCATAGTTAGCTCGCTGTACCAAGGCAATATCGCACTTGTGACTGCTACAGAACAATTCCATCCATCCCTAGAAGGACTGTGGGGAAGGGGGCTTTATAAGCCTCGGTATTCAGGCCTTCGAAGCTGGAGAAGGCTAGGCTAGTGTGAAGGCGCTACTAGATGAAATTTGTCGGGCAAAACTGAATCGTTAACTCTTGGCGAGAGTTTGTCGTCTATTGTTGAGTCCTTTTCGGATTTAGCATTCGTGACTGGAACTGGCCGATTGGATGGCAAGAGATAAGAGGGAGAAAAGAGGAAAGAGGAAAGAAATAGAGTAGACATAGAAGCACAGTTGCGATTACATATCACATTCTCTACTCTACGTACATACATACATACATACATACATAGACTAATCTTTTTCTTTTCCTTATTCGATATTCTCCCCCTTGTATTGTATTGTATATACGTACTTTGTGCTACCGAATGCTTCTCCTCGACCAATCCCTGCCCGCTACTTTCATTCTTCTCAGCTCGACCTGTCGATCATCCGGTTAGTTCCCAAGGGGCGAATCATCAGCCGACTTGCAACCAAACGCAGGCAAAAACGGCGACGAGTCCACCGACTTATAATATTATTACTTACCCTGAATAATCACCGAGGGAAGGCAACTCGGCTTTCTTTTCTTTTAGACGGCCAGAAATATCCTTCTCCGCGGAAAACCAACTCGGCGCCGTGACTAGATAGTCGGGGCCATATTAACATATTACATCATTGGTTTTGTAAGCCTGCGGCTGTCCGAGACACTCCTTATACACTCCATCTTTCGCAGCCGGTACGCTTTAGGTCGTCCGACGTATTAGTCAAGCGGCGTCAGCAAGCACCCGAGGGAGGAGGGAAATGCGCAACTCCGATCCTTGGTTGGTGTAGCAGTGGCAACAGCAGCTAGACAGCTAGAGATTCTGCTCTTCCTCTCTTGCCTAGGCCCCTACTAGGCTAGGTCAGGCCAGGGTACTCCCTAGAAATAGGTATACATACCAAATGCGCAAGGTGCCTGAAGGTCAGCGCATCACACGTCCGCCGACATGCCGACGACACAGGTTCCGAACGGGCTCTCGCCCATATCCGAGACGACGCCGGAATCGTCTCCCGGACCGTCACCTAAGCGACAGTGTTTCCAAGGCTCACCCGCGTACGGCACGATAGAAACGGCGGCCCTAGGAGGCCTGGCCGCGCGTGCGTGTGAGAAGTGCCGTGCGTCTAAACGCAAATGTGATAAGAAGCTGCCATTCTGCGACAGGTGTAAGAGGTACGTGAGACCGTATACGTCGTCGTATTACTTCTACTCTTAGCTTCCTGAATCTTCTTTTCGTGCTCGGGGAAGTGAACATAACATAACCTGGCCCAAGTTAACAAATTTCCTCGTCGAATTCATGAATATCTCGTAGCTAAATGATATCATATATCATATATCATATCAACGGCATCGTGAAATTGATATTGGAGTTTTATATAGAAAGCACCGACAGAAGCTAATCATACTCTCAGGCTTAACGCCAAATGCCACTACATCCACGACATATCCAACAACGTGATTCCGCAAGGCGCGCAGCTGGTCATCTACCAGCCGAACTCGCTATCGCACGATGCCCTGCTACGCGGCGCGGAGCCCCTAGAGGGAATCACCGCCGCGCAGATCCTATCGCTGATATCGCCCGACTCGGGTCGGCAGGTCGACTGGCGCGCGGTCGTCAACGTGTACTTTCTGTGCATACACTCGTGGTATGCCGTCATCCACCCGACCCTCTTCGAGCAGCAAGTCGCGGGTCTCGCCGCGCTGATGGACGGGTCTGATACGCCAGAGCACCCCAATCCCAATCCTAATCCCAACTTAGACCGGCCTGCCAAAACCGCCGCGCTCCTCGTCGCTGCCATGTACCTACTCACGCGCATGCGCATCACGGACGCGGGCCGGCAGCCCATCTTCGACGAGACGTACCGGACGGTAAAACGGTTATTATCGTCGTTACTGCTAGCTTGTGCGGGGGATCCGCAACCGGGCATCGAGGTGGTTCAGTGCGGCGCGCTGGTCGCGCTGTACGAGTACGGGCACGGGGACGCGGTCACGGCGTACCGCACGCTGAGCCAGGCTGTTGTTACGGCGCGCGTGTTGGGGATTAAGCCGGCGCAGTTAGCGGAGGGGGGAGAGGATATTGCTATGACGGGGGTGGAGGAGGAGCAGAGTGGGTGTCTTTGGTGGGGGATGTTTATATTGGAGCAGTAAGTGATGATTATTTTGTTAAGGGGGGGAGAGGAAGGGGGGGAGAGATGTAATACTTACGAAACTTAGGTTCATCCATCAGGACGAACACGCGAGGGACTTCCCGTTCTTGCTCGAGAGTCCGACGCGGAACACGCTTCTGCCTGAGACACCGCCTACGACGCCTCTGCCCAGCTCAACGGGAGGCCAAAACGGCGCGGGGTCCCGAGTCGTGTTTCCTATGTCACCGTCGGCGCCGCGGCACCTGAGCACTAATATCCTCATCGGCACCGAGAACTTTGGCGGTTTCCAGTTATCAGCGAAGACGGCATGTTTATTCCACCGCGCGCTCCGTATAGATAAGGAGCGCGATGCTCGGCCGGGGAAGATGCCACTCGTTTCGACGTATGCGGATCTCGATAGAGAGATTAGGGAGAGTACGTCGACGCTGCTGGGCGAGACTCTGGATTGGGAGGCTATGCTTGATTGTTTTGCCATGCTTGTTAGGTATGCCCCTATTGTCTATAAATTATATCTCTGCTTCTAATACGCTCGACTGTTAATCTTCAAACTAACCTCCCCAGCGCGCTCTTCACCCTCTACATGCCGTACCTCTCCATCCTAGAAAATAGCCTCCATTTTAGTACTACGCCCGCCTCCTCCCTAGTGGCCTCCAACACCGAAATCTCCACCGCCCTAGCGGCCCTGCGTTTCGCGTGCAAGATGTCGACCGACATATCGTGTAAGCTAAACGCGAACTTCGGGTCCGCGCCCAGATCGCCTGCTTCCCTATGCGCGCCCGCCGGCGCTACGTGCTACTTAGTTATACAAGCGTACGCGGCGCTGCGGCAGATATTCCCCGAGGAGAAGGACGAGTGCGAGAGGAATATCGAGGAGAAATTTGAGAGCTTGAAGCTGTTTAGTTTTCGGTGGGGGATCGCTGGTAAGCCTATCTATCCTCTCCTTCTCTTGGGGTTTGCATATCATATGCTTCGAGGGAGATACGTGTAACTAACTGATACCCTAGAAAAAATGATGAGCCAGCTCGAGAAGAAACTTGACGTCGACCGGAATCACTATCTCCAGCACTCGCAACTAATGCCCCCGCCGCAAGCCCTGTGCTTCGATTTCACGCCGAGGTGACATTTAGCCCCCTCTATAAGTACTGAGAAGATGGATGTCGTGGTATATTTCGAAATGTCATTATTCTTGTCTTAATATATGTTTAAATATACTCCCCCGCGTTGGGAAGTCTGTCTAGATACGGGGTTTAAAAACTTGCTATTGGAGCCTAGAGGTAATAGTGGTATTTCAAGGTTCAAGGTTCAAGGTTCAAGAAGAGGAAAGATTAGGAGAATTTCCAACAGCCCTTCTCTGATTTCACATATATACTCCTTCCCTACTTAGTTTGTCTAGGTCTATAGGTTTAGTTTGGTGTTTGGAAAAGACGGGACTATAATTACGGAATATGAAAAGGGTTTTCGCTCTTCGTCCTCCAGCTATTTTTATTTTTATTTTTATTTTTATTTTTACCTATCTATGTTCGGTTAGGTATAGAGTCTGGACTATGAATGGTATACACTGGAAGACGGCGAGTTTTGATGCGCGAGCAAAAGGGGGATATGGGCAATAGGCGAATAGCTATTAGAATGTATTCTGAATGATATTGTCGGAAGAAATAATAGCTTGGTCTATTTTGGTCTAAATTGAACACTGATATTGATATATCCCGTTATAACAAGCTAAAAGCTGTCTTCCTTTCTACTGACTTGCACGCGTGGGGGATATTCTCGTAGTCGATATTCTCGTAGTCGATGCCCTACCCTCAACAGATATTTATTAGGAAAAAACTAAATAAAAGGCATCTGCTAGTCGTGGTTCGTGGATAAAAGCACAAGCATACACCAGCAGCGACACGAATCCACTCACAAATGAGAAGAGCAGAAAGAAACACTACGATATCGTAATGTATATTGATGCCTACTCAGGTACAAATATAAATTGCACCAGCGGCAGCGAGCCGCAATACAATCGCCCTCCTCAAAAGCTAATACCTACGAACAAGCTCGCGAACCCGAAATCTATGTATGGTATCGTACTGTTTCGAATCAAGCCTATAAAGCAATATGGATAGGAAAAACGTGAACCCGTCGAAGAAACGGGACGCTACGTCCTGGATGAGCCGAGCTCCCCGATAGCAATCTCTATATCCCTTTGATCCCCCCGAGGCCTCGCAGTGGTGAGACGCGGGTATATGCCCACGGCATGTAACCTCGTATATGCGAGGTATGCCCGTTCCTCTCTAATCAATCGCACCGAAAGACGCCGCAAAACACCTAACGTAAAGACAGACCCCAACCGAGCCCTAAATCAATACCCGTTGCTCCCCACTACTAGTACAAGCAACATGCCGTTCAGGGCGCACACGGCCATGAACGCGGCCCAGACGGCAAGGCTATATAGAATGCTGACGGGGTACTGACGATATAACATGGCACCTAAGCCCATGCACGCGCAGAATAAACTTGTTACGGATCCGACCGTAACGCCGGCGTCGACTTCGAGTCGGAGCTTATGTCGACCTGTCGCTACTAATACTCCGGAGATGAGCAGGAGGATAAAGGCGGTAACGAAAGCGAGTACCACGGTCCGAGTTAGTACCTTATCGCGGTACAAGGTCACTTGGTAGTCATTGTCCTCTTCCGTCGCCGGCAATACCGCATAGCGTGCTCCTTTCCGGCGGCCGATGCTGGAGTTTAGCGACGAGGCATACTCGTCTTCCGTCGCTTCGTTGTCGGTCGTCTGTGCGGTCGAATGCTGGGTGCTAAAGTAATCGGGCGAAGGACTGCTGAGAAGTGATTGTGTTTCGGACGGGTATAGGTGTGGCGTGCGCGTCTTCAACCAGTGCCGAACCTTGTCTGCCGGGACGGTAAACATCATTTTAATATAAACGAAGCCTGGGAAGTCGACGCTCGCGTTCGGGTCGATGTAGATTGCGTATCCTCGTTCCTCGTCGTGGTCGCCCGCCTCGCTCCCGTGGTCGTACTCGTTCCAATACGTCACGGACGAACCGCCCGGCGTACTGATGGACGTAGGTTTCGGGGATTGCGTCTGCGAAGAACGGCGACTCTCGGCGCGTTGTTCGAATTGCATCTTTACTTTCTGGCGTTCGATCTGGAGGGAGTCTAGGTCAGGAGTGGCGGCCTCTAAGGTGGCGAGCAACTCTCGGTGGTGTAGTCGTAAGGGATGAAAGTCGCGTCTCGTGAAGCTTTTAGGTGAGGTGAGGACATTATCTTTAAAACGACTACTTAACGTTGTCGAGCCGGTCCATTTCTATATAACGCAGGGCGTAAGCCGCCAACGGTTAGTACTATGCCATAACTATGCCTACATATGTAGGCTTTCTCCTATAGCGTCGGGAAGTTAGATATGAATACATACCCTGTATTTCTTGAGTATTTTGCGGAACGCGATAACCTGTGCGTTAACAAATCGGCTCAGCGCCTTGATGTCGTCTTCGCACTCGTCAACTTGCAATGCGTATTTAGCGAGTCGTCGTTGCCGCTTAGGCGACAGTCCACCGGCGTTGTTACATCGTACTATGAGTTGGTGTATCGAGTCGGAGAGGTGACCTATAGAGCGCGCTGTTAGTTAAATGAGGACGGTCGATTGGGACGGTGGCGGTGAAAGCGTACATAGGCGCCTTGAGATCTCGTCGGCTTTGCTTGTAACGAAGAGACCAACGCGGTTGTGCTGGTTGTAGAGCTCGATATAGAAGGCGTCCTCGAATCTCTTCAGGGCATGATCCTGCTGGCCAGGAATGGCAATCGCGGTAGCCTGATCTTTAGTGGTATGCGCCTTGATCTGGTGCTTCAGCGAGTTATAGTCGATATTATGTAGACTCCAGCTCGGTACCGACTCTTCTTCAAAGTGTTCCCCGTATTTCATCGTTACTCTACCGATTCGAGAGCGCCACGGTGATTATGAAGCCGTCGCGGCTATTATTTCGGTAAGGGATAATTCCGAATGCCAACCTCTTTGCCTATATAATACGAATCGAGAGTATTCGTATGTATATATAGGAGGGGGAAAGGTTGGTCCGGAATCGTTGGATAGGTCTTTGTTCGTCCGGGATAATTGTTCGGGGCAATATGTACCTAAATAATAATAGATAAGAATATTTAGATGGCGGGGAGAAGTCGGAACTTTCGATGGTTTAGACCGTCGATTATTCCATGCGCAATCATATGACGTTATTAATGTTTCGGCGGGTAGATACAGTCGCTCAGGTGCTACGTGCCTTGGTGCTTTGGTGGGTACATATACGTATGTAGCGCAAGTACCTCAAGTACCTAAAGTATATACGAGATACTTGCAATGAGATGCACGCCGAGACGAAGCCGGATGCTTGGTTTCTCAAGGCCTGGCTTCTTAGTGCCAATTGTCTTGCTTTTCAGCTGCCGCTGCCCGCATAGATAAATTCGTTCAGATAGTGGCCGGCCCTCTCTTCGATCAGAGAAATAAAGTTAGGTAAAATATTTATTGGATGCTCATAGATCGTAGAAGCAGTGGGTAAGAAACGGGAACCCCTTGACATTAAATGGTTAAAGTGGTGTCATATTTACAGTAGCGCCGAACGGTATTTCTAGTGTAGTCCTTTGACGGGAACTAGGAATGAAAAGCCGGTTAGAGCGACGGTAGAATGGTAGAGCGGTAGAGTGGTAAAGTAGTAGAGTATACATGCATTGCATCGTGAGAGTCTCGCGGTCGTGGCTCTCATTTCTTCGAGAATCTCCCTATCTTTCCAATTCATTATCAACCGAGATGCACCTTGCCTTATTTCTAACGCTAGAGCTTTAGCGGTGGTAGTAGGGCAGGAAATACACCATGTACGCTACGTAGCGGTCTCGGCCCCTGCGCTGATCCTGGTCACGGCATCCTTGTCCTGAATCCTACTCTATTTTCTCCACTCGTGAGAATGCGATACAAAGGGCACAAGGGATTGATTAATATCCGATCCACTGTCGACATCATCATATTATTATCGGCTATGCTGTGTTGCTGTGCTGCTGTACATACTGCCGTACTGCCGTCAATCGTATTGCTGCCAACTAAGCAACTAAACCTATAGAGAATTCGTTACACCGTGATCTGATGGCTTGCATAATTATGTGGTAACTGTTTAGATTCGCGCGAAGCTTACGATCTGAGGGTTATTTCGAACGTATTAAAGGAGCAATTATGATACCGACCAGGTAGCATCCTCGGTTTATATTGCAACTAACAAAAAGGTTGAAGAATCTGTGTAAGTTGATTGGCCGATTGAGAAGACCCTGATTCTGGTTAGAGCGGGGCATAGTTGTCTTGATTGGCCGGTGACGCAGACAAGCTACTTGGATGCTGTATCATTACCTAACAGCCGGATCCGATAGCTTTGGGGAACCTACATAAGTCTTTCCCTCATGCATACATAGACCCATATATGAAATAAAACTTGCAGGAAGCTTGCAGGAGGCTTGCAGGAATAGACGGATTAGGACGGATTAAGACGAATTACGACTATCTAACGTTTAGTGTTATTTGCCAATCACAACCCGTATATTAAGCACGTGTGCCCTCACCGCTTTGTGACAGGTCTAAGACCATTGTAACACTCATCTTCGATACCTTCATTTTGCCCGATCTCATATCTGTCTTTTTCTTCTTTTTTTTTTTTTGCTGCTTAAATGATCATGCGACCTGTTACCTCTTTTCGGCCTGTCGTTGTATTCGGCTACGGTTCCAATTGACTCGAACGAATGGAAAATGTCCCACAACGACTGCGCTGTAACAGTATGAACTGCAGCATTTTGTCGACCGGGATTGCATTACGAACTTGGTGCAAGGGAAACCATGGGCGTCTAGAACGTCTACGACGTCTACGGTACATATTACTTTGGTCTCGTGTTCACTTGCCACAAACGTTTACGGATCTGGACATATTGATGATGTAGACAAGCGGGTCGCGAGTTGCACGGAAGGAATCTCGAAAAAGAACATTTCTCTCGGGCATATTTTAAAAGAGGTCTCATTTTAAAAGGGATGTCTTAGGAAACCGAGGACATTTCATGATCGTCAATAAAACGATCGTCACAACTACAGCATCACCTTTTATGCATGAGAAGAGACTGCAAGCTATCTGTCGCCCCCTTAAAGTCCCGCTATGATATATATCGTTGCGATTACGAAAGGATATACACTATGTACGAGCCTTGCCTATTGCATACTAATGTTCAGATCTGAGTGCCCTTACCTAACAAACCCGGCTAGGACTACTGTAAAGAGCGTATCTAAACGCGGAGCCATCCTGGTTAGCTAGGGGTTCATAAGCAAAAGAAATTGGGTTGGTTGCGACACATACGGAATTGTTCTAAACCGACTGCTACCACCACTATCGGATATTACTAGCCATCCATTCACCTACATGTTTTGAATAAAGTCAAATCGCAGAATCTCAACCCCGGCCTTCAGATTTTGCAATACAAGATGTAAGCCTTCTAAGTCGCATTATAGGATCTACATAGCAGCAGGGTGCATACAGACGGATTACAGTGCCAATAAGAGCCAAGCCGGTCATCCTCGTGATCTACAAGGTGCATGCCGGCTACGTAGAGCCGCATCCGAATCCCTAGCAGCAGTTTCCGGGAATAGGGATCTCCAAGCCTTTATGCCTTAGGTAGTGTTCTAGTGTATTCTCGGTATCAAAAAGCACAATACTAACTTAACCAACACTGACAAAGTGGTCTAGACGTATACTAAAAATACTAGTTTATAACTACTAGCCCGCTGGACCTGGCTTCAGGGCCGATTAGGCTACCTAAGAAGACGTCTGAATAAGAAGCCAAAGCGAGTAATATTGGCCTCTTCTTTTCCCCGAGTGGGGGTCCGCGACGAAAAGAGAGAAAAAGTTAAGTGACCCTGGAACTTTTCAACCTGCCAGACCGGCAACTCCCGTCGTTCTGTTTCACGAAAAAGAAAAAAAAGAAAAAAAAAAGAAAAAAAAGTATGAGGAGTAGACGACTAAGATAATAGGTAGAATACCTAAGATCGCAGATTCTCGAGATGTCAGATGAGATGCCGAGCGGTATCGGAAAGCGACGCTGACATGCAGAATAGCTACGGCTCGGAATAGAACCTGCGGGATGTGACTAGTCATTTATTTGTTACTCTCGTCTCCCTTGCTTTTTTTTCTATCGCCTTTTTCGCGTTGTTATATTCATCAGCCGCGCAATATGAAACCCAAAAGAGTGATAGCCTATTCCTTATCTCACAAACACCTACCGTTCGCAGACACTCGATCCTGCTCACGAGCTTCCCCCTATGCTACTCAGAAAAGTAACGTCCGTATAGTATCACACAATTCTACTGTAAGTAGCCGCCATCGAGGCCATCGCCCCCTGAACTCTCGGCGCTCTCTCGGGGTCTGCCTGTGGCACTTCGATCGATTGATAGATTATGAATTGGTGGGGTGCAGAGAGGGGGTTGGCAGTTTAGTGAGACATACTTATAAACCACGCATGCTCTCTCAGGTAAGGGAGACGCTTAGGATCGACCGTCACCAGCTTATTATCCGATAAGGAAATTGCTCGCGTGCCTCTCTTTTCTGTGTGGGAGGCAATATCAGGGTTCAACCTTGAAAATACACATACACAACATATTTTGGGTATACACGCATACGATATTCCTAAGTGTTACGACAGTTCAACCCTCGGTGTAACTACCGTTGCCCCTTGGTGGCTTTATGGCACAAGCCGATGACGCCGCGGTACGGTTATTCGGTCAAACACCAGATGATAGCGAGGGAGGCATACGACATATCGCGTTCATACGACGTCGGAAAGCTGCATACGGCTTGGTGGCGGAGACGACCCATAAGCATGTGAAGACGAAAGGAGTATCGGTTATTTCTGTGCAACACGGCGCATCTGTTTCTAATAAGATATCTAAGACAGTAAAACATATATTGCTCGTAGCCATACGAAAATGCGTGCTCGGTATATTTTATTCTCGGGTAAAAATTGGTCGGAGAGCAACCGACAGTAAAATAGACCCCTAGGTTAAACCACTAAAATGATATCCCACGGAAAAGTATAGAGGATAATTTATACACGGCGTTAAAGATCAAGTTTCGGTAGACCGATTAGTTAATAGGTATCTAAGACATATACAAGACCCCCTTTTAGACGGTCATACAAATGCACCGACGATATAACCTCAAATTTCGTCGTAAATCATACTTCGTTAAGGACCATCTTCCTCTAGATTATTTATAACCGGTAAAATGACCACTAGAACTTTCCGAGTAGCAGTGTCCATGCTTTTAGAGGCAATAAGACAAGATAACGTCCTAGGGAACACTTAACCCTACGTCTAAGCTGTCTTCCGCGGCAGCGTTTCGTTCCGTATCCCGTATCCCATATTCCATGCCAGGTAGATATATGAATCCACGCGAAACACTCCCAGCCTAGCGAATAAACTCTTTACTCGCCACCACTACCACCGCCATAACCTCACTTCGGCGGATTCGGCTCCTCAAAACTAATCTTACCCTCATTAATATCGGGGTAAACATCGAACCGCCTTTGCGTCGCGAGTGGGATATTCCGCCTAGTCTCCTGGATCTTCTCGCCGTCTAACTCCCAATACACAATCGCTTCTTTCTCCTCGGCCTCGACTAATACCTGCGCCATCGGATCGACGACTAAACTGTGTCCGTACGCGTGGTACGACGCATTCAGGTCCCGCGCCGGACTGCACAGCGCCACGTATAACTGGTTGTCCATAGCGCGCGCCTGGCCTTGTAGGCGCCAGTGCAGAGGGCCGGTTGTTAGGTTGAAAGCGCCGGGGTATATCAGCGCGAAGGCACCGCGGCGCGCGGCCACGGTAGCTAGTTCCGGGAATCGGATGTCGTAGCATATGGCGACGGCGATTTTGCCGTACCCGGGTAGATCCACTATCGTCACTTTATTCCCCGGAAACAGCACTTCGCTCTCGCGGAAGGTGATCTTCCCCGGGATGTCGATGTCGAAGAGATGTACCTTGCGATGGCTCGCTACTAACTTGCCGTCCGGCCCGAATATGAGAGACGTGTTGTAGTACTTATTCGTACTCGGATCCGGATCCGCCTCGGGGATCGACCCGCCGACGACGAAAGCCCCGGTCTCGGCGGCCATGGCGGAGAGCGCGTGGTACGAGGGGGATTGATCGGGGGATGGGGGTCCGGGGAGTAAGGTCTCGGCGTATTGCGGGAAGTAATTGGTACCGTACGGCGAGTTGAAGCACTCTGGTAAGACTATGAGTTTAGCGCCTGATTGCGCGGCCTCGACGACTTTGTCTCGCGCGTGGGCTAAGTTAGCCGTCTTGTCGAGGCCGCTGGCGAGTTGGATGCATGCCAACTTGATAGGTTGCTTGAGGACGGACGCGGTGGAGGTGGCCATCGTGCGGGCTGCGAAGGATAGATAGCTAGGTGTTAAAGTCCGGGGATGATATATTGTCGGCTTAGAGAAGGCTCGTAGGGTCCGTAGGGTCCGTAGGAAACTTCTCATGGTTATCGCATTATCACAGTTCGCGAGAACGAAGTGGGATAAAGCTCATCGGCTGCGAGATCGGGATTTCGGAATTAGAGGGCTCGGTTTGATGCGGGTTTGGCGTCCGGTGCGGGGCGGCGTGCTGGATTGGTGCATAAGCTGATAGGATACAAGGCAGCCCCGGCGAAAATTAATGGCGCAGTCTTGGCATTCTCCCTCAGATTCAACACCACGTATTATATTCAAAATAAACACTTTAAAAAATCGTAAGAATTCGGGAGAAAAGGTTATATCAATCATTTACTGTTTCTCTTTATATATATCCTTTAATAGGCTTTTTATCTTTGAAATTAGTTGATTTATATTACTTATTTGTATTATTTCGACGTATAAGTCATGATATGCTATTGATAATGAGTATGGAATATGATTAACTGGCCTGGTAAGGACAAGACATACGTCGTCTTAATCAGCATCGTCTTAATCGGGTTTGGCAATTCCCGACGCGCCAGGACGGTATATTCCCACCACAACCTGCATATGGGAGCTTCCGGAATAATGCCTTGAAAAATAATCTAACCCGTAATAGAAAAGAGGCTGCGGTTGAGACAGGTGATAGTTCCGTAAGCCACCTTCACGAATGCCACTTTACCAATCGGAACTCCTCCCTAACAGTTCTGCCAGCTGCTCCAGGTACTTCTTGTCCACGTCGTCGAACCCGTTGAAATCCGCACAGTCAATATCGATGATAGCCACTAGCTTCTTCGCTTCTCCGCTCCCGACGACAACGGGGACTACGATCTCGCTCTTGCTATCTCCGTCGCACGCGATATGTCCCGGGAACTTCTCGACGTCGGGAACTAGTTGTGTCGTCTGGGTTTCCGCCGCCGTACCGCATACCCCTTTACCGAAGGCGATGGATTGGCAGGCGACTTTGCCCTGGAACGGCCCTAGGACGAGCCGGCGTTTTGATGTTGTCGCCTGCGGATCAAGGGTGTAGAAGCCTGCAATGGCGCAGCTGTAAATTCATACTTTTATTCAAAAAGCCATAGAGACTTCTTCCGTATTTCGATATTTTACTAACCTGCCCAGTTCACCTGGTTGCTCGGGTGAGGCAACGATTTATAAGCGTGCCATAAGAGGGATGCTGCGTTGGCAAGATTGCTTCGAGGCGTCATCGGTCAGTCTAAATCCAAGCCGACAGCATTACTTTAATCAGATACTCGAAGACGTACCATACCTAAGGAGGCACAAGTATAAGTATGAGTCTGGTGCTTGGATTCTGAGGGCATGAACGCACCCAGTTTCTTTGGCCGTCGAAGAGACCTTCAGCCTGTAAGAGGACTTGCGCGTAAGCCTGCTCTTTTGTTACGCCCTCGGCAAAATTCGACGCGTCTGCATGGACCTAAGTATAAGTCAGGAGTGAAATTTCTATGTTTAAGCTTAAAGGAAGGGGTTTTGAAGGATCGAACCATTTTGTAGCCACAGAAGTTCACAACTCTCAAGTTTCGGGTATTCCTAGTAGTTAGTATATCCTAGTCTTCCGAGTATAATGCAGCCACTGCGAATGATCTCATACGCTAATACCCGTAGCTATGTATAGTTCGCATATAGTCGACTTAATTTGCAACGATAGAGACGATGACTCGTGAGGGAAAAAGGGGTTTTGCATATCGAGCGAGCACGCGATCGTTAGCGGGCGGGGACCCACTTCGCCCGCTACTGATACCGAGATTAGCCCTACCGGTACCCGAAACTACCGCTAACCTAAGCGCATCGGCGTGGGAGCAACGGAGGAGCTATGTATCTGCCTACGTACCTTCCTCAGGCATATAAATAGGGGGCCTCTTATAAGACTAATAAGACTAATAAGACTAAAGCATACCTGTACCTGAGAGGTAGGACCTTATTTCTTCTATCTTAATATACAATAGGCACTTATAGGATAGCATGTCTTTACTCGCTCATAAAGACATCCCCATCAACGCTGCCAATTCGGCCGCATTCTCTCTAATATCAACATCTATCACATCATTCCTAGATATCTTATTAAACTCTCTCCTCCAGCCCTCCCATCTCTCCTGCATTAAAGGTCCCTCGTACCGCGTCAAGTAAAAGTGATACAGTTCCTTACCGGCGAACCGCATCCACACAGCCGCGGAGGGTATATGCACTTCGATAGGCTCATAATCCGACCTCGACGCCTTCTTAATAACGTAACAGCCCCAGTCTCCTAAGAGCGGCATATCCGCAAACGGGCCACCCATAAAGACTATCGCGGCAAATGAATTGATATTAGTCCATTGAGAGTTAGCCGCCTTTTCCGCGCTAGATTCGGGTCGACTATATGGCCAACCGGCTGACGCTGCACGACCGTTAGCACGCGCTTATACCCCGTACGCGCATGTTGAGTAACTTACAATGCCAATAATCGCTAAACAAGTTCCAAAATCTAGGGAGATCTTGCCACAGCTCGGAAGCTCTGACCGTCCCGGTTACGTCCATGAAAATTTCAAGGCTGTCTCTTCCGGTGCGGTCGACATGTGGAAGCTTGCTAATGGTATCCAAAAGATTAGCAACCTTGATGTGTTCCGAAGGCCAGTCCACGATGACGTCAATGATAAATCCCCAGAGCTTGCATAGCTCTTCGTTTATTTCCTCGGCCGATGTTGTATCTGTAAGGGTTGCTTGATGCACGTCTGCAGTGATAAGTGTTCCCGCCTCCTCGGCTTCTATATCATCCTCGAGGTAAGCCTTAAGCGCGGTAGTCTGCTCTGTGGTCGCTACCTCATCTTGGACCTTTTCGTCAAACCAGGTGTTTGGAATGACAATCATTTCGAAATTGAATGCATAGGCGTACAGCCCGGGTTACAGGCTAGATTTCCTAGAAACGCCGTAGAGAGTTTTGTGTAAATCAATACCTAAGGGAATAACCTCGTATGATAGGTACCTAAGTCCGACTATAAGGTCGACTGCGGATGCCAAGATGGCGTATTGAAATACCAACCGCCAATCGGTAATTAACCGACAAGCCGCTTACTCGAGATCTACGTACATACGTAGGTAGGTTATCCGCTAAATGATATAGAAAGACCTTGCTTTATTGTAACTTGTTAACAGGGGTCTCCGAAAGGTTAACCACGTTTGGACTCCATCACTCATTACTAAGACTTCTTAACTCCGCTACAATATCACCGATGGCACCAAATCGACCACAGATAGTGAGGAGTATACTTCGTCTTAGCCTCAGGTTTGAGGGATTCTTTCCTAGGAATGGCGTATCGTTGCGGGTTTTCCGCACCGCCCTGATCTAAACGCCGAATCTTAGCTCTACAAAAAAGCATTTGTGATTAACGGTTCGGCTGCAGCTGTGACTTGAAGGCCTGCGTATCTGTGAGTGTATACTGTCCCTTCAACTATCACATTTGCGGATGGTAGCTTAATTGGCATGGAATTCACTGATAGTCACACACATTCCATCTATATTTTAGTAACCTCCTATTAGCTCAGGCTAGCCTAATTATCATACCACCATGGCGTTGATTTCTATCTCTAGTTATTTAAAGCCGTTACGTATAGACTTTTGAAAAGCTAATGAAAACCCAGTTTTATTACTAGTTACACGTATTCGGTCTTTAGAAACATGGATTGAAATCAAAACTTCTCTCTTATGCTTGTATATCACCTCTTGACTATTGAATCGGATGTTTCTAAGAGTTGAGAGACGACCTGCTGTAAGTTTCTTAGTTATTATAAATTGACCCGTACTTGTGATATCACAATTTTTATCACATCGCGGAACTTTGAAAAGCCAGTGTTTTAAGGGTTGCGTTTTCTTTTTTATTGAAAAAGGATAAAAAGATAAAAAGGTATCCATTGTCTTCATATTACACTAATGTGATTTGCTCCCTGACTCGTGGCTATGATCCGAGCCCCACTCCGGCTAATATGATATTACGTTTACGTGGGACTGACGAGAAAGACAATGGTGTTTTTGCTAAAGATGAAAATAAGCTTCAAAGTCATCATACTCGTATCCGATGCCCATGTCTTCCAATCCATACTATGTAGACCACCATATTCTGTTCAGCTGATAGATGGACGGGGAGAACTGACTTTAATTATTGGAAATATTTATAACAAATAGGGAAAAAGAAATTTACAAAAAGAAAACGTTGAATATTAAACCATATTCAAGTGGTCATACGAAAGGAGCCTGCCGGGATCGAACCAGCGACCTAAGGATCTGCAATCCTTCGCTCTACCACTGAGCTAAGACTCCACGTGACGTGAAATCGGCTGCTTGCACGCGTTTATGTAGCAAAGTCTTAGGCGGAGTCTAGTCTTAGTCTTAGACATACTATGTAGGCAGAGAGGCTAAAAAGATGCCATCGCGTAACTAAATTTAGATAGAGAACAAAAAGGTACTATAACATGTAACTACCACGTAAATACTATGGAAGCCAGTTATACCGTTCGTCTATCTCTATTGGATCGCAATGCTGTCGCTCCACTCGATCGAGTTATCCTGTGCACACCTCAGATCTTCAACTCTTCGCTACGTATGTACATAATATCTGACCTAGGCATTTCCGGGGTAGACAAGGTACCGAGCCGGGGTATTCATGCGCAAGTTAATTGGCGGCCCGCATGAAACCTCCCGGGATCCGACGTTGTAGTTGCGATGGGGGTTCAGTTAAGATACCACCTAGAATAGCATGCCACGCTCTCGGAGCCAGATGTCCCGGACGGCCTGTTATTCTGAACAGATCTGCAGATATGGGCGCGACTTGCTATCTCATAATTCTACTGCTGGTTGTTGTTGGTTTTTTTTTTTTTTTTTTTTTTCCCCTACAGATTCTTGATTGCCAATCCTTAGCTGTTGTCACTATTAGATAGTTGAGCTTAGATACTTATTTCTACGCTCATAATCCTTACTAAATCTGAGAGTCGTCAGATAGATTACTGGAAGCCTATACTATGACATAAACTCGAATGAGAACCCAGGTCGGGAGAGTCAACAGTAGATATAAGAACAACCTTGAGATGGGCCACTCGCCTTCGCAATGGGCGCGATGGCAATGCGAACAAGCAGGCGAGGTCTCGTCTCGAGCTCTCGCCTGCGACGAATCGTCCTCGTCTCTGTAATCTGTTTGGCCTTGTACTGCTTCCTCCTAGTCCCAGATCACAGTCTCGACTCGTCACGACCAGCTATGGCCGATACCTTTCATCACCCACACTCCGCCCCTAACTCCAATTCCAATTCCAATTCCAACTCGAACTCACAGAACAAACCATCACTATCACCCGCCCTCCTCAACAACCGCTTCCTCACATCCGCGCAGTGCTTAACTACCTTCCCGGGCCTAACCAAAGAAATCGACGATGTTGTTTCCAAAGGACCTTTCACCCTACGCCGGAACCCGCACGGCCTCGGCCCAACCATCCTACGCATCCGCGACGGACGCTTATATATCCTTACCTACGCGCGCAAAGTCGATTTATCGGAAGACATGCTTCAGCACCGTTCCGCCACCCTACACCAACTCGCCAACGCGCTCCTTACGGTTCCTCCCTCCGAGCCCCTCCCCGATACCATCCTAGCCTTTAATCACGAAGACGACCCAGCATCCCCCTCCCTCTCGTACTCGCGCCCAGCGGACCCATCTTTCAACGGGCTTAACAAACGCTTCTTCGCCATCCCGCACTTCAGTTTCTTCGCCTGGCCTATCTCCAGCGTGCGCTCTTTTTCGCGCGCAGCAAAATCCGCTACCACCCTCGAATCCCGCTTCCCGTCCTGGGCTAGTAAAGACTCCCGCGCAATCTGGCGCGGCACAACCTGGTTTAACAGCCCGCGTGCCGGCGGCCGTCTCCGCCACGACCTAGTCCTAACCGCACGGGGGAAACCATGGGCGGACGTAGAGCCCCTCGCCGCGAATGGCAGCAACGCCTTAATGATCGAAGATTTCTGCCGCTATCGATATATCGTGCACACGGAGGGCGTAACGTACAGCGGGCGATTCCAATACCACCAGTTGTGTGCGAGTGTGGTTTTGGCGCCGCCCGTCGCCTGGATGCAGCATGTCACGCACCTTGCGCGACCTGTCTTTAGTTACCAGCTCGAGGGCGTGGGGCGCACTGTTCTTGATAGTAGTAGGAAATTGGTGCCGTACCCGGCGCCGTGGGTAAAGGATGCTTGGCCGAAGGAGTACGATCCCCGAGAAGCGAACATCGTGTTTGTGGCGCCGGACTGGAGCGATCTTGAAACTACGATCGAGTGGCTAGAACGGCACCCCAAGATCGCCGAGGGCATTGCGCGACGGCAGCGGGAGCTCTTCGATGGCGGGGGATATTTCAGCCCGGCGGCAGAGATGTGTTACTGGCGTGCCTTGCTCCGAGGTTGGAGCGGGGTGGTCCGGACCGAAGGACAGGGCTTCGAAAACCTAGAGGAGATACCTTGGGAGGAATTCAGCTTGAAAGAGATTCATAAGTAGCTCGCCACGGAAAAGAAGCATAGCGTAGGGGAAAACATAGGCACGATGGTTGGGATATGTACACTTTAGAAATTTTCTTCGTTGATATGATACACTTTGTGATTATTATTTTATATATACACGTATGTGCATGGCATCTAGCTAACCGCTCCTCGCGCTCAGGCTCGCGAACGCGTCTGGACTGTGTCGGCCGTTATTCCAAGCCATCTCCATTCCGAGAGTCATACTCTCTCTGCTCCTGGCACCCGAGGGAGCTGGATTGGGATTGCTGGGTACCGCAAACGGCGAAGGAGCCGCGGCTGCGTTTGGAACAGGAGTTGCTGCATTGTGCATAAAAGGATTATTACTTCCCGCTAAGGGCGATGATGTGTTTTGTTGCGGAGGTACCTGCGGCTGTGCTGGTAAAGGGGCTGTTTGGTTTATCTGCGTGTTGGGGGCACTCTGATCTTGTACCTGTGGACGAGCCGGGGCTAGCTGAGGGTAGTTATATAAAGCCATGATCGAAGCGGTATCAGGCCTTTGAGGCTGTTGGTGTTGGTGTTGCTGCTGCTGTTGGTGTTGGTACACCGGTTGAGTTGCCACTTGTGCAAGGGGTTGCGGCTCGTACCACGCTTGTTGGGTTGGCTGAGACATCACGGCTGAAGCGGGCGGTTGTACAGGCTGGCTCGTCGTAAAGAACGGGTTGCTCGGGTTGCTCGCATTGCTTGCATACGTAGAGTGGGATGAATTATAGAAATTCTGTTGCGACTGTTCGGGTATCTGAGTTAAAGTTGGCGACACGACTCTGGTAGGAGATCTGGCGAAAGGATTATTTGCGAGAGAGCCCTGGTTTTGGAATGGGGTCGTATTTAACGAAAGTGCGGGCTGCGGATTTGCAGGAGCTTGTAGGAACGGATTGTAGCTTTGCGGTTGCTGCGAAGGCAGCTGAAAATAGCTCTGACTGCTCGCAAGTGAGGGCTGCGTAAAACTCTGTGTTTGCGGAATCGGTGGGGTCATCGGTTGCGAGTAGAAAGGCTGCGACATGGGCTGCGGAGCCGGTACTCCCCCGGTATGATGCGGGAAGAGTGCCTGTTGAGGAGCCGGTGCTATAGACAAGTTCAAATTCTGCAAGCTCTGGTTCAAGTTAAAATCGGGTTGCTGGTTCGGCATCCCAAATGGATTTGAAGCATAAAAGGGGTTCCTATTCTGTAGAGTTCCTGTCGACTGCGACGACTGGGGTTGGGCTGGCTGTATATCCCACGGGTTGTTTGACACGGTGCTAGCTGGACTCCGCGCTGTCGGTGGACTAGACTTTGACAACCCGATGGAGGGCGCGGTTCTCGGCGTCAAGGGTTGAGGTGTTAACGATCTTGAGGTTGGAGGAGGTATAGAACTGTCACGACTCGGTAGAGATAGCGGGGGTCCTCCTCCGCCTTCTCCTAGCCGTACTAACGCTTCTATCGTCTTTTCAAGGTTACCGTTGACACCCTTTAAAATCATAGCGTTGCGCTTGTCGTCCGTAAATCCCATATCCCTGAGCTGTGTTAACTTCTGTGCCATATCCTCGGGGGTATCTTGATGCACGCTAGCTCCGAAGACCTTGGGGGCCTTGTTGCGCGACTGGTCAGGGCTGCGTGGAGGGTCGTGGACGCCGAAAACACTTTCGCGTGGACGCGTATCCTTCTTGGACCGAAAGGAGAAGAAACGACTACCAGTCTTGGGCGGTAGCGGCGGCGGAGTGCCTTCGTCCGAGCTTCCGGTATTATGCTTTTTCGTACCGTTTACAGCCTTTGGTTGCACGTACTTGGCCCGTATAAATCGTTCCATGGCGGAATCAGCTTCGTCGGCATCGATAGGTACCGGGGGCTTTTTATTCTGGGGATTATAAATCTTGTTCGACGCGTCGTTTCCCACTCGCTTCATACTCTACTGATGTAGTTAGTTAAGACCGAGCGAGTCTCATCTCTGGGAACTTGTAGGTGATTCGCACTTCGACCTGATCGTTCGACCAGCTATCCATACTGAGCGATTTAACTTTAGATATATGGGTGCCCAACTTGCGATGGATGGCGGCGCATCGCATACAGAGAAAAACACCAAGCTGTAATTATATTAGCGTCGAGTTCGTGCCGATTTTGTTGGGTATAGAGAATGTAGATAATTTAGACGACGGCTAAAAATCTACGGTGGTAGCGACGGAGACCTCGAATACGTACATTCCATGATGCCCAAGCTAGAAGACGTAAGTTAGCCCTGTAAGTTCGATTCTGTATTGTAAATATGAAAGGGAATTAACTTCTGCGGGTAGCACAGCACATACATGGATTTCTTGCTTGACAATCGGCGCAAAAATTATTTCCTGGTACGTTATGTACAAGATCTTGCAATACCTTCTCGTTTCGCGCCTGCTGGCGCTTGCTCATGAGCCCAGACATATTTGCGCTCGTTGCTTGAATTAGAAATAAATGCTCTCGTGAGCATCAGTCAAGTACGAGTTCGGTTGCAACGGCGCGCGGCTGAAAAAAAAAAAAAAAAAAAAAGTTGGGTTTCCGACAAACAACAAAATAGGAAATTCGCGTGGAGGCTGGGAGACGACTGAAGCCGAAGGAGGGTATGTCGCTGTTAGATATAGGTCAGGGGGGTTTTATTTCTTCCTCGATTCGGATTGGGCCTTTTATCAGCTGGAACTGAGCATTGTGATTTGAGAATTATCAGATATAAAAAAGGGAGCGTAGCATGTATACCTAGGTATATACACACATGCGTGCCGATACGAGCGAAATATCTCGACGATTCAACTCGAGAAACAGAAGAGGAAGAAGACAAAAAAAGAAACCGGAGAAAGAGTGCGTCCTAAGTCATTTTCGACTCCAAACGAAGTACTGTGTATGAAGATTGAAGAAAGGATCGACGGGGCCTAAAGACGGGCCCTAAAGACGGGGTTCTGGATCGCAATGACTTCTTACGAACTGCAAAAAGACTCCACAAAAGAATTAAAGGAGGCAAAACGGGAAAGCACTATGTATGTAGGTACCTACGTATTCTAACAGTTAAACCGTTTTAATGCCTAGCCGAGCTGAACTTACCTAGCTTAGGTACCTAGCTTAGGTAGTTCTGCGCCCACTCATACGTATATACGTACCCACTAATATCCACTTACATTACCCCACATTAAAATAAACCTATGCATGTACATAGCAGTCCGAATGCATTTCTCGCTAGGTACATGTATCTTTCAATTGGTTCCTTATTCAACATTAACAGCTTACACCCAGACGCCAGTATTCCCCTTATTTTAAGCCTATTTCGTGCTTACGCTTCTTATTTATGTACGCCAGGTCTTAGACTTATCTCGTAAAGACAGGGAATTGGAACCTTAGGGCTTATCAACCGTGATGACGAGGCGTATGGACCTAGACATGGGGTTCGTTCATATTTCCAGCGGTGTAGCCGTTCCGTCGGGTTGAATATATTATATAGCTCGACACGCACTCGATGCTGTCACGTCTCTATGAGCTCTTTACGTGATACCTTTGTCTACGCTAGGACTTCTTAGATATAGTTATGTCGGGTATAGAACTCAAACCGTCATTTCCTGCGGGTCTTCCCTCGGCTGCTTCTGAGCCTCCGTCTACTCAAACTATCATCGAGGCACTCTCGCTAGAGCCTCATATCGAGGGTGGATATTTCGTCGAAACTGATGTAGGTGTCTTGAGATGACGATATCTCTATCGACGACGGATAACTGTTGAAGTTATTTGCAATCGCTCAGCTTATTCCACCTCCCAATTCCGCTCCCTCGCCTTCTCTCGCGACGAGCCCCTCGTCTTAAGCAGAAACTAACGGAAACCCTTGACTAGCGTGATCCTCTTCTCATACCTTCCCCTTTCCCCCAAACTCCGGCATCATCTCTTGTGCCACAGAGACCCGGTTTCGACCCGGCTCGTCGTAACGCCTCGACCTCCATATTCTACTACCTGACCCCTCAGTCGCCCCAGGGCAATTTTCACCGAAATCGGGGCAGGACCGTACATACCCTACATCGCGGCCGTGGCGTGTACGTGCTAATACATGCCGACGAGCCCGACCTCCCCGGAGGTGGGAAGAGAATCGAGTCGTTCACTGTCGGCCCAGATGTTGCCAACGGCGAGAAGCTGCAGTGGATAGTCGAGGGAGGCAAGTTCAAAGCTAGCTTCTTACTTCCGGATAATGCTAGCGGTAGTGAGAAGACCAGCGGCGGGCTTTTGATATCAGAAACTGT
This sequence comes from Daldinia concentrica, assembly GCA_902805455.1. Classification (NCBI taxonomy): domain Eukaryota; kingdom Fungi; phylum Ascomycota; class Sordariomycetes; order Xylariales; family Hypoxylaceae; genus Daldinia; species Daldinia concentrica. The sequence goes on from CADCSW010000019.1 coordinate 115,441, forward strand.
GGTTCCGGGTTTCGAATTCTGCGATCATGACTTCTTGAACACGGAAGAGTTTCGAAAGCTAGTTAGCCCCGAGAAGACGGAAGAATTGGCTTGGCTGGTGAGGAAAGCTTAGCGACAGTTTAGAGGCGACGAGATAAATGTCTTCTCGGTCTTCCTCATTTGGGTATGATGAGTATAACTTATCATGATGGCTTATATTCCGAACGATTGTAGTTGGGCATTGTACCACGAACCTTGACTCCTTTCCTACCATTTTACGCTTTCTAGCTTATAAATTCTCGCCATTTCTTACATATGATAATACCCAATGCGTTATAAAATCATAGCGTAAGTAGTCGCCCACATTTAGAGACGACAGGAAGGGTTGATCACATTTTTGAAAAGTTTAGACGGCTATATGAAGTTTGGCAAAGTCTACTTGCATGATATGCACGCCGCATTCGTTCAATAACATCACAACTTGATTCCTACCACAAGAAGCGAACCAAAGTCCTTCAATGCTCCCAGAATCATCATAAGCGCCGAGTTATAAATAAAAACTAAAAAGCCAAAGACTGAGACGGTGAGTCGAGCTTAGCGTCTCCAAATCACCAGCGTTAGAGGTAATATTTTGCGATCGATAGACCGGTACCGATCACATAATTTCTGAGTCAACGAATATAAATAAAATTTAGGATTTCGATTTGAGACTTATTCTATCTTGAACTAAACCGCCTCAAATACTCTAGTTCGAGCTCGCTTGGCATTCCTCTTTGCTATTTACACATTAACCATTTATAAGACGTTCCTAGGTCCTAATATAGCATACATAAACTATTACTAGGTATCTAACCTCTACCGTCCCACGCAAATGGACACAGAATCCTTCCTTAGTACCTCCTACGCGCGCATCCGATCCGTCGCCGATGTCCCCCCCGGCACACCTGCACCAACCCTCCCCTCCGCTACAGCCCTCTCCACCGCCCGGTCTAGCATCCCGAGCCCCTCCGATCCCGAAGCTCTCTCCGGTCGCGGCCCCGACGCTACCCTCGCACACCTAACAACCGACGTCGCTCCCGCACTCGCCGGCCACAACCGCAGCGGCCGGTACTACGGTTTTGTGACCGGGTCCACGCTTCCGGTCGCCGAGGCGGCTGATAACCTCGTTTCGGCACTCGACAATAGCTTGCAGGTGCATTTACCGGGACAGAGTATTGCGACCGAGGTCGAGGATGTCACGCTAAGGTTATTGTTACGGTTGTTGGATTTAGATTCGGGCGATGGGAAAAGCTGGGCTGGCCGCACGTTTACGACGGGGGCGACGGCTAGTAATGTCCTAGGATTGGCGTGTGGGCGCGAGGCCGTGATTAGCGCACGCCTGCCGGCAGGAAGCGCAGATGGCGTAGGCGAATTGGGACTGCTAGGCGCGTGTGCTGCCGCGGGAGTGAAAGAGATTCAAATCCTGACGAGTATGGGTCATAGTTCGTTATCGAAAGCGGCGTCGATCGTAGGGCTAGGGCGGCGCGCAGTCAAAGAATTACGGTACGGCGAGGCTGAACCCTGGAGGTTGGACTTGGATGCTGTGGAAAGAGAGTTACAGCGCGAGGGTGTTGCTAGTATTGTGGCTGTTAGTGCGGGTGAGGTCAATACGGGGAGATTTGCGACGACCAGCTCCGAGGAGATGCGTCGGTTACGGGACTTGGCTGATGAGTACAAGGCTTGGGTACATGTCGATGGCGGTATGTTTTGCTGCCCATATATGTATATATATATACATATACATATTGGTATGAGTAACGCTAATGTCTGGAAATATCTAGCTTTTGGTATCTTCGCCCGCGCGTTGCCAGCAACAAGCGAGTTTGCGCGGCTCCGAGAGTTTACAGCCGGTCTTGAGCTCGCGGATAGCATCACGGTGGACGGGCACAAGCTTCTTAACGTCGTACGTTTTATATTCTCCTTTTCACGTTTCTTCCCTCTCTGTCCTAATCCTTTCCCCTTCTTAACTAACCCCTTATATCCCTCCCCTCTAAACCTATAACCGCTGACACAACCCAGCCCTACGACACCGGCATATTCTTCACCCGTTCCTCCCACATCCCCCAAGCCGTATTCCAAAACCCCAACGCGGTCTATCTCTCAACGCCGACCCCATCCTCAGGCCCCGCCATCCCTAGCCCCCTAAACATCGGCCTCGAGAATTCGCGGCGCTTCCGTGCGCTACCCGTGTACGCGGTACTTCTAAGCGAGGGCGCGGAGGGCCTAGCTGATATGCTGGCACGTATGGTACGGCTAGCGCGAGGAATCGCGGGCTCTATAGCGCGTGACGATGAGCTGAGAGGAGACTACGAATTACTGCCCGCTCTTACGACCAAGCAGAAGGGGACAGGGGAGGAAGAGGAAGAGGAAGACAACACGCATATTGTAGTGTTATTTCGCGCGCGAGACTCGGGGCTTAATGCTGTGTTGGTTGAAAAGATACAGGCGTCGGGGGATTGGTACGTTAGCGGGACGAAGTGGGAGGGGCAGGCCGCGTGTCGTATTGCGGTGGCGAGTTGGCGGGTTAACGTCGACGAGGATTTGGCGTTTGTGAAAGGTAGACTGGCTGGGATAGCTAAGGAGTGGAAGGACGGGGTAGTAAATGAATACCTAAAATGAATACCTAAAATGAACGGCACTGGCTAGGTTGAACTACATAGACTTATATGTCAAAGGAGACGTCTTTAGTGACAATGGCAAAAGCTCTTTTGATTGATTTTGCTAGTTGACGCGTCTCCTGGATAGTTTACCTAGACTAACTTGAAGTTGTAGTAGGAATACTATAAGTGACCCTGATTTAGAATTCGTCTTGAAGCACTTCTCTTATCACAATATTGAGACTGCTTCGCCCGTAAGTGATATATGTCGCAAAAGATCTCCAAGATGATCCGCTACTAAGAGAGTATACCGAGGACAGGCAGACTCCATGTCATAGTCTCTAACAGACCTGTCCTTATCCTTTGAGGTGGTATGCTCGTCATTTGCGAGATAGCATTCTAAATCGCCGTGATAATCGATCGAATCGTCCAGCGGACCGCAAACCACAGACTGCGGGTTTTACTACGACGTCAGTCCACCCCACCCACCATAGCAGCAGTTCTGTGATATTCGCTTCTCATTTTATTCCGTCCGAGTCTCACGACCATCTCTTCAGCCAAACTTCCGACTTCCCCCTTTCGTCGTTCCTTTTCCGTCCTTATCTTTCCCATCCTTATCCTTTACCCTCCCTTTCCCAATCAGCTCCAGATGTCCCGCGCGCTCTCCCAACAACTTCTCTGTCTTCGCGACCAGTCCCGCCGCAAGCCGGCGCTGCAGCTTATCAGCCGACGAAACGCTTTTTGCCTTGGACACGCGCGCGCCTTTCTGCGTCTTCGGGGGCTGCGGCTTGGCTTTCCTGCCCGAGGAGGCGGGTGCGTTGGACTTCTTGGGTTTGACGGCGCCTTGGGCCATTTTGTCTGGCCGGCCTGGATTTTGGGTGTGAGAGTATCGGTGGACGACGTTGGTTTGGATAAGGAAGGAATACGCGAATGGAGTGGTTGATGAGGCGTGTGACGAGATTACCGGGATCTGGTATGATCTGATCTGGCCTGATACAGCCTCGGCGGGTATCTGCGCTTCCGTTCTATTCTATCGCAAAGTCTCCGATGTCGTTTACCGGTTCGCACCAATTATAAAAACACCAATACGTGCTAAGCTGACACTCAAATAGAAAGTATTTTCGTCGTAGCTGCCGCAGTAATTGACGTGTATTTGAATTGGTGGTGGCAGTGCGCGATCCGGATCTATTCCCCGACTCTGTTCTTGTTGGGAGGTGAGAGGTCAAGTCGCACGGCAGGAGATGAAGATTGAAATAACTTTTTTAGATACCCAGGTACCTAATCTCTATGGAGAATTTTTATAGGTGGGGCTAGAACGCCGAGCTACGCCCCATAAATTCCCGGTATCCATCCATTTTTCCCGGACCGCACCCGGGGAATGCTTGGATCCCGAATGCTACTGCGTGTGCGAAGAGGGCTATGGAAATCCGAGAATGCCGAAAGTTGATAACTGACAATTTAATAATAAGGGACTAGTTACGTTTATACATCTCAAGTCAATTCACAGAATGTAGTAATGGCCAACTTATAACTTAGCAAGATTTCTAATTCATCTTCTCGATTTATCAACTCGAGGTGCTATGCTAAGCTAGCTTCAATCTTGAGCCGCGTAGGCTAGATATAATATATACAAAACAGTTATGATTGAACGATGCAATGAGAGTGTCCCCTATGCTGGGTATGGTTGGATATCGATCCCTATCTCTCCTTCTAGTCCTGTATTTTGTATCCCTAAACTCCGAGTAGAAAAAAAAAGGATTATCTCGATGCTTAAAGATAAAGACCAAATCCCAGAACGCCGCATTGTATATGCAAGTATGAATGCCCGCAGGCGTAAAAAAGTAGTAATACAAAGCCGTAGCGGCAATAGAAAAAGAAGAAAATTCGTTCAGTTGACGTTGCCCGTGGGTATATATATATATGCGATGCGATGCTATGCGGTGAATGTACAGTACCCTCTAATGCGATGAGACGTAGGAGACGAGAAAGGAACACGTCGACTAAATGAAACATTAAGAAGAGTCTACTTCTTAATTAAGTAGCAGGCGTCGCCTCTATTGCACGCTGAGGTACAGGTCATCGCCGTGTCTCGTAGGAGTTAGCTTCGGCTGCCAAGTTGGCGTAGCCGGAAGGGAACCCCTAGGAGAGGGCGGGCTTAATTTATTATTCTTAGAGTCAAGCGCGAGTTCCACTGCCTTGCCGTTTCCAAGGCGCTTTGCTAATAGCGAGCTAGCACCCGCGTTGTTTGTTTGTGCTTGACTTAGTGGCGAGACCGCACGTGCTATATGCGGACGCGGTTGATCCCCCGAGGCTGATCGCGATGACATAGGAGACGGCGTTCGGTGCCTGTCAATTATCAAAGGACTAGGTGAGGTTTCGGTCCCAGGGATTTGCGCCGGGGGTGTTTGAAGCCTGTCCGGGAACCAAGCCTCGTCATTGGGTAACCGCGGCGAGAAACGCGATAGCGGACTCTGAATCGATGGCCGCGTGTCGTCGAGCCGAGGAGGCCGTACCAACTCCGCCTCGCTAACTAGGCTTGTTTTCGACGTCTGAGCGCTGTCTTGACGCCTAGGTTTTAAGGGTTTGGGATAAGGCGAGTTGCCATCCTTCAGAAGGAGAGCGTCGCCCTTCAACGTCGGGCTAGGCTGGCCAGGAGGCGAATTTGAAAACGAGGCCCTATTTGTGGGATCGATTTGAAGTAAAGCTCGGTTGAGGCGTCCCGAGACGTTGACGTATTTGGCTTGAGCAAGCTCAGGGGTAGGGGTACGTGTTATATCTCTAGGCGTTGGGGGATGTGACAGATGAGTCCCATCAAGCCCGTTAATATCGTCATCTACCGAGCTCGTCGAATAGGAGTTGATTGTTGTAAAGGAGTCGTCGGATAAAGACGTGTTAGATCGGCCGCGCTGGATCCCATATCCACCATAAGACATCAAACGAGTACGGCGGGCTAAGCTATCTTGTGAATATACGCTAGAAGAGCGTTGATGTCTTTTAGTAGAACGCTTTTTAGATAAGAAGGCTGGCGGTGGCGTGTTGGGAATTCCGTAAGCAGCCGTGACCGCTGCCGAGATAGTCTCGGTCTCTTCCTCCTTTTTTTCTATTGGCGCCATGGTCAGAGGGGTATATGTGTCGAGTTCTGCAACCACAGCGACCTGCCGCTGCTCGTACTGGCGGTGCTTGGTGTTCCGCACCCAGTTTCCAAATTTATCAGTGATATACGCAGGTGCTACTCCCGCCATATTTGTTAGGAGGCTAGCCTTGTTGGCCTGTTCCGTACGCGCAGATGACTCGCGAGACAATATCGCTTCCGACTTGAATAGATCTTTTGGCGGAGGGGGAGGTCGAGGAGGAGGAGCCGTTAAGTCCATAGTCGGCTTAGCGGGGAGGAGTTTTGATGTTGGCCTATTAACTGGAATCTGGGACGACATCGAAGCAGGAGTCGAGCTTAAGGAACGTGAGATGCCGAGCCCAAAGGACTCTTGACTAGGGGCTGGCGAAAGGAAAGGGCTAGGCGAGGGAAGTCTGGGAGGAGTACGAGGTGGCATAGGAGAGGCAGGGAATAGCGGCGATGCTGTGCGATATTGCGGCAGCTCGGGTGGCGGCTCAAGATCCGTAAAACTACGTGACGGCGCCGACATAAAGTTCCCCGGCTCGGGCGTCTCAACTCCGCCCCTCTCCGCCATATCGGGGGTTCCGCTCTCGAGCCCTTGGTAATTCCGCCTGCGCATACGCCTGACAAAGAAGATAGCAGCTATTATGATTATGACGGCGATGATGACGCCGATAACGATCCCAGCAATTTGACCACCCGCGAGAGAGTTTGATGAGCCGGACGATGAGGAGGAAGCAGCCTCGGTCGTCGACCCGGTTTGAGTTGGTGAGGGAGCGACTATCGACGCTGGCACCCCGGTTGGAGAGTTTGCGATTGTGGCCGTCAGGACGGCATGCGTGTTCGGTAGCGCGTTTGCCACGTTAGAGCACATAAGATAGGCATCGCGCTTAACAGAACCTAGAGTCGATATTAACGTCTGTAGATATCGTATAACTAACCAACCTATAAGAAACTTGGTGTACTTACCAGTAATGTCCTTCTTATCACATATTCCACGTTGTGCTTCGGTACTGATACATTGTAGTGCTCCCTCTCCGATCGTATATCCCGAATGCGATTGCTCTGAGCACATGCATTGCAACGTCGGGTTTTGTGTGCAGTCTGTCGATGGGTAGTTGGCCACTACGAACGACTCCAAGCAGGGCTGAGCACATGTCGGTACCAAGGCCGCGATATCACCACCGAGCTTCGCGCCGGCGGTGAGGCTGGCTGAGAGGGTAATCCATATTAAGAGGCAACGAGCCAAAGACTCGAAAGCCATTCTACTCGAAATTATCTTAGAGGGGGGGGCTGTCAGTATACGATATCGTCATATAACCGGCCTCCGTTCTGTTGTTGTTTTGTGGGTGAGGTACATTGCATCCTTTGATCGTCAGAGACTACTCTGGAAATCTACAGGCCTCCCCGATTATGTTCGACGAAGAGCAAAAGGTGAGAAGAGGTCTCAAGAGGCCGGTCCTCGTGGCCGAGAGCTGGGATATATGGTTTTAAGAGACTGATCAAACTAACCTACGAGACGAGGAGTGACTCAGGGATGGGGAAGCCGGCATCCCAGCACGTCGGTTCTGCACAGCCCGGGATGAACCTAATGGAAATAACCCTGGTAAGGAAAATAATATATTATACGGAAATGGTATGAAATGGAGAAAGGGTTCGAAGGATGGCGGAGTCAGGAAAATAGAGGAGGAGCTTGTTACAGAAGGTGATAAAAGACTCAGCACCGAAGGGGGCGAGAATGGGGTCAGATGAATGAAACGGCCTTGGGCCTCTCTATGTACCTAACGTATACGATACGCATACGATTTAAAGAATGGCGCTATTCATGTTGGTGATAATGCTGCGGGTGTTTAAGCCACAATATGAGAGATAGAGCATAGAGACCGGACGCCAATAGGAAATATCAATCGTTCGACGGGTGGTAGCATTCAACATTTTAGCATCCGAGCAATATCTAAGCTACCTAGGTAGGTAGCCATTCTGGCGTAAAGGTAGTGTCACAGGCGTGTACCGTAGACGCGGCCGGCCATGGCATTGCTTGCTTGCAGACGGCAACCCGATGCGAGGTAGGTAAGGGTAGCTAGAGGCGTCATATCTATTGTCGTGTTGAAGCTAACATCATACGTAGAAGTAGGAGTGTACGAATAAATCGACGCAGGCTCAATATATGCGAGCAGGATCAGCTCTATCAAGAAAGGATCGACAGAAGCAATGGTGATTGGACAATTGTTTCTTGATCGGTACCCAATTCTGCATGCTATATGTGTATGTAAGAGTTCCGAATATCAAGACACACCTAGTAGAGGCTGATCTCGATAGCGGAAAGACAGGGGTAATTACTCATAAGTTAAATATAGATTTCTTCCGCAGAATAAACTCTGGAGAAGGGAAGGTGTGCCGGGGAGGGGCAGACTAGGGGCAGACTAGGCGGTGTAATGCATATAGTAGGGGGGTATACATAGATATGTACATACCTATGTATATACATATGGAAGTGACACCTTGGCTTGCGCGCGTCTAACTTAAACGTCGCCGCAAATCGCCAGAGCCTGGAACTTAGCGCTTATTAGCCAATATAATATATATATGTATGTGATGTATGCAAGTAGTGAGATATTTATGAGCGTATGTAGCACCAAGGCTAAGCCAGCTCACAGCCGCTGGCGTTCTATTGATGAATAAACGCCTTAATATGCACATATATGCGCTCATCCGCATCTCTTTGCATCTCTTTGCATCTCTTTGCATCTCTTTGCATCTCTTTGCATCTCTTTGCATCTCTTTGCATAGGTACCTGTATACTAGCAATTAGCAATCTGCGTGCAACGTCACCGTCTGCGCAGTTCGTGCCTTCAAGAAGCAGGTGCTTATGTACCCCGATTCCTACCAGGGGTTCCGATGACGATAGTCCAATCAAGATCTAGCTGTGCCTCTGCCGTCCAACCTTAAAACAATTAAAGCTCTTCAATGTGCGACTAGAAGGATATCCTAGCCGGTTTCAGAAATACTACTAGGTATAGTTGTCTCCTGCTTCATCGAGTATGCGATTTACGACATGACAAACTCGTGCCACAATTTTATCACTGAGAAAACGTCAGCAATATGGAAATGTGGAATTCCGTCGCAAGCCGTATGGAATCGGCTTCCCCGGCATTCTTTGAATATGTTCGACGTCGACTGTTAATCAAGATAGAGCGAGGAAATAGTAAATATCTGCTTTAGATGCTTAGGCAGCTTATAACTAATCTTAAGCAAATTTCAAATATTCTATTTATCGTCGATTTGTAATAGCCTACTACTCAGCTCTTCGTCTACCTACCTAGATAGGTATTCTAGAAACCTTCCAAATCTCAAGATGCTATTAATATAAACATGGTCGATTAGGCGAAGTCCTCGTGGTTGTGGCTAGGATATCAACAAGTTTCTTTCCGCTTGGCAGCTCCGAACTAATCTGTTTAGAAACCCCGTTCTTGTCTTCGTTCTCGATTTTAAGCCACGTGCGTCGCGTGGAGAGAATCTTCAGAATATTTAGACGGAGACTGGATCCTCCTTCGTTTCGTCGATACTATGGTTCTCCCATAGGCGTGTTTCGAAACAGCACGCCGATCAAGGCAAGGCCGAACGAATAGGAAGGTTACATGGAAGAAGGATTCTTCCAGCAAAATTCTATCGTGGAAAATCAAATGACATCTTTCTCTGAATAGGTATCTAGTCGTCTCTCATTAACTACGATCCTCCTGCGCAGGATGATTATTTATTGAGCGCCTCAAGAGAAAAAGAAAAAGCGGTGTCGGCGCACCGACGGCTTGGTAGAATGCCTACGTAGTTCGCTCCTCGTAGTCTTGATATCGAAATAATCGCATACATGATTCAAAGCGCGAAGCTGATTTGCCCAATACTTGACAGGCCGATTCCGATCGATCCCGACCCCGTCTCACGCAGCTCCTCCGCTTGGAACGAAATCTGCTTGAGCTCGGCTCGACTTGATGACTCGCTGAACTTGTTCCTCCGTCTCGTCCCAGTCGTCAGGCTTCAACGCGACCAAGTCGATCTCGAGATCTTGCGCGATAGCATTGAGAGCATCAAAACTCTTCTTATCCGAGATGAAAGTAATACTGACACCGACGCGGCCAAAACGACCGGTTCGGCCAATACGGTGGAGGTAGGTTTCCGTATCGTGCATGCTATCTCCTACTCCCTTCATCGGGATATCGTAATTGATGACCATGGACACCGTGGACACGTCTATTCCACGAGCAAGGACGTTGGTGGCGATGAGGACCTTGGACTTTCCGGTTCGGAACTCTTCCAACAACGCGTCTCGTTCGCTCCCTTCGTAGGCACCGTGAAGTACCGATACCTTGTGGCCGTCGCTTGCCATTCTTTGCTGGATTTGGGTGGCGCTATCTCGCGTCTAGTTCTGTCAGCAGACGGTACGCGTACTGGCTACTAAGTTGCTGGATAGTTACCTTGACAAAAATAATAGAGGAACCGATGTTCATCAAACCGTACAGCTTGCAGAGGATATCGTACTTATCCGCTTCCGAGGGACAGTCCATGTACATCTGTGAGATCCCCTTCACTGTGAGCTCTTGCACCTTCAACTTTATCATGTTTGCGTTAGGCGCGAAGGCCATGGCGTATTTCATAACCTTGTCGGGGAAGGTGGCGGAAAAAAGGAGAATCTGGATGCTCTTAGGTAGCATGCTGTAAGAGATTGTTAGCGACATATTGGTGGGTTGGAATTTTTGAATAATAGCGGCCATACTTCTTGACTCGGGTACATTGATCGCCTAAACCTTGCTGGTCCAGCATGTTGTCGGCCTCGTCAATAACGAGGAGTCGCAATTGGGACACATCAAACTGACGCTTTCGAATCAGATCCATGACGGTTCCTGGTGTACCGACGACGATACTCTTATCGACACGTCCATCGCGAGGTATGGCGCCGGGAATAGCGGCTGCTATAGCCAGGTTGGGTAAGAATTGTCCGATATGGCCAATAACCATCTGAATCTGGCGAGCTAGCTCACGGCTGGGGGCAAGGAGTAGAGCTTGAGGCTGAGATGGTTTGGTGTGATCGACGCGGGACAGGACCGTGGTGACAAAGGCCGCCGTCTTGCCGGTTCCAGATTGAGACTGAGCGATCATATTCTGAGGAGGATCGGCAAGCATTAGTGGTAGCGCTTTTTCTTGAACCTTGGATGGTTTCTGGAATCGCAACGCCGAGAGGCCTTTAAGAACTTCCGCCGGCCTAGAAAATAGGTTAGGTAGGTTAGCACCTATTATTTTCTATTTAAATTTCTACGTAACACTCACAAACCAAGCTCCTCGAATGTGTGAGCAGATCCTAGAGGATTTTCCGTATCCTTCTGAAGGTCGCTGAGCTGGACCTCGACATCGTAGCTGCTTTCCTGGAGCCTAGACTCGTCGTTCTGCTGGGCCTGTGCTTGAGCCGGAGCAGGCTGGCTAATGCGACCGGCTAGGTCGGCCATGGCGAAGTTGTGTATGATATGAAATGCGCGATGCGCGAGGTGAGGCGAGGTAAGGTAAGGTAAGGTATCGATGTGTTTTGGTTATCGGATGGCTAAAAGACCAATCGAAGTATGATGCGCGTAGTCACGATGAATACGCTGAGGTGATATCGAGATAAATTTTAGAGCCGCGATATCTGTTCGCGCCCGGTTGCGTCGACGTCAATCTCTAGGCAAGAAAGGATGGAGGGGTGGTTGTGCAAAGACGACAAAGGCGATGCCCTAGAAATATCTAAGAGTCCCAAGGTTAATATCTAGATATTCACTCTGTATCCTTGTGCCGTAAAAGAAAAGAAGAGGGAAACGGTGACGAGGTATTGTAGAGTGTGGCACGTAGTCTGCAGAGCATCTGATGATGGTGATCGATGATGTCTCTAACTTTTAGATCTGAATTGGAATGTAGCTTTTTCCATTTCCATTTCCATCGAAGCTGTCACTTAGTGGGGCAGCTTGTCGCTACTTAGTACTTAGTGGGGTTATAGAAGAGGGGCACACCCCTGAAAGGTAATCGCCAGCTGAATGGTCGGACATTGCAGGTGCAATCGATCCGATATCAATAGTTTTAACTGTAACTAGTACTTGTCGGTACAAGTAAGTACCTCCTACTCTATTCTTAAATGTATTCGTCAATCAATTGCGCACGGATATACTTCTGTATACTTCTTCTTTACAAGGCGGGGTTACGCATGTGCTAATAATAAAGGAAAGCGCTGTACCGAACAGCCGGGCAATCAACTTTTAGGTTAGGTGGTTAGTAAAAAGGTTAGCAGAGTGGGCTGTGCCAATACAGAATAACAGGTGCTAATAACTTGCCCTGCAGCGCTCAACCCTTTTCGTCATTCTTCAGCCCCCCCGGACTACGACATTGCAACTAGACTGAGGCCTCAGTTCCGTATTTAAATAAAACCCGATACTCATGCTATGGCTCTGTTAGATGAGACCTACACAACCGATTCAGCCTACATATCAAACATCTATCGCGAACCTATCGCTTTTGCGCCTGCATGCCTAAAGGCGTCTCTAGTCCGCAATGGCTGAGGTGGAAGCGGTACCAACCTTTGGTACCGAGTTGAAGGTGCGTTAACTATCTGCTCGCTACAAGCTCTCTCATCATCTTTCTATCTATCTCCCCCGTGGGTGTTGCTAAATTTTAATATCCGCGATTTGTAGGATGGCTTCAAACCCGCTAATGTTTGGGTAGCCAACGGTATCGCGTGGCTGGACGACATACAGAATTTCTACCGAGAACGAAGCGTGATTGAAAAAGAACACAGCGCAAAGCTCAATGCCTTAGCCAAGAAGTATTTCGAAAAGAAAAATAAAAAGTCGGCTAGTTTGAGTGTTGGCGACACGCCTGCTATGACTCCGGGCTCGCTCGAGAATGCGTCCCTAACTATATGGACAACACACCTTACGACCCTCGAATCACTGGCCGGCGAGCACGAGAAATACGCAAACGAACTTATCCAGAAGGTTGCCGATCCCCTGAAATATTATGCAGGCAGGTTCGAAGAGCTACGTAAGCGTCACGTCGAATATGCCACGAAACTCGAAGCCGAAAGAGAATCCTCGTATGCCGACCTGCGCAAGACCAAAACAAAGTACGACGCGGCATGCCAAGAGGTGGAGAGCAAGCGAAAGAAGACCGAATCCGCCTTCGACAAGGCAAAGGCACAAAGCCATTATCAGCAGCAGCTATATGACATGAGCAACGTCAAGAACACGTATTTGATAGCTATCAACGTGACCAATAAGCAGAAGGAGAAGTATTATCACGAATATATCCCCGAGGTGCTAGACAGCTTACAAGACCTATCCGAATTCCGTACTATGAAATTAAATACGCTATGGACTACGGCTGCGGATCTTGAGACGGCAATGCTCCGGCAGAGTACTAGTCTTGTCGACAACGTCGCTCAGGAAATATCTAGAAACCAACCGCACCTAGACTCTATGATGTATATCCAGCATAACATGGGCCCGTGGCAAGAACCGTCTGATAAGGTGTTCGAGCCTAGTCCGGTATGGCACGATGACGATCTCATGGTCACCGACGAACCGGCCAAAGTATTTTTGCGCAACGTGCTAAATAAGTCCAAAGGTCAACTAGGAGACCTGCGACGAGAAGTGGATAAAAAGAGGAGAGAAATCGACGGTGTAAAGCGTATTAAGCAAAGGATACGAGAGGGAACGGAAAACAAGGACGAGGTACTTGTTGTATCGCAGATTTTTTCCATGCAGGAGGACTTGCATCAAGTAGACCGGAAAAGGTTGACGGCCGAAGTTGAAACCTCAACCATCACATCAGCAGTCGGAGATGTCACCCTAGGCGCTAAAAACCACAATTTCAAGTCCCAAACGTTCAAGATACCTACGAATTGCGACTTGTGCGGTGAACGAATATGGGGGTTATCCGCAAAGGGGTTTGATTGCAGAGATTGCGGTTATACATGTCACAGCAAATGCGAAATGAAAGTACCTGCCGAATGCCCTGGAGAGTTATCCAAAGAAGAACGCAAGAAGTATAAGTCGGAACGACAGTCGGCAGCCGGGGCTCTACTAAAACCTCCTTCCGGTCCACCAGACCACGTTGCAGAACTTCCGGATTTGACTCGATCCAATACTTTGAACTCTCTAAGCTCTGGGTATGCCGCAAGCGCCAATCGATCGATAAGCGGCTCGACAATAAGTCCGCGTGCCCCTGCCGAAGAACCGCAAGCACCCCCCGAACCTTCTGGCCCTCGACCCGCCGTGAAGAAGAGTCGTCTCGTCGCTCCGCCTCCTGCCGCATATATCAGCGAGCTACCTGGTAGCTCGGTCGGTAGCCCGGTCTCGAAGAAGGCTAGCGAGCAGAAGGGTAAGATGCTGTACGGTTTCGATGCCAATGGGGATAGCGAACTCTCCGTTTCCGAGGGGCGGGAAGTTGTTATCCTTGAACCTGATGGTAAGTTTCATACTTGACTTGTATCTTACCTTTGCTCACGCTGTCGCGCAGATGGATCAGGATGGGTTAAAGTCCGTGCTGGTTACAAGGAAGGTTTAGTACCCGCCAGCTACCTAGAAATCTTCCCGGAGCCGATCGTCCCCCAAGATACGGGTTCTTCTTCGATAAACAACCGACCCGCATCCGTCTATTCAAACTCGGGGTCGTCCATAAATACGACCGGCCCAGGTACGAAGAAGAAAGGACCGGTGGTGGCACCGCGTCGGGGTGCTAAGAAGTTGAAGTACGTTGTCGCGCTATACGACTACGCAGCGCAGAGCGACGCCGAACATAGTATGGCGGAGGGCGAAAGATTCGTGCTGATCAAAGAAGACCCAGGGGACGGTTGGGCCGAAGTAGAAAAAGGGGGCGCGACTAAGAGCGTACCAGCAAGTTACGTACAGGTAGCAACAGACTAGCGAGGGCTGTCCTATACGAAAAGCTAGTTACGCTTACGCTTCGTAGCTGATAATGACACCGGCTCGTGGCCTGTAGGTTTTAAATACGAATTAGCATCGGATTAGCATTGGATAGACGCAGGGATGTACCTATATATGTTGGAAGCGATGTCGATATCCCGACGAGAACAGAAGGCATTAAATATGCCATACGCTCGTCTTGTCATTGTAATTTTCGTGCTGACCTGCATTTTATAAGTTCGACGCGTTAAAGAATGGAGCTGAAGCAAAGCTTGTCAGATTGTAAAAAAGTAATAATACAAAAAAAATATCGAATGATCCAACGTCTCTCATCTTTTGACATGAGTGTTTACTTACACCACCTCATCGAAAATTCATCATATCAACAAGAAAACACCTGAGTCATCGATACTTGGTGAGTCAGTAATGCCCACTTCAGCGAGAGTTTGCTCAAGAATCTCCGGTTGTCCCGTCGACTGACAATTGCTACGGGCGTGGACAGATGTTGTTCATCGGCAAGGCCATAACCTATCTCGATTCTTCAAGACGAGGGACACCCAATCGAGATCCTACAATAATACAACATGTTTTCAAACAAATTCTCCAATATTATTCCAAGAATACATCCCTAATATCCTTCCACCGTCAAAGGCAGTTTCCGAGCGCACTGAAATCAGTCATGGAAGACTCCATCGGAGCAATACAGACCTTCCCAAAATTCCAGAGTCTACCACCAGAACTTCGTTTTATGATATGGGCCTACTGCTTACCGTGCCGCGTTGTCCAAATGCACGACTCGGCCCATAAGAGGATTCAGTCAACGGGTTGCTTTCAGAAACGGATATGTACGGCACCTGCCATGTCCGCCAAACCTCCGCTGATCGCCCAGGTCTGTCGAGAATCGCGTGCCTTTGCCCAGGCGCATGGACGTGTGGAGAAGACAGCATTCTGGAATACGCCTGTGTGGTTTGACCGGGGCACTGATATGATACATATCGACGAAGATTGCTATCGCAAATTCCAGCTTCTTGACGACGACGATGACGAGGGCGTCGAGCCGGGATTGCAAGAACTTGTCGAGTGTAGCGATATCCCATTGAGCGTCAGCAGAAGCATATTTCTCGGATTCGACCCCATACACCCTCGAGGCAGCGATTTTGCTCGGTGGGCACTTCAACACATGATCGGGCGAAAGGAGTGTACCGTGCTTCTAGCTAGTACCTCGATTCACATGAATTATGAAGATGCTTGTGATTCAGGCCTCTTTGGACATTTTGCCGAGGAGACACCCGCCTTCGTCGACATCAACGATGCTAGACAAGTCAAGGTATTGTCTGCTGCCTGCGACATGGCGCCTATGAGGAAGGGATCGTCTCGGAATTGGAACGTGCTGCAAGTATACGAGCAGGTTTCGAATGGGTACATGAATCACTACATCACTTGTTTTCTACAGTGTGTGCGGACAATGTGGCTCAAGGAGAACAACGTCCTCCGAGATACCTTCATCCCGTGGAAGTTCAGCCGCGGACGAGAAAATAGGGCGCACTATAAGAAGATATTGGACCGGCTCCCGCAGTTCACCTTTGTGGTCGCGGTTCACTTCTGCAAGTCGAAGGATAAGAATCGCAGGAATCCAAAGCACCAGAAGAAATTGCATAATCCCTTCGTTCGCTTACTATAGGGGCAGCCGTAACGCTGGGGGTATTAGATGGCAGAGGGGAGGCAAGATCTTTTTAATTTGGGGTTGAGAAGTTAGCTCGGATTTTGGTGTGCCTAGATACACGTATGTGTACGTCTGAGGGAATTGAGAACATGAATTTGATATATCCAGCTATTTTAAGAATCTTCACTTTGCAGATACCCGCTCAGATCAGACTGAGGAGAGACGGCTATTATCATCTACAACAGTGGGTTTTTAAGGAGTCTAATGTATATTATACTACAACCATATCATGGCGACGATGTTTTAAGAGTCTGAGTTAAATAAAACGCCAATTTTATCCTTTTTCTATAAGTCGACTATGGCCATGGACGTAGGAGGGTAAAAATTAAGAATAGTGGATTGTTTTCGCCTTTGGTTTAAGATACTGGGGCTTGCGGATATAATTTCTACAACTGCGATCCCGATTTCTCTCATATAATACTTCTGGGTATATTTCCATTGCTCTTGTCGCCATATTGTGAGGCTATCTTTTCATTGGTTCTCACAAACTAAAGGATAGAAGTTGGTCTAAAAACTCGGGTATTATTCGGGAAATCTACGCAAACAGCGCACTGACCTTTATAAGTCAGAATTACAATCTTGTTCATCACAAGCAAGATTCGGGATTCGTCCTAGATCATGCGACTCGTTGAGCCAATCAGCGAGTTTCTCAAGTCCATCCTCCGTGGCGCAATTGGCTAGCGCGTCTGACTGTTAATCAGGAGGTTGAAAGTTCGAGCCTTTCCGGGGGAGTTGGTTTTTTTGTTCTTTTTTTCGTTTTTTTCTTTGTGCCATTTTCACTATCGAGAGTATTAAAATATATTCTGCCATTCGTTTTAGTACTCCCCCCTTCTTTGCACCTATTGTTTGATACTCGTGGTCTAAGTATAGAGGTCACCTTGGCTGAGCAAGACTGAACACAGTATTGAATAATTGAGCGTTCAAGTCCATGTATATTCCTATTCGAGGTAGGTGAGGATATTCAAACGTTGGCTCTATATTTTGAAGTTTCCCCTTCATATGCAAGGGCCTTACGGGGGTTAGGGATTTATTCATACCGATATTCAATACCAAGCGTCTCCAAATTCTAACTTGGGATTCCTTATTGACTTTATTACCTTCATACATCCACTAATATCCCGAAAATTAGATCAGGTTTGTGTATTTCTCATAGATGTAAAATAGAGGTGACACGAAATTCATGTCCACATAACCGCCGAGGTCTCGCACAACCCGCAGCCTGCTTCTTTAAATATTCTAGACCAATGAGACTTGGAGACACTCATGCAAGATGCTCGCGCCACGAGCCTCAGCTCATGCAGTTGGACACCGGAAAATATTATCCTAATTATGGGGCGCGCCCAATATAAATAGTTACATACCCCTGAGTCTCAAGATGACATTGTTTGCGTTTACATTGAGCTATAGCCCTCGAGGCATAGCTATGCCAACATGGAATGGTTTCCGCATTCCGATCCATTTATAGCTCCTAATCATCTCGACTTATTTGACTACGAATTGGAAGTTCGTACCAAGGGCCAACAATGCAGAGTTATCCAGAACTGGGGATTGGGTACGGTGGGTGAATTAGCAGTAAAGACTGCAGTTGGACAGTTCTAATCTTTAGAATAGGTCCAAGATGCTGAAATAATTGATTTACCAGACCATCAAAATTGGGAAAATTGGATACAGGTAAAACTATACCAATTCTAGCCTTTGAATCAGCCCCATTCTGTATATCTCGGTTACTTGCTGATCCATCTTTGATTAACTAGACTTTGAGCTTCGTTCGGGACGACTTCACCGTAGACAAGTTACCTAAAAATGGGTTTATAATACTGTACCTACGTTCTTATTTCCTATTCCTTCGAAGAACGCTATCCGATAGGGACTTACACATATTGAAATAATGCAGCTGTATTCCCCGGGCGGAAGATATAAAACTCGCAGACGGTGCTATACTTTCGGCATACACAGATATTCCTTTGGACAAGGATTCTTCGGAAAGCTGGCAGAAAGTAGTCAAAGCATTTCACCTGCCTGCCCATTTTCCAATGCTCGCAGTAAGAAAACAGACGTCACTGACCTCCGTAGCTCGAACGTACATGTTTACAGAGGGCCTAGAGAAAATTTGGATGCACACTGCCGTCGTAAATCCGGATTCCGACGAAGAGTCATTTGCTATGGCCGCAACTCATTTCGAGAAAAAGAACTTGACATTGGCTGTTATGTTCTGCTGTTCAGATGAGCAGATTAGAAGGATACAAGGGCTCGTAAACATTCACCGAGATGCAATAGGACATCCTCTTCTCATGCTGAGCATCTATGTTGAGTTACAGTACGATCGTCTTTGTACCATGATTAGCAAAAGGCACTGGCAATATGATACCCTCATGGGAGAGAAGGCTTTTCAAGAAGCTAAGGAAGTGAAGGATCGTTTCAGCTGGGAAACTATCCATAAAGTTAGGTCGACCCGAGAAGCCATCCGAAAGGCCGAGGAAGAAGTCGAGGCCACGAAACTCCAGTTATCTAAGGCCCTTTCGGATTTGCAGATGCTCAAGACTCTCAAAGATGAGCCTTCGACAAGAATGACGGAGATAATTTCCCGGTTTACAAGGTACTAAACACCGAATTTTGCTACTTTCCACATACAAAGTCTTTGGTCAATAAGTTCTGATTATAGTGTATTAGGTTATTTCAAGGTAAGATTACTCCCTTCGTGGCTAGGAATGGCAAAAAGAAAAGTACAATGCCGGAAAGTCTCTTCCTCGGTGAACGGATAGATATATCTTTTCTAGGTACTGCATCTCGAATAATTCAAATATGCCCCCTGTCATTATCTATGGAATTAGGCTCGGAACTTGTAGTATCACGTCACTACGAGGGAACGCGTTGCCTCTAGAGCGGGGTGTTGGCCTCTCGCTAGCCGACGAGCTCGCGCTCTTTGAGTCTAACCTTCAAATATAATACAATATGCAATTACTCGACATCGTTAGTTCGGTCAATGATTGCCCTCATTGGCAAATGACGAAGGTTGCCTAGTGCTCTAAGGGGCGGTACTCAAGAATCACAACAGAAGGAGGGTAGTCAAACCAATAGGAGAGTATAATAAGATATATATCTCCATACCACTTATGTTATAACTTCTTAGATTATTGGCAAAGGTTATTGTTTGGAGAGTACTTAGAATCGACTATCAGTGCATAAAGAGAATTGGACCCAAGGGATCGCTCGTCAATTTATTACAATAGAACCAATAATTAGATACCCGTCTAGGTGAAGAGATTTATGACGATTGAGAATGTATTTGGGTCCATACGTCCACTGCTTGCTTTATTCTTCTACTTTGAATTCTTGTTAAGCCCACCATCCCTCTTGTTTCAAGGATTAGATTGAGGCGTACGTCGGCCATGTCTAAAGAGCTCTTAACAACTAGCCGCCGACCCAAAATAGGCTGTTGGATGTGTTCAATAAAGACATTCTGAACCAAGCATAGCTAAAGTTCTAGTTGAGTGAATGTGGCCCAAAGGACGTGGTGATAGAGCCTTTTTTTTTTTTTTGGTGTTGTAGAGTTTCTATTATAATGTCCTTGTCTAGAAGCCGTTTAAAATATTACATTTTCCAAGTCAGGTAAGAAGCATCACTTAAGGGAAATTATTATGAGTGATCCTTCACTTAATATGTTTTCACTTGTACTTACCTAGGTACCTACCTAAACTACTCCTCGCTAATGTCCTGGACATTATTATACATTGAAGCGATTCTATTTTCAGCAATGAATCCTCGCTCATCACCAGCGGAGCCTAGCATTCCCATCCTACTGTATGTTATTAATGGAGATTGCCTCTATTGCTTGAAGTATGTTGTAGTTAGATACTGTGACTGGGTTGATACGTGTCCCCTCGTGCTCTGGAGTACTTCGTGTATGTATGTATGTTAATCTCATTAGAGCATGTACATAGTCTAAAGCGAGTAGTAGAGCTATGGTACACCGAGCTTCCTATACTACGTCATTCTGCCACCACCAATTATCTTTCCTCGCCTATCACCCTAGAACCTGGCCAGCGAATATTTGGAGGAAGTTCTACTATAGAGTTAAGGCTCGCTAGCCTGTCGAGAGCCTATCCTCAAGTAAAAAAAGCCTGCACCCCTTGTCTTAAATTAAGACTACTTAGTTAGCACAGATACTTATATTAACTACGAGTTTTTATTTCAACGCTTTGCCAGCATCAACTAAGAGTATTATAACTTATGAGCAAATTGATGTAAGAGTTACAGTATCGCCGTCGTTGGAGTTCTTCTTATGGAATAAAGATAGAACACGGTAGTAATACTTGTCAAATTCTAAATTCAGCTATGGAGAGGGGAGATGGTTGATCTTCTGGGAGGCCTGGTGGAAAAGAAAAACAAGGTCGATGACCACCATGATAGCGATCACTTCCGTCTCAAGTCACCGCATATCCGATAAAGATATACAGTATGGAGATTACAAACTACAATGTAGCCATCGCCTATATCGTCACATTCGATAGTGGCGACTATCCCGCTTCGATAATCTTGGTAATAAAATATCGTTGGCGCAGAAGTTCAGACGCTCATCTAAGACATGCGTACGGACGAAGCCCCGTGGTCTGCTTGCATTACCACATCCTTTATACGTAAAACCTTCTTCATGTAAGTCTTAGACAAAAGTGCGCCTAGCGTGTTTGGTTCCTGTGCCTTCCCGCGTTAAGAAGAGGGGGTCATAGACACTATACCTGACACCATTGTCTTTTGCTGTCTATGATGCGTTTCTATAGTGGCGAACCAGCCGCTTTAAGCTTAACTTCATAACATGGATATAATTGGCGCGGTAAAACCACCAAGAGATTTAGAAACTGATAATCAGTAGAATAAAATTTCCTGTTTTAATATTTTCATATTTTCTTCATAGAAATATACTTTAGAAGCTATATTGCGTATGAATTGTAGTCTAAGAAACTAATCCCCGTAGCCCCCCTTAACTCCCAGAAACACGAATATACTGGGAGGCATACAGGGGCGAAGCAATACGTTTACGGGTCTACTTGAATTTCGTAGAATTAACCCCTAATCCATTAGAATAAAAAGAGTAGAAAGGGAGAGATGAATAATGTTATTACAATACTCCAGGTTGTGAGTATATGAGAACCTAATTTCTCGAGCTGCTGGCACAAATTCCGATCTACGAAACCCATAACGAATCGCCATCCTCATAAGCCTCAAGGTATACGAGGAGTTTATCTAACAATAAAGAGCGTTGCTTGATACGAAGCTGTCGCGACTCTATTTAGCATCGGTTTTAAACCCGACGATCTCCCGAATCGGCGCGGGCGTGCCGGAGATGGGAGTAGATGCCACTTATTTCCGCCAGCCAAATGATACATCATCTACCGTAGCCTCGATATCCATCGTAGTTCTTTACGTACCTACAGCGCATGAATTATGTCGATGGAGAAATACCGGCGTTCTTGGCCCGGCAGCCACATGGAAGGGGTCTGACGCGGCCATCTGACGAGCCCGGTGCGTAATTGTCGTACAAGCCCTTCCATTCCACGCCAGATTGTAATAAGTCCTACCTACCTTAGTTGAGATAAGCGTCGGGGTTGTCAGATCATGGAATTGACGTGGCTTGCCAAGAGATCAGACCTCACGGCCGCGGGACGAATCACGGTGCCACGACTAGTTCGGGATGAGTGATTTCAAAACGTCTACGATGGTGTTCATCCTGATCGCGTCCAGTGGGATAGAGGCGCATCCGACGGTAGAGCTCCGCGGACTAGGTATCATTGAATGCATTAAGACGTTCTACCGGTATAATACGCTTGTGACGTGAATGGAGCCGTGTCATCGTCATCGCAGGTTGTGCGTGGAAGTATGTGGGTGCGCTTTGAAGTGAGGCCTCCAAAGAAAAGGGTCAAATAGTGTCATAAGGTATGAATAGTCTACGGGATTGGACCTAGTTATATGAAAAGTAAAGAGTATTCTACTACGCATACTAATCTAGAAGAAACTGAAAATACGAAGCTGTGATACACAGTGTCGAGACATTCGGAGAAACAAAACTACGGCTTCGACGGCGCCCT
Source organism: Daldinia concentrica (assembly GCA_902805455.1). Lineage (NCBI taxonomy): Eukaryota > Fungi > Ascomycota > Sordariomycetes > Xylariales > Hypoxylaceae > Daldinia > Daldinia concentrica. The sequence goes on from CADCSW010000019.1 coordinate 137,910, forward strand.
AGGCTTGCTGGAAAAGCCATCGTGAGCCGTAGACCTCCAGGGCGCACGGGCACGGGCACCGGGGTCCGATCCCCGGACTATTGCTGCGAGTGAATTTCTCGTCACACACCGTCCGCGCAATCTAGGCTCAGCGAGGCTGAGAAGGCCCACGCCGATAGGTGCGTTGCGGCCGTCGTGGGGATATAAGATTCTCATGTAAGCCCACCCGCGTCACCAACATCGCTAGCGATATGTGTACGAACTAGTCAGCCTCTGGGAGCGCCCTCTTTCCCAACGGTATTTGCACACGCACATTCCGGCTCCTGGTATGAGTCCGGATAGGCCCGCGCTAGGATGGCGATCCTGTCAGCTGCCCAACACAGAGGATTCGCCGGCTAGTCAATGACAGGCCGGGTCTAAGCCCGGGTTGGGTATGACAAAAAAGTAGAATACCTAGAATGAGTAGACTCACTGATGAGGAAAATTTTCGCAATCCTCTTTATTTGGCGGCGTTGCGTGTGCTGGCGTAAGGGCGCAACATCGCACTATTTGGTTTGTTACCGAGGTACCGGGGAGAATCAGGCCTCGTCATAGCGTCGAGGGCTGTTACCAGAAAAGGATATACCCTTATTTGATGCCGACACGGCGTGCAGGGCAGAACGTGCATGGGACCGGGTAAGTACCGGTGTTGGGACCGACTCGTCTTGTCTCGTCTGCCCGTGCTGTACATATGGTTACCCATGCAGCCAGCCACTGACAAGCGAACGCGCCCCCCACGCTTATGCTCGTCATTTATGGTAGCCCTTCGCATTTATACGCATACGTCTCGAACACAGACGTTTACAGCCCTGATTGGACGAAGCGATAAGATGATGTTTATGCTTGTACATGTAGGCGTAATGAATCTATCCTGCGGCTCGCCGACTAGGTTAGGTAGGTAAGAGGTAGTCGTTGTAGACTTGGCGGGCAAGTAGCTAAGATACCCTTGAAAAATGATCTCCGATTGATACAACGCAATCTGATATTGTGACAGCAGACAGCAGACTGCAGACTGCAGACAGCAGACTGCAGGCAGCATCTACGGCTCTTGTTATCAAAAGACCGGGATCAAGTGTTTAGTTTCCTAATCAGACGTGAGCTGTGTAATCCATTGGTAATAGGGAGCGGCCCGACTGGCGGTCTAAAAGTTGCGCCGGGGTGGTAAGAGAGCTTACCAATGAGGCATGTAAAAAATGCACAGCGATGGATATTCGGTTGTAGATCGCTGACGTGCTAATGCGTTCTCCACAGATTGTGGGATGGACTTTTCCCATCCCCGGCGATGATCACGGCTGGATTCACGACTAGATTCACGACTGCATCGGGCCTTCGAGAGACATGTCGGACTTTCTGTCCATGGTGTTCCCGACTCGAAAGTTGTTAAACTACAGTGGTAAGTGTTTCGTAAATACGGAGAACATGTTCGAGCAAATCTGGTATATTTGTAACCGTGGTAAGACACATATGACGTGTCAATGTCTATGTAAATCGATAATCGTAGTACGAATTTCCGAAACGCCCCCTTAATTCCTAGCTGATAGCTGGTGTAAGGTGATATATCCAATAGCGCCGTCTACACCAAAAAGCACATAGATGACAATAGATCATCGTAGGTATCCCATAGATACGCAATGAAAAAGAAAAATCCCGAACTCGTCATGTTGGTAAACAAATCGCAAATCGCAAATCGCAAATTGCAAATCGCAAATCACCAACCAAATTGCTCGCAGTGAACCTCAACTGCGGGCCCGTCAACCCTGATGTAGCTAGCTCCAATATCGCGGACTATCTTAGTCAAACTGCTAGGTCCGCAAGCAGCGATTAGAACTCGTTGGTCTTTGTCTAAAGACTCTACTGCGGCTCTGATTTCGGCGGCCGTGTCCGGCCGACCATGAATAATAGGCAACATCGTTGTGCTTGTAGCCGCCGAAGGGATCTCCACATGTCGCATTGCATCCGTATCCTTTTCTTCTTTGTCGGACTCGTACCGAGTAGCGGCCGAAGAACCGGGGGCGCTGATGGCAGAATGGTCGGGGCCCCTTTCGAGAGCCGATGGTTTTGTGTCTGCAGAAGCAACCGATGTTGAACGTCGTTCCATAGAATCATCTCGGTTAATAGACGACGAGGGTGCGAACTTAGTAAGATGTAGCTTAAGCGCAACTTTCGGAGCGTGAACGTGGCTGCTGAGAGTTTGAAGATGTTGCGTAAACCACGTTAGGTTTTCTAGATACGAATTAGTATGCTTCTAAATCCCGACAAACTTATCATTCGGTGTGATCACCTACCATGCCCTTTAACAGCCCAGATAAAGTCAATCCGCTGTCTAGAATTTTCGGACATTCGTGCCAGCATATCAGCTGCCATTCCGAACGTGAACGTCGCGCCAGAGCCGCCTGCGACCAACACAACTCTATCGAAATCCATAGGATCGGGTAGTGTGCCGTAGGGACCTTCCACCGAAACCTTAAGACGTGCTCCAGGGTTGTTCAGTGCGTACTTGTGGAGGGCTCTAGTGAAGCCGCTATATGTGTTGATAATGAGCTCCATGGGCTCGCTAGCGACAATTGTAAAGGGGTGAGTTTCGAAGGCGCGGATTCGCGGTAGCCAGACGTAGCAGTGCTTTCCGGGTCGAGCGCGTAGGAGAGGCTTCTTAAGCACTATTCTAGTACCACCGTTCGGAAGAGGGTAGACGGTAGCTTCGTTGTTGATACTGTTATACACAAGTCGACAGAACCGAATGAGGCGATCGGCAAACCATAGCGCACCAAGAATTACGGTCGCGTACAGTGTCTTGTCGGGGTCGAAGTTGGGGCGGTGTAGACCCATAGTGACGACAATAACAATAAACAGGGCCACGTGTAAAATATAAAAAAGCTCGTAGTGAAAGTGTCTCAGGATCATACCGGCGAGAACGGAGAAGAGCAGGGCGAACCCAAGAATAATACCGGCGGTGACGATATCGAGTTGGAGGATGTAAACCCCTCCTGCGTTGAAAAAGTAGGCTGTGTATATACAGCCATGCAAGATGGTGTATACCAATGTGGTGTATCCGGCAATTTGGTGTAAGCCGTTGAGTCGTTCGTAAGAGTAAGCCGTAAGAACCGCCAAAGGCGTATTCTTGAGAGCGAGAAAGACTACTAAGACCATATTCGCCGTTGCCATCCTAACATATCACACATCAGCGCGGCAAGTAGAAGTGATAATATAAGAACTCACCAGCCGAACCTGGAACATAAGTCGGTAGCCATGCTGTAATCGACGTTGTAGAAGCTAAAAAGGACATTAAGAGCTACATAGGCGGTCACTACGGCGGCGTGTCCGATAGAGGTAAAGCCAGGTAGGCTTTGTATAAATATCCTCCTAGAAACTCTTAAGGAAAATTACCAGGTTAGAATGAATCCATCTCTTGCGACAGGGATGCTCACCTTGCTATAGCAATGAAAGGTAGAAATATCGGGTTGCGAGACCAGCCGAGTCTGACAGTTATTAAACGAAGCCAGTGAGAAATGACGAAGACGCCAATGAGAGAACTCAGTCCGGCTGCGTAGTATATCAAGATTTCTGTGCTCCTAACTTGTCGTTCCTCTATGTATAGATGCAATGCTGCTTCTTCGGCGGCGGCAGCAGCGGCGGCGGCGGCAGAAGATTCAGAAGCAGCTGCCGACGCCGTCCCGTATGTTGCCGAACTCATGGCTGTAAAGGTGAAGACGACTCCGAAATAACGAGACGATGCGTTGAGCCTACGATCAGAGATCACCCAAGAAACGAACGAGGAAGATAGGTCTTATAAAATTAACAATAGTATGATGTGATGTCAGTGGTATACGCGAGTACGCGTCTCTGTTGAGGCACACCTTTGTTGTACGTAGGTAGATCGGGACCGAGTGGAGAGCCGTTGATCTGATATCAGAGTATTCAAAGGATGAGGCCGACGTAATCTATCAACTATTCTCGACGCGAATACTTCTTGGCTCGGGAAAAAAGTAAACGGGCGCAGGCCAAGTTAAATCATGGCAGCTCCCAGTCTTGTCGGAGTCGAATAACTTGGCGAAGCACATGTCCGTGTGGCCATGGTCTTCCATGGTCGTTAGAAACTACATTTAGTTGGATCTCTATGCCCAAAGAGGAAGCACCATATAGGACGCGGGATTGATTCGTCCATCAGCGAGAGCCATGATTAACAACTCTATATGCATGCAAACGGTATCAGGCAGGGGCTAGATGGCTTCGCCGGTAGTGGTGAGCTAGCCTTGTTCCTGTTCCTGGTAGCGAGGAAGTTACATTTTGGAGCGAGGGAGATACTGTGCTACATTCGGAGGTATAGCAGTAAGCCTCTTACAAAGTGTGATTCGTGAGGGTGACTAAGGTATGCAGATATATGCAGACGTATGTAGACGTGTGTCAACGGAGCAAAGTTACGCTTATGAAGCCGAAGTGGCATGGCTGCTTGCATTTCTAGGTCCAGGTTGGCGGAGCTATGGACTAAGCCGAATTAACAGGATAGTATTGTACTATTCGGGGAAATAGAAGAAAGAATATGTGGATACGTGGGCTGATGTTCTGGACACTTAGAATAGCTGTGCTTGGTTTGACGGGTTGACGTAGGTACCTAGTGAAGAAGGAGGGTGAAGATGGTGAAGATGATGATGATGAAGATGAGGGTGAGTGTAACAAACTCAGAATATTTTGGTACCGGCTGTCAGGGATCTAGGGTTACCTTAGTACCCATACCTAGGGTGTTGCATTAGGTAGGGTAGTACCTAGGCTAGCAGGGGCCTTAATTGAAAGCTACCTAGGCTAGGTACCTATCGGATACAAGTGTAGTGCCCAAGTTAGTGGATCGCAACAACCAATGCCCGTTCCGTACCCCGAATAGAGGAAGTACCTATGTACTCTAATGCTTCGCAGCCCTAGCGGACTTTAATGCGATTCGTCCCATTCCCTGATTTCTTTCCCATTTCAACCTTCTATCTTCTCCTTGGTAACCCCACGATAACCTTGTTCGTAATCCCAAACCAGCTATGCTACTGTCGGAAGTCGATGATAATATGGATAAATACATCGGTTTTTATGAACCTTGTCGAAATCCCGGACGATTCGCAACCGTCAACAAGTTTTTATCCCGATTAGGATATGAATTGATAATTCTCTACCTACGAAGTCTTCACTTTTCGGTGGGGGTTTTCCGTGCAAGGATCGACGCACCTTACTTCTGAGTGTCTCCTAGATATTTGCGGCGCGGATATTTCGTGATCCTGCCGTTGAGCACCGTGGAATCCGTCCGAATCCCAAGCGAACGACATCTTGCTACCGATTTGGACCTTCGGGTGCTAGGGTGCAAGTCTATGGGTTACGACGAGAAGGATTGTACTCATCCGTGGTGTGCGTTGTTGTCTCCGTCACGGTGCCTGGTTCCTTGAACACTACAGAAAACCTTAATGCCAAGCCCAGGGAATTGACAAAACCCGCGATTATTCATCCTGGCTGAGCCTACTTCCAAGATGGATGTGTCACTACCAGATTCACCAAGCCGCGAATCCAGGGGTCGGGCTGTTTCGTAGCCCGATGTGCCGTCATGGTAACAGTTCATCTATACTTATCCAGAGGCGAGATGTCATCGCTGGCTTAATCGACATACGTGATCGCGGACCCTTAGCACTTGGCATTCACCACGCGTCATTCTGATTACCGGGCCTCTGGTGTTTAAGAATTCCGATGTATTGCCCTTAGGTCAGCACCCAAGCATGTCTTTAGGTAGGAAAATGTTTTACTTAGCTGCGCCATCTGCTTCCCTTACGTCTTTAGAAATCATGGAGATTTGTCAGACGGGTCGAGACTATGTCAGCGACCTGTCAGCGACCTGTCAGCATGTGAAAGACCACGTCCTATATCGTTATCAAATTTGGTTTGTTCCACCTGCCTGCATTGCGACTAATATAACGATAAAGCTTCAAGAAGCGCTCATTCTCCCCACGGCGGCTAAAATATTCCGACTAGCCAACAAAAAACTACATACGCTATAGTGGGGAGGAACTCTCCTACTGGCTCGAGAAGCGATCTTTAATTATGTACCCAGCAGTCGAAGATGGCCAATGTCACAGTAGCAGTCTAGCTTTCAACTTTATCGCGGTCAAGCTTCAGTCCGTTACGGGCAAGCCGGATAACACAACAAGCCCCCGGTTATGGCATGCTCGCCGTTCCCACTACGAACCAATAGTTATCTCACCGACAAGCTCAATTAGGCAGTCAGTATCAAAAAGAAAGAAACGAATAATCTAATCTATCGCAGGCCCGAAAGGGACCGGATGAGAGACTAATAGTAGCAAGTTGTCCTATAGTTTGTTTTATTAACTGTTTCAACTCGTACTGCTGGTTTCTTTGGCAGGAGTATTTTTGCTTATCTCTTAACTCGACCTTAGGTTTGGATCGATTATGCCCGTCTTCTATAAGAGGATTAATCCTACCTAAGAAACTAGGCCGTGAGGCTCTTTGTGCTTTAATTAGAGTGCCGTATGATCGATCTCTCCGACAATATAGATCGGGACGAGATGAGTCCTTTCCAATCAATTATAACTGATGATTTCACGTTAGGCCAATTCTGTAATTATATGTATCCAGCAATGGCACCGTAAAGAAAGACCGGTATATTCACGTTTAGCTGACGTGATACTTTCTCGTTCTTGTATTAGTGGTCTTCAAGACGTCTTCGAATCTTTTTACTAGATCGGATCGTCGCTCAAGAGCAGGATGCAAGTATAGCCAAATATACATACCTACGTAGGTACTTACATATATATATTAACCTAGTCGCTTACCTTTTACCTGATGTATAGGCATTTTCGCCGAGCGAACAATCTTACCTCATCTATTCGTCTGTAATCCAAATCTCCGGGGGAAAAGAATCACATCCAGTTCAGTCCGTGCCGTTGGGTTGCGCGGTTGATTCAATAATAATATTCGGCAACCCCTTCACTTACATAGACAATAACATGATATGCAAAGGTCAGCCTCACTAAACTCAATTGTCATACCTATTAATTCACATGTTCTCTCCCATAATAACCATCGGCTTAATGGTGTCGGTGCATTGACGTGGCGCCAAGTTTCTTCGGGATACACCAACGTCCATTTATCCTAGTTATTTACAACATCCCTCGGCTACGTGAGAATTACCTGTGCATTCGCAGTAATTAATTTGCAGTGATAGCCTGCAGGTTGCATTGGCATCTCACAAGGAACATCCCATCGTATTCTGCCGGGCGAAAATCTGGGGAAACCATGGAGACACTCTATTCCTAAGTGTCTCTCCGGATTAATAAAGCTTGCAGCTATATGAAAGTTCTCGGAGACTTCCTTCGACGTCGTGCGATCTGCGGTAGTTGCAGCGGTAGCCGGCATGCCTGCAATATCGAGCTCAGCCGTACGTCTCACGATAATTAATGGCGTTCCATATTCCCGGTCGAAAACAACACCCTACTATGGGGATCTCTTGGCTATGCGACGTTTACATAAGCGATTGAGCTTGTTTAGACAGAGCCTATCCAGGCACATTGTCAATACGAGAGGTAGATAGTTAGGCTGGGATGGAATTCAGGAGATTCTGGACGCTACTGTTCAACAAGGAAGCATTTACACCCGGTTCCCTTCATGGATTCCCGGATGCAGAACGTGACAACGCTGCTGTGACCTTGTTTTATTCCGGTCCTTCAACTACGGAGTCATGTTCCGCTATCGAAAACATCATGCCCTCTCTGTCCGTGCATAGCTCACTCAAAGTTGGCTAACCACTTATTTTAGATACCTACCTATGCAGGTACATGAGGGGTAAAAATTCCGTTGAGCGAACCGAAATACAAGGAAGTTCGAGGGGGTAACAACATAGCTCCGCAGCTATACTAGCACCCTTTGTCATGGGTTCACGATCCTTGTCTTTCAAAGGTCTCTCTGCCTCTAGGCTTTCTCTCGGAACAAGCTCTAGTTACATCGTAGATATTTTGCTGGCGAGCTTTCCCCGCATCATTAACACCACCGCTGCAAATCGATCTTGCAGGACTCCAGAAAACTCCGACTAGGATAGCGCTACGTCGATGAGAGAGCTCCGAGAGCGTCCGAGGTAACTAACATATAACGGCCGGGAACGGCCCGAAGTGGAACATTCGTATAGGCATTCGTATAGGGATGGCGGAGAAGAGCGGCCTCACGACGGCGTCTTAGTTTTCATTTTAAAACACACGATATATGTACATAGGTAGATGCGAAATTCCGAGTTTTACATGAAATATTCCACTAATACATTAATTACCTAAAACAGTTATCTACTAACTAAAACCGACCTTGCAAGTAAACAATTGAAGAAACAATAAAGATCCCTATTCATAGACGCCTAGGCAGTTTGACGGATGGGCCCCTTTCCCCGGCCCTACTCTTAGTGTCACTCGGCCGTTCTATAGCATATTCGCAGCTACCTGCCCCGGATTAAGACCGCGCTATAGAGACCATCGTCGGAGGTGGTATAGAGGACAACTTTACGAATGCGATGTTTGCAAATGATTAGCGCGACTCTTCAGGCATCGGCAGTGGTCTCCTCATATTGAGCGGGGATAGGCATTCCTGAGATACAGTCACGATGCCTTCTCGAGTCGGCTGGTGAGGACACCCGGCGGCGATCAGGTTCAACCTGTTTGCACATTCGAACATCTTCCCAGCTAATTCGCGGCGATGCGCCCGGTACACCTGAGTTTCTGCTTCGACCCGCCTATTGATCTCGGCGTCATTATACATATTGTACTCCATACGCACCTCCATGTCGACCTGCTCATCCTGCTTGGCCATCTCGAGCTTCATGTTCAAGGTGTCGTTCCTAACAACCTGCGTCATTAGCTGCACCTCTAGCATCTGCTTATCAGCGACGAGCTTAAGACCCCAGAGCCGAGCGTCGAGCCGTTGTTGAGGTTGTTCGCTAATATATTTCTCGAGGTTATCGAGAGCTTCTCCCGCAGACCGGACGCTGTCATCGTAGCCAAGACTGGTGTAAAATGCGACGACCCGTTGCTTCAACCTGCCCATCGATTGTCTTACGTCGCCCACGGCGTTGTAGAACTCTAGGAGGTTGTTTCTGTCGCCAACCTGGGCCAACCATCGATCAAGGAGCTCTCTACTCTCTTCTCTCAACTCTGCATGCGTCTCATTTGCCTCCTTGAGCTCTCGAAGTATCTTCATGGTGTCGAAGTCAGCAGGTGGCGCGGGCGCGGCGGGCGCGGCGGGCGTGGTGCTCGGTTCTGCCTTATCTTTGTCATTTTCACAGTCCTCGAGCCTACGCTTTAGCTCAGCGATCGTCTTCTCGAGTTTGTTGTTATCGTCTTTGAGAGCCCGTTCCCGTCTCTGTATTTGCTTTACCTCCTCCTCGAGATGTTCAAGCTTTTCCTCTCGGTTCCGGAGGTTTCTGTGACAAGCATTTAGCTCGGATCTTTGCCTGTCGTACCTATCTTGGAGGGATTTCTCGCGGTCTTGGCTTTCTTTAAGCTGAGTTTTTAGTAGCTCGTTATCCTCGTCGAGCTTCTTAAGTTTTTCTTCGGCCTTCGTAAGATTATCCTGTAGCTTTGAAACTTCTTGCTCTAGTTTTTCGATCCGGGCCTTAAGTTCACTGTTGTCCCCGTTGGCTACTTGGGCGTCCTTTAGCTTTTCGATCTCGTCTAGGAGTTCCGCAATTCTTTCTCTAGCCTCCTGTCTCTGTTGTTTCATCTCGACGGATCTCTGGGCGATATAATGGATAACCCCTTCATTTTGTGCTACGAGACGGTTAAACCAAGCGATCGGAACGGTGGTCTTCCCGACGAGCTGCGCTTTTGCGCCTTCTAGCCATTCGCCGGCACGAATTTGTCGAATTCTCGCCATCATGTTTTCGCGCTCTTCGTCAGTCGCTTTTCGGCCGACTTCCTCCTCCCAGTCAGTGACTGCTCTCTCAGCCTCTTCTTCAACGCTTCCTTCGATACCATCTTCGTCGGTGAGAACACCCTTCTCCTCTTTCTTCTCGTAATAAGCCTTAATAGCATGGTTGCTTGAAGAATCGAAACCGGCGTCGGGCAAGGAGAACCCACTAAGGATATTATTAGACGAGACTTGCTCGGCGGCGCTTGGGGGGTTTGGAGATTCGCTTCTTGACATGTTGTTTACGTTTGAATAAAAATTAAGTGTACGAGCGAAGGCTACTTATCGGACAGCCGAAGATTATAGATAATCAAGCGTGTTAAGGCAGTAGTTCTTATTGCTGAACAGAAGGTTGACGAGTTGGAATCTGTGCGAGATGATGAGTATAAAACCGAACGCCCTAGTTTCTACATTCATATTTTATATTATTCTCCACGGCTAAGCTTCTACAGAATATAGAAGAGTATCCCGCGCTGGAAACTGTGCACAATAAAGCCATTTCCAAAGTCGAAGACCGTGTTACGAAACGGAATCATTGCCATCATCTCGAAGATGCCTGTAATACCATGGAATATAGTACAAGTCATTATGGTATTCGATTGTATTTAACTAGGGCTTTGTGGAAAGCTAAGAAAAATGTTCTATAAACAAAGGTAATTGTGTCGAACATTGAAGCTTTCTAAAGCAAATGGGTATAGGACAATGGATTGTCATTCGTAGGGTAGTACTGGGAAGATACGGTCGGAGCGAGGTGAAGATACTGGTCGTCTTAAACTTGGTTATCGTAAGGTTTAGAACATAGACTCTAAGAGATTCAGAAGAAGTGAAGCGTATACGCCACTATTTTCTTACGAATTTTACATCCTTTCCCAACAACCATAAACGAATATTAAGCATCAAACTATTATTCCTAATACAGTAAAATATATTAGGCCCGCCTTTAGCTCCTAGAGTAGTGCTTCTTATGCTGTACCATCCTGTCCGTCGAGGACCTATTGTATATGCTCAAAAGATACTTCTTAACAGTCTTGCTAACATGAGGCAATGATAGGAACGTAGTGTAAATGGCCAGCTCAGTGCCAAGCAGATTCCGTCTAGAAAGAAATTGCTAACTTTAGAGTATAATTATATGCGGTGCCCTAGACTTCGAATACTCTACGCTCATACGGAGCGCGCGCAAAGCCGACCGGGAAGAAAAGGGGTAAGGGTGTAGTGCTCATGATAAACGCTGTCAATTCATGTCTCAATATCCTATAGCATACCTACCATTTGTACACACCGCTCCCTAGAATCAATGCCGCGGTGGCGCTCGTAGAAGATAATTAGCGCCCCCTTCTACGTAAGGGATAAAATTCGGTACACCCCTTAGGCCCCCGACTAATTACAAGAGCCCCTTCACCGGCGAAGATTCCTAACTCAATAGGTGCCCTCCGGGTATAATGACTCACTTGATGTTCCTAATAATTTGGCATTGGTGCTTCTGTACGTAGGTAGACGGCCTTTACCCCTATTCTGCTCCTTTTCTCCATCGCAGACGCCGATCAGCGTTCCGGGACCCCATACCGTCATCGCAAAGTACCTACATAGTAATCCTTCTTGACGTTAAGATGCGAATTAACTCCTAACGGCCTTGGCAATATTCGCACTCGATCGGTCTTTTCCACCCTCTTTGTCAGGCAAATGCCGTACGTGCAAGAGGGTGTGTGGGGAAGCCAATAAGAGCAAATAATTTATAGGACAAGTAACGGGGACTGCTAACCCGAGCCGGTGGTTGGCTCATCCCGCACCTACAGCAGGGTCGGGACCGAGGGTTGGGATAAAGATGACTTTGCGGTAGGCTAGTTTATCGGAAACAGAGTAATTAATCTGTGTAGCTCTTGGCGTGAGAGTTCAAGTATGCTATTTGGTACGTACGTATTGCTGTAGGTATAATACTGTTAACATCGTAATTGCAGAGCTGGTTACAGATAGAAAAGCAAGTCGGCCTATGGATTTCGGCCGAAAGACTATTAAAAGAAATCATATTATATCTTCCTAAGAGTGCTTAGATTAGACCTAGAAATATGGCCAAGTGAAAATCAAGAAATACAGACTTACCACGTAGACCTTATCAGGGGACAGTGCAAACATCTTCATGTTATAGAGAATAGTAGTCAATTTAGATTCCGTTGAGCAAAAAGTCGCTCAAGACACAATAATAATATGGTTCACAAAGAAGGTAAATAAATCCACAACGCAAACCCATTTCAAAGTGACGACCTTACGCTCTGCTAAAAAGGAGATACCTTCAACGCCAAAATCTACGCCCGACACAAAAATAAGCAAATTTAAATGGGTGACGCCCCAGCACCCCTAAGGCCAACCCCCTACGATATCCAAATGAAGGGTATATGAGGATAATAGAAAATGTTCATCGAAAAGCTACCACAGCTAGCCTAACAGGCGACGGCTGGGAACGCTACATGCCGCTTAGATGTCCCCCTCCTAATACTTTCCCCACACGATCCCATATATGATCTCCGAGCCTGGTTTATGTATAACCCGTTTACCACAAGGCTTCACTGTCCACCATATTGCTTGGAGGCGGTACTGACTTCCTTGGAGAATGGCCTGGCGTAGAAGACTTAATACTAATTCGATTATAGGTAGGGCTGCTTCGGGCCGACGGCAAATCGTACGGGGCTACTCGTATCGGTTGAAGCGGCGTTCTGGGGGATCTACGAGGTAATGTCTGGGATCCCGAGTCTCGTAAAATTCGTCCCGGGAAGAATGCTAACAAGATTAAAGTGACGAGCAGTATCATTAACCCGTCGAGTACTAGCAGCAACGTTTCTGACTGCGCGATCGAACTACCGAATCCCTTAGCAATCGCCACGATTCGATAGGCTGTTCGGAGGACGAGCAAGAGAATCGCGAACGTGAATGCTATGCGTTGCTTGAAAGTTAGCCTGTTAGGGTTACATAGGTATATGGCTATCGCTTTTACTTACCAAGCAAGAAAGCCTTGAAAGACCCTCTATTGTATATGCTAGCAAATTTGATATCCAACATATGGTGCCTCGTCTGTACGGCGATCGCGAACAGGATAGCATGGCCAATAAAGATGACCAGGGTAATAAGTTGAATAACTAGCCCGGCGACGAGGACACGGGAGCCTATATCAACCTAGATAGAAATTAGACTCGTACATTATGCCTAGGTAGTTAATATAAATGTGGTAACTTACTTCTTCCGGGTTATCTTGAATTGTCGAGACGAGTACCCCAGCCAACTCAAGTACAAGCGATACAGCCGTGAGCGTGTAGAGTAGGAAGTAATACCAAATTGGCCTCCACGAACGGAATTCTTCGCCGTAGACGGTAACAATTTGCGGGACTATAAGGAATATACCGCCGCAGATGAAGGTCGGGCCCATGATGGTTCCAATCAGGAATAGAATGAAGCCACTCCTATCGGTCAAGGTATTGTGTAACAGGAGTCTACCGATATAGCCCATCACTTCCAAGGCAAGCCCCGTCACCACCGCCGTAGCGAAAATGGAGCTCTTATACTTGATTCCCAAGGCTAATGTGATGGGAATCAAAACGCCGAATAAGGCCAGGAAGACGGTACTTCCAGCGAGAGAAGGTTCGTATGTGAGAAAGGTCCGCGAGCAACGGCTCGAGACGCAATCTGTAGAACTAGCCATATCGCATGCTTCTTGTCAGCTCCGACTGACGACGATTAGGAAGACGAGAAAAGTCCTAGCGGGGTGAGCAAGCTTATAAGCCGGCTAGATCCCATGCAGATATAAGGTAGACTTAGAATCACAAATCCGCTTAGGTATCCTAGGTATCCTAGGTACCTAGAGAGGAAATCATAGGTAATGATGCCTAAACAGCACAAGGAATCGGATGAACCATCATTACGCACCGGCCCGAGATGAATTTTCTTCACGGTGAGCCGATGGAAGATCTAGGACGGTCCCTGCGAAAGGTGCTGATTACTCTCCCCACGGCCCGCTCTAGGATTGGAGAGAAGATTAACACAAGAAGGGCACACAAGACGTTGGTATGGGATGATACCTGTCTATACAGGGGAACACCACAGGTCCACTCAGCCCATCCATGGTCTTTAAACGGCGTCTATTTGTCTCTTTTCTACGAGACTAGTATCTATAGCGGATAAACGAGAATATCGGTATAAATGGTGCCGCCCGAGTAGTTTTCCACGGGCCGAGCAACATTGGCTTCCTATCTCTCTTCGACCGGGGTATTTTTCGGACATAACAGAACTTTAAGACGATCTCCAGTCAAGGCTAGAGAGAACCTCTCGATGTGGCTTCTCACATGAAAACAGGTCTACGAGATGCCCGATCGGGATTCGACGGGGGGCGAAGGCTGACCCGACAGTACGGTTCGACCATAGACTCCATATCAACAGTAGCCAATCATACGAGGAACCTGTAAATCAGCGCGGCTAATGTCAACACGCTTATGGCCGCGAGTTAATCTATTTTTCGACTTGTTGTAGGACACCGTACGAGAAGTGACGAGGAGTAGAGCAAGCATAACGCGACGGCCGAATATAATTAACGCCCGGACGTATTTCATTGGTCAATAATGTAGTCTTGTTTGCTCGATTGTTGGTGATAAACACGCCGAATACAACACGCCGCATCTTCACAGACGCGAGGACCGCAACGTTGCGCTTCGAGCATGGGCCCGCAAGACTCACCTTGTTTAACCGGCGGGAAAATAAATCTGATAAAAAGCAGAAATGAGTCGTATTTCACGTGAATCGAGTTAGGATGTTATGCATGTTGGCTGATGTTGGAGAAGTGTTGGCTGAGGTTTAACATATGCGACCGTTTATGCGACCGTGGAGGAGTTGAATTTTAGTGGTTGATTTGTGAGTCTCTTGATTTACATAATCGGCTTTACTAACGCTAATTTCGTGCTTAAGAGATATCGCCAAGAGATTTCTCCACGGGCGAGTACTACGCCCTACGGGAGTCCCCTAAACAGGAAGGACCAAAAAGCTTAAGATCGGTTTAAAGTTCTTACTACCTGGCGTTATTGGCGTTTGTATATAATTTGAGTTTGGCTTGCAAAGTATATCTTTTAAAATGTGTTGGCAATTGTATAATAGGTATGGCTGTACTGATTACGAAGTACGAACATAAACCTAGGGTAACTATGTAACTAACGTTAACTACCTACTTAGGCAACTAAACTTCAATTAGGTTTAGGTAAGAGGTAGCCCTGGTCAACGCCTTAAGCTTTCGCTTACGTGCATCGTGCCTGGTTTAATGCATGACGTACGTGTATCACGTCGGTCGTTGGTCTCGCATTAACATCAATATAACAAATAACCTTTACTTTCAATTCAACATGAAGCAAAATATGTAATTAAAAAACAAGACAAAAATTAAATAACTTGACTACCTACTATAAACAACTATCCATCGCTTAATATTGAGGCTATTGCAATGGGCCTATCGCGATGCGCTATAAACCATTGTCCCAGATATCTCGTCTCTCTTCGCTCCCTCGATGGTGTATTCGCTAATTCAGCCCGGCGTACTCGGTTGCTGTCGCCGAGGAGCTCAAGGGCTTATTCTTCCCGGCATGATGACGATCCGAGGCTGAAAGATCTTGGAAAACAGATATATAATGATTATGCCGTCATACGAGAACATTACGGTACAGGGCAGCTCATCCCCAAGAGATTATAGACTTCACAACTAACGTAGTCCTTAGCTACTCCTAAATATCCAATAGTCCTCGCGCACGGCTTATTAGGATTCGCCGAACTTCGGCTTGCTGGAGGATGGCTTCCTGCCATTCATTATTGGCGCGGCATTACAGACGCATTGAGAGCTAATGGGATAGAAGTTATAACAGCGACCGTTCCGCCATCTGGAAGCATCGAGCAAAGAGCTGAGAAGCTAGCTCGTAGTATTGCCGATGTTGCGCGGGATAAGAGCGTGAACATCATTGCTCACTCCATGGGCGGACTAGATGCTAGATACATGATTTCTCATCTTCAACCTGAAAATGTAGATGTGAAATCTCTAGTCACCGTCGCCACTCCCCACCGAGGGAGCGCTTTTGCGGATTATGTATTCAAAGAGATCGGCGCGGATAGACTTCCGAGCATATATCAACTTGTTCAAGGTGTAGGTATGGACACAGGAGCGTTCGAGCAACTCACACCTGCATATATGACTGAAAGTTTCAACCCACGGACCCCAGACGACCCAAGCGTTCGCTACTTCTCGTACGGAGCTATGATGGATCGGCCTCCTCTCCTTTCACCTTTCCGCCATTCCCATAACATCATTAACAACGTAGAGGGGCCTAATGACGGTCTCGTCAGTGTAACAAGTTCGAAATGGGGTTCATACAAGGGAACGCTAGTAGGTGTCAGTCATCTGGATTTAATTAATTGGACGAACCATTTAAGATGGACCTTGTCCAAGTGGATGGGTCAAGGACCAAAGTAAGTTTGGGCTCTCCTAGTACTTATGTATATACGCGCTAATTGGTAAGAAGCTTTAACGCTATAGCGTTCTATCTTGATATAGTTGATATGCTTTCAAAAGAGGATTTATAGTTCTGAAATCTATACCGAGAGTTTTATATCCATACGCGAAGTTTCCTAGCTGCAGAGTTAGTTGGGATAACCTCCCCCAGCAACCAGAATCAATACCAATACCCTCTATCTTTCTATATATATATAATCGTTAGGGAACTCGAGTGGTTCCCGGCTATTAGAGGTTCTTAATGTCAAACCACGTATTCAAGATAGCCACTATGGTCGATCAAACTTCTAAACTACTTGTCCCGCCAAGCGATTTTTGCCTCTTCAGAGCCCTACCAACAGAGCTTCAATGGATTATATGGAGGTTTACTCTACCTAACACGATGATCCGCGTGGGCGCAACCCGTTGTCCCGTGATCGAGACCCCACGACCACCCGTAGGACACCGTTACGGCAATACCCCCGATCTCGAAGACGTCCCAGTATATGAGGCTGGCATCGTGGCTCTCAGAGTCTGTCGCCAGAGTAGAATGATCGCTCTGGAGAATCTCGTACCATTATCGAGGCCTTTGCTGAGTCCCAGCCATATACTTCGCAGCTATATTTCCAACCGCGACATCGTCGATGTCAGTATCCTCACGTTTTTAGAAGAATGCCGTGTCACGAAGGACGATACATATGGCCCTATCGGTCAGCCGGCGCGGAGAGAGCACGCAGTAGGAATGGGAGGGTGGTCAAACGAGGTCTTCAAGATTAAACGGGAGAATTTCCTATACGACATGGCCTCCCGCCGCCTATCCGCAGTAATTTGTTTAAAGCCCACCGACGAACATCCGCAGGAATCTATGTTGGAAGATGCCTTCGCCGTCCGCTCCTCGTCCCTTGAAGAATGGGTCTTCGGCTCCCGCATCACCATCGGCCGCGTGCCCCAGGTCCTACGCCAGTTCTACGAGGGCGATCCCCAGGCATGGCAGCTCTACAACAGTAACACTCTCATCGGAGGGACCCGGTATAACAGCCAGTACAACACTGCAGGGCTATGCTCTCGCCCGGACGAGATCCTGCTTTCGTGGGTGTGGCTCCTGCACAAGCTAGCGTACGCGCCGCATTCGCCACATTCGTTACATCCGCACCTCAGCACCTCCGCGGACGCCATACCCATCCTGCAGATATTCATCGCCATAATGGATAGCGCTCCGTGCCCCTCATGCAAACGCGCCATTCTCCCGCGTGTTAAAGAGTGCTACCCCAAGCTACCGCTCGACCAAGTCGATCTCTTATTTTGCATCGGGCGGTCTGATGCCACGCAGGAGTACAACAACGCGCCGAGATTGACTCATATGTAGACGATCCTAGTATCGCGTACAGTACAACGGTTTGGGAAATCCGGGTGCTTCTCGACGTGTTATAGCGTTCTATTGAATACACGTTAGCGAACAAGAGGCTTTAGCTAATATTCTATTTGTTCCGATACTGTTGGGTTAGGGTTATGGCGTTATTATTATGATGGGTAATTCTCTGTCTTCTACTTGATAGACGATGAGACATAGCGCATGGACATTGACAGCGTATATATGCGCGAATAGGTTTAAAGTTAAGCCCTCGTTGCTTTTATTGTTCGCTTTTCTATTTGTTTGTGACGATCGAGATGCCCTAGCTGATTGGCCACGACCCGCCAGAGTATTCACTTCCTGGCTTGACGTGGCATAACAGAGCCTACTCTTTTAAGTTGGCTACTTCTATCCGCTCTCCTATAAGCCAGTGTTGTATGATCGTGAAGGCGTAATGAAGGCGTAAGACGGTGACCCGTATCTCGTGGAACACAGGCGGTAAAACACTAACACATCAAGACGACGGGCGCTTGCGACACGTATCTCAAGTAGTAGACATAATCTTACGCATCTCCTCACAAAGCCTATACATATTACGATACCAGACTAGGTCTGTTATGTTATCCTCAGGATTCGTGGCTGAGCCTCAACGGCCAACGGCCAACGGTCACCGTCAACCGGGCGTAAACGTATGAAAAGTAAATACGAGCCACGTGTCGTGCCCTAATCCCAATGCCTAGTCATACTTACCTCTTACCTCTTCTCAATCCGGCGGATTCGAACAAATCTCGTACCCGGTTATTACCTGCTGGGCGAGCAACAGTTTCCGGAACCAAAAAATAGGCGGTGGTGGAGACACTTTCCAGCTTATTCGAAACACGCGCCTAGACGGCTTGCATGAGGACGCACGACGCCGTCTGTGCGAGGTCGGTTCGATCGAGGTTCTGGCTTGCTTGGTGGCGGTAAACGATGGGGAGGAAAGAAATATGACCTGTAAGTTAAGCTAGGCGAACCGTCCCGTGCTCCTTGGACCTTGGTCTCGGCGTAGACGAGATAGGCTCGGAGGTCTATCTCGGATCGATTATAGAGTATTCGAAGATGGGTTATTATTTTGTTTTCTAGATAGAAAATACTCGCAAAAGGGTTAGGGCTGAGTGAGCGCCATACTAAATGTGAGTGGTTCCGTACTTTTGTAGTAGTAGACAATCATCTTGGCCCCGCGAAAATGATATCTGACGTAAATAAACCTTTGTCTATGAATTGGTTTTGATACGAATCGCTAGTATCGCTTGGCTCGTTGCCATCGAAAATAAGATGAGGTCTCCTAACCTGTACCACGCTTGCTCGATCGCAAGCGATCCGAAATCGCCTTTCTAAGAGGAAATATATCAACGTATAGGTAACCATCCTTGTATGCTCTTAGATCTCGTGGTCCCACAGATCTTCGCCTCGGTACGGTACCTCTCGCTATTTACCAAACCGTGCTCACCTATAGGCTAAGATGCACGTGTGTATACGCTACACACCAGCGTCGGGTATAAGGCCATTTCCCACACACGAGCGCAAAGGATTCCCGCCTGTTGAATCAGCCTCTGTGTAAGTGTGAACGTGGTTGTGTAACTCAACTTGCATGTCTTGTTCGTCTACTGACTTACCCCTACCTCCCTACTTATATACCGACTTACCTACCTACCCAACGCAGCTAGATATGGTCTCCGCACCCCAGCTATGTGGTAGCGGAGGTATTATACATGTAACGCACCCGATGGTATGGTAGGTTTAGACCGTCGAATCGCCACTCGAGGCATGGGAGACGAAATACGAATAGCCTCAACCCCAATCTAGCCTAGCGGGTTTCCTCGGTGGTAGGTGGGCGGGACGTCTTCCGGCATCTCGGCTCGGTTACTGTTCTGGGCCTGTCTGGTGGGTTGGCAGACGGGATACCGTATCGTTGAAGCGAAATCAGCGATGAGATTCACGTGGTTTTGGAGGTTCCCCTGATAGGTAGGATGCTTCTGGAACAATGCGTCCAGCTGCTGAAGAAGAGGTGTAGGCTATCTTTCGGGAACCCCAGGTAGCTGGATTTAATTGGGTGCTGGCGGTGAGAGCGAAAGCGACATCGTTAGTACTTCCTCTATTGGGCTCGGTATGTAGGTCCAGCGTCGCCTGGCATCCTATGATACGTGTAGCTGGAATGTGATCAGTCACTGATATAATAGTCTTGAAACACCGCTGGCCTTGCACGGCCGAGTGTGTAATCATACACCACCGGCGTCTTTATGCATGACACGTGGATACTATGTAATTTTTTTCATCGCGGCTTATGGTTTATACAGATATTTGTCAAGATCAGCTTGCGAGAGTCCAGTAAAGGCGGTATCAGATGCGAGGTAGGTACATCCCTTTCAGGCCACCTGATACATATCTAGGCTAGTCGGCCCGTGTCAAGGCTGCTAGGAGGCTGTTTTTAATGTGGTGTATGATATTCTGCGACCAAGACGGCGAATGCCCGGAGACGCGAGTTGAGGGAGTAATATGACATTTTGGTGACCTCGAAAACTCGAAACTCAGTATTTGGTGCTCCTAAGAGTCTTATCCTACCGTCCTAAGCTTCCCCAAATATTTATCATGGTAGAAAGCACTTACAGTGTAGACATCAAGTCTGGGTATATTCTGAGATACGATATAGACACAAAGCGAGTTTACCCCTCAGGACCTCAGCCCACGTGTGTTATGCAAAATACCAAGCATGCTAGGTGGCTTTTTAATCAAGCCAGTAGGCCGGGGAAACAATGCGATCAGGTCCTCCATCCAGATAAGTCCTTTCCTCTGCCGAATCGCAACCCTAACGACAGGAGAAACCTACGATATTCCTTGGCATGACCCGTCGGGCGTGTAGCCAGAAAGGACCGTACCGTGCTCAGCGTGTAAACCTATTGCGAATGAATGGCCTAACCGTATATGACGCATACTATCGTTGGTTGATATGACCCTAGGAATGGCGCCAGGCTATGGTAGGTTGCAGAAGCATCGCTCACTTGTTGAGCGATGAATGCTCAGGACGGGATAGGCGCGATTGCGGTAGACATATTCAGCACACGTCGAATCCAGCTTTCCCCTTGGGAGCCGGCTAGTCACTCGCCTAAAGTCGGACCATGATAGCGCGCGGTGTCTCTAAAATCAGCCGTGGGGTCATGTGCCCGAGTGCCCAATCCAAGTGCAGTTCAAAGAGGCTCTTAAGGTGAACAGACAACGCGTAAGGTGGGAGTACCCGTCACGAGATTCGCTGATTATTTACCCTGGGCTGCTACAGGCATTGTACCTAGTAGTCAAGCATCCCCGACCTCCCTGGACCGTACACGCGGAGAGATCGCCGATATGTGCGGATTCGCCAAATTCTAATAAACTCACGCATTAGTCCTCATGCATAATAATATACCACATGAACGCAACGAAGCCGGGGCAATGGTGATATCCTCTTCCTTCTCATTTAGATGTGGTTTTCTTATTCCGTGTTCAAATAACTCGCTAGTTATACGTAGTAAGAAAAAAAAAAGTGCATTTCCTTTTGCTAATAAAGGGGCGCCTTGTAATTTTGACTTGCCTAATGGGCACGCGAGACCGGCGGTCGTCCTCGGCCTTATTTGACGGGTTATGCTAGTAATGGTTTGTTAGTACATCAATGTGGCGAGGAGCATAAAACTTCCCCCCAAAATACCTACTACTGTAATTCAGGGATTATAATAGGTATTTTTTCGACCGTCAGTTTTGATAGCCGGACAACAAATACCTATGGTAGTCGGACTAATAGTACTCAATCGGACAGCTGCAGGAATGTGAGATCAAATCGTATGAGTGATCGACAGCTGACATCCATCTTTCCTGCTAGGCCCATAGTTGGATGCGAAAGTGCATCCTAAGGGAGGAATGATATGCGCGTACGCCTCTGTGGCCTTTTCCTTGCACCTTGAACCTCGTGTCCTTCTCCCATCTGCTAAAAAATAAAAATAAAAAATAAAAATTGCAGACTGGTTTTTTTCTTCTTCTTTGGCGCCAAATTAAGCTAAAAACGGAGGCAATTCTATCTTTTAGACTGTCAGCTGTAAAACAGTAGGTACACAATGGTGTCGGAAGAAGCGCAAAATCGTATAGCGCTGGTGGTCTTACAATCCTTTCCCGTTTGTCACCTTATTCACCCGAAACGATCCCTGGGTCTAGAACGCTCGATGGGGCCGGGCTGCATAAATCCATGCAAGCCATTCTAGCCATGTCTGCAATCTTTGTCTAGAGGAGACAACGGGGTTACAAATTACCTTGATGTATCAGTGTATCAGTGTATGTATGTCTAGGTAGGAGACTCCACCGTTTCTTCGAATGTGCCCGTCGGTAGACTTTTGTACCAGGCAAACCTCGGTGTCTCCAAGTGTACCAATTTGTGGGTTCGAGAGGGGCCAAATTGTGCCAAGTCACGGTAATCGTATGCATATATCGTTTTTGATCTGTGTAATTAGATGATTTCCTGTACATCGGAGAATAACTTTGCGGTGTGATTGTCATCGCTTTACCGGGGTTGTTTGCGAGCTCGGGATGTATGAGTATGTAAGATAGTCTACTGGCCGCTCTGTCTTTTGTACCTAGGTAGGCAGAAGTGGGTGTGTCTGTAAAGGCCACTACCACCACCCGCACATCCTTTTGGGGGTGGGCCAGATTTCTTGCTGTCCTTGAAAGCCTCCCATCGATAACGACAAGACAAAGACAACTACCCGTTCGCGTTGCAACAATTAAAACTTGTCACGACAAAGGCCCGTCGTCCATCGCCGTATTCGACTCCAGGATATGATCTACACGATCTGACCCTTAAAGAGACGAGTAAAACACTCGTCGGTCATAGTAAGCTTTGCGAAGAACCACCGGACGCCAGGGCCTATCCAGGTGGTTCTAGTACTCCTCTAATGCTCAAGGTTCCAATGGGTATCGTGTCAAGCACGGCCGGACGCCGGGACGGAAACAACGGCAAGGATAGAAACCATCAGACTCAACTGGATGGTGATCAGGGGAATCCAAATTCAAATGCCGTCGGCCACTCGCAAACGCTCTGGATCCTAATATTCCGGGGCTATCCTCGCGATATTCAGTCTACCCGAGTCACCGAGCTGTGTATAGTTTTCGACGACAACGAGAATAAAAACCTCACCGTCCGAATCCAGGGCAGCTACCCTCACCATAGTGTGGATGAAGTATGGAACCAAGCTCCCCCGCGAACGAGACCGCACTTCTATCGGCGACTTGCAGTTGCGACGGTTGAGACTAGTTCGGAGCCCGATACGCGGCTACGCGACGCAATTCTCGGGACTCACGTGAACAATACCGAACAGGATTGGAACTGCCAGAGCTGGGTTGGAGACGTCTTGACGACACTTCAAGACGCAAAACTTATTACCGATGAAGAAGGCGATAGTGCCCTGAACGGAATGGTTAACTATATCGCTCGGGCGCCGTGGCAATAGTGAAGATAGTAGAAGACAGCAGATTAGTCTGTATCTCTCGGCGAGTATACAGGATTGCTATCATGCCGAGAAAAAGGCTGAGGAAATAGGGGTTAGTCAATCTACCTGAGCCATCTGGCTTAATAGTCTTCTTTGATGGACTTCTTCAGGTAGCGTCACTGTTCTGTTGTCTGCAACCTTGGTTCGATACACGCTGACATGATCATAGCATACGCCTCGAGAGTGACCCCCGACGGTTCATATCACTCTGACTCCGAGCGCGAGGGTTAAGGGTGTCTCGCTCGCCCGATACACTTGGCGAGACCTGCTTCGCTCACCGGTACACCGGATACCATATCCAGTCAGAATAGGTATCTTCCGTCATAAGATACTTCGATTTTCCTTAGTCTCACCCTTTAGGCAAACGAAACAAGCAGCCTTCGGTAGAAGGGCGTCGTAATAGTGTAACGAACCGTATGAAGTTTTCATAGGGGTTCAAGTTGGAAGAAAAAGACATCTAGGGTGCATGAGTCGGTTTCACATCATTTCAGTTCTGGATATTTGATTTGAGGGGGAGGTTTGGGAGTGTACGGTATACATAGGAATATACCCCGACCTCATCCGTATAACAAAGGCGGAGGCGTTTTAAGGAAAGCATGCGATATTAGTTTGCGACTCTCGAGATGTCTGGTCCCCATACAATACACAGCTGGGGATCTGTTTGGTTAGTATGGCATTTGTTATCATACCGTACCTCGCCCGCACGATGACGCGAGAATGGGTTGCGAGAAATAGTGCAATGGCCGAGGTAGGGACTGTACTGCTTCGGAGTGTGAGATTTCTAAGCTTGATATCATTGCCGCCATGCTCTAATGCGGTGATGTCAACAGATTCCATATCGCGCAGCCGAAGCATTGCTTGGAAAGGGAGAAATAGTGGAATATACACGTTAGAGTGATATAAATGAGAATTGCTGCCACCTCCACCGGAAATGAAGCAAGACAACACGAGTCTTCTTCAAAATCGCAGAACTGGTGATGACGATACTGCTGCTATGGTATCCGGTATAGAGAAACTTATGCGATGCGTATGAAGGCTCATGTATATGTTTTAAAAAGAAAATGCAAAGGTTTTAGCTTTGGTTTTGGCTTTGGTTTTGGTTTATGCAGTCCGGCGCCAACGCGGATTTGATCAATATTCCTTACCTTGCATTTGCCTGGCCCGTTCACCTTATGATATCAGTACTTGTTATGATATGAGACAATTAGGAATGAGCTCGCATGCTCGAAATTTAATGCATTTTGGTACTAAGATATCTCATACTTAGGTACCTTAGTATTCTTTTATCGAGGTGTTTTGTTTAATATTTGAGATTGATTGGCTGTAAGAAGATCAAAAGACTAACGTAAGCTGCCCCTGCTTTTTGCATCCACATCGAGCCGCAAGAGGTTACAACTGCCACTGCCACTGCCACTGCCACTACCATTGCCGCTGCCGCATTGATCCGTACGACCCTTATTAGCCGCTATCGTAAGAAGGTACAGAGGCCACCTTCGCCTTCCTTATCCCTCCTTATCCCAAAATCATAGATTGAGTACCCTGTGTTACTTTTAGCTTGGCTAGGTACAAACCTTAGATTTCTTACCTTTCTTACCTTTTCTACTACTTCAATTTGTTCGAAAAATCATCAGTCCGGTAATTTGATGGATTTATTAGCCAGATAACAGATGTTAACGTCATAGTGAGAACCCGAGAATCCTTTTCGGCGTTTGCAATTATGCCTCCTCCAGCTTCGCTCTGGAGCTCGGTGCGCGTTGCCGCCGGCGCACTTCTAGGATTGGCCTGCTGGACATCGATAACCAACGCCGAAAAGAGTGCCGGAGACTATTATGTCCACTCGTTACCAGGTGTGCCTGAAGGTGACATGATTAAGATGCATGCTGGGTGAGTGAAGACCCCTGACATCCAACAGCGTTCTATACTATATATATCACCAGCTTGTCTTACTGACTCTCACCCTTCGCCCATAGACACGTCGAGATCACACCAGAGCATAACGGGAACATTTTCTTCTGGCATTTTCAGAATCAACACATTGCAAATCGACAGCGCACAGTCATATGGCTAAACGGAGGACCCGGCTGCAGTTCTGAAGATGGCGCATTGATGGAGATCGGTCCCTATCGCTTGAAGGACGAGAATACCTTGCAGTATAACAATGGTAGCTGGAACGAGTTTGCGAATCTCCTTTTCGTCGACAATCCCGTGGGAACCGGATACAGTTATGTCGATACCAACAGCTTCGTACAAAACCTTGACGATATGGCCAGCCAGTTCGTTACATTCCTCGAAAAATGGTACAATCTCTTCCCGGAATACGAACACGATGATGTAAAAATCTATAATTCTCCTATGTCGCAATATATTAACTGATTATCTAGCTTTACATCGCGGGTGAATCGTTCGCCGGACAGCACATCCCGTATATCGCAAAGGCGATCCTCGAGCGAAACAAGTTACCTCAAACCCAAACTCCATGGAACCTCAAAGGCCTGTTGATCGGAAATGGCTGGATCTCCCCTCCGGAGCAGTACGAAGCATACCTATCATTCGCATACGAAAAGAACATTGTCACAAAGGGTTCCGACTTAGCGGCCGGGATAGAGGCTCAATACCGCGAGTGCAAAAAGGAATTGGCTTCATCTGGTGCTCATCGTGTGGATGTCGATACTTGCGAAAAGGTGCTCCAGGAAATTCTCCGCCTAACCCAAACGAAAGGTTCGGGGGGTAGCAACGAATGCTTCAACATGTACGACGTCCGACTCAAAGATGTGTATCCGAGCTGTGGCATGAACTGGCCTCCGGACCTAGAATTCGTTACACCCTATCTTCGAAAGCCAGAAGTGGTCAGTGCACTACATATTGACCAGAACAAAGCTACGGGATGGGCCGAGTGTAACGGTCTTGTTGGCAATGCGCTCAGGGGGAATGCCGGAAAGCCGTCTATCGAATTTCTGCCGGACCTCGTAAAGGAAGTAAATGTGCTTCTTTTTTCAGGTGCCGAGGACCTTATATGCAATCATCTGGGTACGGAAGCCTTCATAAGCAACATGCAATGGAACGGTGGGAAGGGGTTTGAATTATCCCCCGGAAACTGGGCACCGCGACGCGATTGGACCTTTGAGGGCGAGCCGGCTGGCTTCTGGCAGGAAGCTCGTAACTTAACCTATGTACTATTGTACAACTCGTCGCATATGGTGCCTTTCGACTATCCGCGCCGAACCCGCGATATGCTCGACCGGTTCATGGGAGTTGACATCAGCAAAATCGGGGGTATACCCTCGAAGAGTTTCCTCGATGGCGAGAAACTACCTGATACTACTGTAGGCGGTGCTACCAACCACACCGAGTCCGACCAGGCGGCTAAGGACAAGGAGGTCAGCGACGCCAAGTGGGCCGCTTACCAGAGGTCAGGCGAAGTCGTTCTAGTCATCGTAGTTATCGGCGCTACTGTCTGGGGCTACATGATCTGGCGCGGTCGCCGCCGAACCGCCGGGTACTCAGGTCTACCTATACTATCCGACCTCCCGCGCGCCACCGGGCTCGAGGGCTTCCGTACCCGGAGGGCAGCAAACAATCGCGATTTGGAGACGGGCGATTTTGACGAAGGAGAGTTAGACGATTTACATATCACAACACCCAGAGACGCAGGTGCAGGCAAAGAAAAACATTATAGCGTGGGAAACGCAAGCGATAGCGAAAGCGGCGATGAAGACGACGACGACTCGGAGCCGGAGAGGACTACCCGGAAACCCGGCCCCAGCGCTGGCCAGTCGTCAAGTAGGAGCTAGAGTCCTCGGAGGTCGATCGGTATGAAGCACAGGCGGGCATATTTCTCTTTGGCGCACGTGTAGAGCAAGGGTAAAGGGGGTGGTTAAGATAGGAAAACGGAAGCGTTTGCTTGTCTTGTCTCTTTTTACGCCTCCGCGGTTGTAACTATCTACTATCATAGCGGGCGTGGGCTTTAGTTCTTATAGGCGTAGGGTTGGATTAGGTTGCGGGAAGAATAAAATCGAAAATGAAAATTACTTGGGCTCGTAGATTTAGGTGCTATTTGGATGTGTTGCTATTTGAGTGGAAAAGTAATTGATTGCGTAGTATTCTCCGAAATCAACTCGGCGTTTACCTATATTCTACCATCTAATTTGGAGCTTTGCTGTATTATCTACCTAACTACCTAACCTAGGTACGCTACAAAATCTCGAGTTACAGCATTTTCAAGTAATATCTCTATTAACCCTCTGGTCCTTTCTATTCCCTAAGTGGATAAGCCCAAAATCAACCCCCCCCCGTAGACCACCGCTAGAATAGTCCGTATTTTTAACACGGGTCGTCGTCGTAAAGAATGACGCGGCTGTAGGCGTTTGAAGCTAGTCGCAAATACGAAGAGGGACTATTCGTCGAACCACTGCTTCGTATATCACGCCCCGCCAAAGCAAGTCGGAACTATTTGTGAGAATGGCCTGAGGTTGTAGTTGTTAAGATGACGGCGTATTTTGTATCTAACTAGACTACCTAAATACCTAACTACCTAAGGTAAAGACTGTTATTCATTAGGCACGCATACTGCATTAGCATGTCGGGTAAGCTAGCTTTAGCCAACACGTATTAATTTAGTTCATAGCGCTATGCGAGATGAGGATAAGACATCACGATCCTAGGGGCCATCTAAATGTTAAAAATCCCATCGCATAGCAGTAAAAATCCACAGAAACGAACCGCCGTGGTAAATGTTATATCGCTGCCCTGCGTCGACATTCCATGACTAGACCTTCTACATCAAATCGCGACAATTATTAAGGTAAATAAATATCTTTTACCATTGCGGTCTTACATACTACAGAAAGCCGCGCATGTCTGCCTGTTTAAAACGCACTAATGTCTTCCTGGTAAAAGAAAGACAACCCTTAATATGAAGGGGGATACATGAGTACGAAGCTATACACCTCGGGATACCAGTGAGGCGTTACAATAATAAAGACAAATCATCGCCAGAACGAATGCTAGTAGTCCCTAACATTACATGCCATCCACTCCTATTTTCGTATCGTTGACTTAAAACGTCGACAAAACCCACCTGCTGTTCATAAGCGTTGCCACTTAGAATGTACGTATTATGTATAGTCAACTAGACGCTCGCTGTGGACTCAGCTGACGACTCCCTAGACGATATGTCCCTTCCGCGTATGTAATGGATCGCAAACCCAACGTAAATAGTCCGTAGACGTACTTGCACAAAATACAGACGTATACGCCTTTTCCTTTTTCCTAACCGGCCCGTCCCGTCCCGTTCCCCTTTCCATTGCTAGTGTTCGATGACCTAAACATGTCCTCTTCGCTCTTTTGCATAGCGGTGCTCGACATCATGTAGACGCATGACCGGGAAAAGAAAATCGTTATCGTCGAAAAACTCCACGTCGCAAAACTTGGGGTGTGCAGAGGGGTATCGGTTCGAACGAACCGATTACCGTAGTGAATCCATATCCGAGCAAAAGAAATGGTCAAAAGGAACAAAATACAAGGGAAAATTTCAGACACATCTTGGTCTCATGTTATCGTGGTTGCTTCGTTGCCCGGGCTGAACCTAAAACTGACGATCCATTGCTGGGAGCGCACCCTCTTCTCAATATCCTCTAATTTCCTTTCTATGGGACTTAAATCAATCAATTTCGATAACCTCAATTCCGGATTCCGTGCGCTGGCGCGTTCTGGATAGTCTTCCGGTTGATACGTTGCCATCGTCCTCACTATCAATGTCTCCATCGTCGTCCGCTGGTTGCTCCTTCGGTTTCCACGTCCCATCTGGGGAGACAAGGATCGACTTCGTCTGTAATAAATCCTGGTGCTCCAGCTGCGAGCGTACTTCGACAAGAAACTCATCGATGACGAGGTTGTAGGGTCGGGCGTCAGCGAGGCAAAGTGGACACTTCCATTTGTCTACGAAAGACGGTTCGTTCGGACATTTCGAACAGCCCCCTGGAGCGTTGTTACACCAGTTACACGATTTCTTACCCAACCGAGAATTCAGCCAGGTTTCGAGATCAAAGCACTCGAGGTGCGTGCATGACTTCCCACGAACGGGAACCTTGATCATGACCCTGGAAAAAGGATCTATGAGATCGATAGATAATTCGTTCAACATCACAAGTTCGTCTTCGTCCGCATTTTTTTGGGAGAACCCATTTGCTCCCACAAGCCGGGTCCTAATCACATCTCGTGTCGTATCTGCTGGTACTCCTCCGCACGTTCTAACCATCTGAAGCACGTCACGGTGGCTGAGAATTTCGATGAGCTCGATTGCAATATAAAATTCCCAACCGGGTTTGAATTTGGGTTCTTCTTTGTCTTCACTAATCTTTGGAACATAGACTTTGAGTATGTTCTTGTCTGCGGTAGCGGCCGAGGAAACGTCAATCGGTAAATCCTTGGAAAAATGCGACTTCCGAGGGATACTGAGTGTCTTATTGTTTAGTTCCATAAAAATGTGTTGCGGCCAAATTGTTTCGGTAGTAACCCAAGCGTCGTTGAGAGAGGTATGCATTTTCTTCATGTAACAGCATCGAACGCGGAGACGTAGAGATCCACTGGAGAATAAACCTACGGGCAAGTGTTCGCCTTGTTTAGCCTCTTCCTTTACTAGCTGATTAAACTGATCTCTCGGGATATCAAAATCAAACTCGTGCAGATATGATTGAGGCGGGATCGAGACTGGAGGGAGGGCGAACTCTTTGACTGCCTGATAATACCTTCCCGACTTTGCCGGGTCCTGTTCTTGGGGCATTCGCTTCGGGCTTCTCAGGTGAACCTGATGAAGAGACATCACAACAGAATTCCTGTCATATTGAGTATAAGGATAGTCCCGCCGATCGATGGTCACACCGGGCGCCGGAATTAAACGGTCAAGGTCACGGTCGTAACCGACGAACGGTGCGTTATGTTGTAGCCGGGGGTCCGAAAGCGATTGAGTATAATTAGGCCTTTGGAGCTGATTTCCTTGAAGCTGATTCGTAGAGTACCTTAGCTGCGGAGTCGTTGGTGTATTTGGTGCCGAATTGAAATTGCCACCGTCTGGGTTTTGGTTTTGAGGATTTAGGTGACTGGGAGGAAAGAGCCCGGACTGACTGTTAAGCCTATGTAGGCTCTGTGACCGTTGTCCAGTAATATGAACCCGTTGAGGTTGGCCACCGTACGCGCCTGTTAAAGCAGGAGTGGTAGGTCGTGGAGATGCCGGCGACATATAAGAATCTGGTTGAGAGAGTCTCCCCACCATTTGATGCTGCATGTGACTAAATTGAGTAGACTGCGTGGGTGTACATATCCTCTGATAATTGGGGTTCGGCTGTAACGGCGTTGTCGCTGTTAAGCTATTGGCTGGATTGGCGTTTGAAGACAGTATGTACGAAGGCGGGATCGCGGTCGGCATCATACCTTGAGTAAGAGCAGGATCGGCAGCCTGAGGTGCTTGTAGGGGACCCTGATAGAAATCCTGTCGCGTTTGAGGATTCGTCTGATAACCCACCTGGGGATTCACTCTGGGATCTACTTGTCGGTCAAGTTGAGTGTTCATCTGAAGACCGATATGGGGATTCGCTAGGTAGTTCGCCTGGGGGCTAAATTGGGGGTTTATCTGACCGACCATCTGAGGATTCGGGTGGGAAACGAATTGAGAGTTGGTCTGAGAACCCATCTGAATATTTGGGTAAGGGTATTGGTTTGATTGTTGAATATTAGACGGTCCGGTCGGATGGGATTGTTGGCCCACTCGATAGCCCTGTGGTTGGTACGCGGAAACAAGGATAGACATATACTCAGCGACGAGACTTCCGTTGTGTGCTTGGTACCTTTGGGGTTGGGGTTTTATAGCAAAGTCGTTAGGATGGTTAAGATGATAGTCCTGATCCGACTTGAATAGCATCTCCATACGCTTTGCGGTAGGTCCATCTCCGGCCCCTATGCTCCTCCTCGAGGCGCGGAACATTATTCCCTGGAGAATGGGGGAGTATAGTAGAAATTCATCAAGGAGCTCGCCCAGAAGGAAAGGGTAGCCCTTTGCTCGGTGATCTGTGAGTACTCTGTGCCAACTAAGAGCCATACGGCGGAGGAAATTAAGTACTCCCCCTAGAGTACCCGTATATCTAGCCTTGCCCAGTAATTCATCTAGCGGAGCTGGGAAGTCGGCTAAGAAATTGATATGATCTGGATTTAGTTTGGTGTTACTCTTAAGAATCATTTCCAAGTTAATAAACCCCCTGTCCATCTCACCAGGATCACGCCCATAATTCTTGCAAATATCACGAGCTTGCGCCCGGTTTCTAGACCAGATACAAAAAACCTGGTGTAATACGATGAAAAAGAGGTCGCCCGATTCGGAGGAGTCGAGTAAGAGTTGATATCGGGGCCGCTCAACCGCCGGGTCCAGACTCTGTACTCCTCCTATAGATCGAAGACGGCTGTTGAGCGTTGCAATTGCTCCACACTCGGCAAGGAACTGGAGCGTAGGGTGGCTAAAATAGTAAATTCTATTAGCTATCAAATTCCCCGGTATCGCCAATTACGATTGTTGCAAGATAGCTAGGTTTTATACATACCCAAGACGCTGCCTCTTAGCAGGTGGGTTTTCTAAGGGTGCC
The DNA here is from genome assembly GCA_902805455.1 of Daldinia concentrica. Classification (NCBI taxonomy): domain Eukaryota; kingdom Fungi; phylum Ascomycota; class Sordariomycetes; order Xylariales; family Hypoxylaceae; genus Daldinia; species Daldinia concentrica. Next base: position 169,887 of record CADCSW010000019.1, read on the forward strand.
AAATTACTATTGGGGAGTAGCAAATTCGGCGTAGGAGGCGTATTGAGGGACATGTTAGCAGGGGTGGATGCCCTCGGGGATACCGAGATCTCTCTGTTTTGTTGCAATATTGTCCGTAGACGGGGTGTAGGGACCCGGGTTCGAGCTTGTTGCTCGTCATCCGAAGTGGTATTAAGGATGAGTTGAGGTCTAGCTACTGTAGGTACACTTTGAGGTTTGGTGGCGCCTGGACTGGGCTCATCACTGGGAGCAGGTGACGGAAGCACGGTACGCGTAGCCGGAGTTCTATTGCGTCAACAGGATGCAGTGGTTAGTAACTATGAAATAGGCGGTGGCTTAGGTCGAGGGTTGGGGTGTGATTTAGGTGGGTATCTAGAAAGAGACGCGACGCATGGGCTAGGATGGTATTAGGATACAGCTTACGATGTTTGGGGTTGTTGCATTTGTGTTTGTGTTTGCAATAGCGGAGGTTCAGGCAGAGGTTGAGGACGACGAGGTTGTCGAAGTGGGGCACTCGTAGTCGTCACCGTGGTATTAGGGATTGGGATTGGGATTGGGATTGAGACCGAGTCGGGCTGGGTTGTCTCGACAATGGGGCGCACAGTCTCCGTGGTAATAGGTTGCTTAGGTGGTTGTGGAGGACGGGGAGAAGGCTTCACGGGTTTTGCGTTGGTAAGCCATGAAGGCTGTCGACGACCAACCCAGGCATTTAGAGTGGAATTCGACGCCGCAACTTGTCGGTCCGACGACACATTCGAGTTTATATTTGATCCCGCCCCGGTCTCTATTCCTGATCGTTGTCCCCCAGTTGGCGCCATCAGTCATTCGTGATTTCAGGTAATTTCTTTACAGCTTGACCTTCGTGTCCCCCTCGATATCGTGAACGTTTAAGTACGGAATACTATAGTCAGGAAATCATATGTCAATATAAAATAATTATAGGCAAGTCTAATCTAGAGCTATAAAAGACAAACGCATGAAGAAGGTATTATTCAGCTAGTTAGAGGAACAAACGCACCATAAGTAATATAGGAAATTGCAAGAATATATAGGGACAACGATAGAGCAAAATGGGAGCTACGTGTTTGGCTATTGAAGATGCCCATACACGAACGATTGAGTTGTCAAATGTTGGTACGGTGGTGGGTGGGCGAATGTAGATAATGGAAGTTCAAATTCAAATTCAAATTCAAATTCAAGTTCAAGTTCAAGGGTCAAGTTCACGGCGGTTGTAGGCGGCTACAAACAATTTGGCAGCCCTGGCAGCCATGGCAGCTACTGCCGTGCAAGGATATGACAGCTGGGTCTAAGGCCTAGTACGGATCGACATTTAGATCTCTAGTACTATGTATGTACTTGTATGTATTAGTGTGAGGTTCCGAAGGAACTTGGAAGCAACCTTCAAGTCGTGATGGAAGTTACCCCTGGTACATGTAGGTAGGTATGTACATATTACGTGCTATTTACATTAGGTACTCCAAGGATAAGGCACTTCTGCGGAGTACATAGTTTCCTTATTAGCGTGCATGAAAGACAATAAAAGTTGCATTTATCTACTTGTAGGTACATGCAAAGCCTGCCCGACGTTGAAGGCACATAAAGCCTAACCAATTTACGATTACAAACATGAACAGTACCTAACCTAATTAATTCAACTCATTAACTCCCTTGCTTTGTCCAATATGTACCTCCTATAGGCTTGATATTTGATCATAGGTAAGGTATAGACCTGGATATGATAATAACCCTTTCAAAACGGCGTTATAAATACCTAGAACAACCTCATAGACTAATTTCCAATTGCCGAGACTACATCATCAGGTACCTTACTTTTAGCAGTCTCGGGACGGTCTCGGGACTGGATTACAAGGCCGGCCCTTGGCGATCTTGGAAATCGAGCTTTGCCCTGCATGGCCCTGAAAACAAATCAGTGGTGGATATATCCTAGTAGTTACTCAAGGCACATCTTTAAGAAAAGGTCTGAATTCCCGATCAATGTTTTTATTTCACTTCGTTTATGCATCATTCTTAAAACTCTGCTTTAAACAGGTTTAAACCTTTGGCAGATGTCGGACGTTTACAAATGCCTATCTCATTCTATTTCTTAAATTCGGCTTAGCAAATTACCTTTGGCGCCGAAGACACGGGGATATAAAGTATGTATCCAATACTCGATATGATATTAAGCTAACAACCGAATAGGTAGAAAATGCCAAACATTGCACATATACACATGAAATATTCAACTAAGAAAAGACCGGGTTTAACACCAGGAAGAGAAAAGAATAACCGAGCATTTAATACTCTTAAAAAAGGAGGTATATTAAATAAAGCTATAATACTTAGAGTTGTAACACCTAGGTGTAGGTACTAGGTGTAACTACCTTCAGGTACCTGGTAATAAGGCACTACGGTACGTCCTTCTATACATACCACAAAAAATAGATACCTATACTTCGTACATGGCCCGGTTTTGGTTAGGGAGCTTACATGCTTAACGGATAACTACATACATGCGGATCCATAATATGATTGACCCTAGTAAGAAAAAGACACTGGACCCCTCACAGCTCACTCCGTGATCCGTCCGCTAAAACCCATCCAAACGGGTTGGCTTCTCATCCCATCCATCCGCGCTCAAATCCTACAATAGGTTCCTCACCAAATCTATACCCTCCATATCCTTCAATTCGGTCCCCTCAAAAGGAAAGACTACACATCATCGTCTGCGTTTTCCTTCAAGAGACATATATTGATTACATCCCTTTTTTTTTTCCTCCTCCCCCCTCTCTTTACTCCTATGTGCATTTACCGAGCGACGTAGGCCTGTGCCTCGTCCATTCATTTCCCCTAGTCTGGTTTTTTTTTTCTCTTGTGCCCGCGAGTTTGGTGCGACTAGGACGGTAAAAAAAGGAGGGAACACCCAATTGGACAACGGTCCTCAGGTTCTAGCCAAAACTCGAAGTCCCAAATCCGAAGGCTGAAGGCGACGGTAGAGGCGACATAGATCCACAGCCGAAATAACACGAGACGAATTGTACTCCCACCCGACCCTTTCTCGTATATATTATTTTGTAGTAGTCTTCTTTTTCTTTTCCTTATATCGAAGGCCGCTTTTATCGATGCATTTCGTCACCATTGAAACATTGTTCGAGTCAGGTCTTCGATAGACTCCGCAGTCCATTCGGAATCAGGAGCCGGATCAGGATCGCCACCCTTTCTTTCAACTCTCGGTGTTTACGCGGCCGTTGTTCAATGCCACTCCCCTGAGCCCGACGTAATCTTCGAGTCCTCACCACGCGCAATCCCGTCGTAGACATCATGGCGAGACCAGACGCTGGTGATATTTTGGTGGTCATCCGTAAGTTTAGTCTCCTTTCATTATTTGAGACATTCGTATCTGTAATGCGGCCACAAAAGATATGGGGAAATTCAAATACCATGTTTTGCGCAAATGAAAGAAATCCATTTAACGGGATAAATCTTTAGATGACTTCCAGGCTAGAAGCTCCGACGAATTGAGCCTGGCGAAAGGCGACCGTGTCGAATTGATCGAACGCGATGATGAGTTTGGTGATGGGTGGTTTTTGGGTCGCCATATGGTAAATGGGAATAGTGGCTTGTTTCCAGAAGGTAAGCAGCGTCACCGCAGGGAGGATTGCGTACAACTTGCGACAGAATCGCAACTGATCGATCATCCGTAGTATATACGCGACCGGCACCACGGGGTGTCGCGGCTTCATCCGCCGGTCCTAGACCGAGCGCAAGTTCGCTCTCATCTACCAATGGGACATCAGCCGTACCCAACCAACCGGCATCGATTACTACACCGACTCAAGATCGCAACTCGACCCCGCAAGCCGCTCCATCCGTTTCACCAAAGGCCACTCCCGTAACCCTGCCGCTAAATTCCACAAAATCCGATGGGAAAACGGGACCTGCACCTATAGCGCCTCTCATAAGCAAAAGCTTTGCTTACGGTAGTAGCAGTAGTGGCGGCGAAGGGCTAGGTCGTCTTAATGCGCAGAGCCAGGAGAATCCAGTGTTGCATGAGACTTTGACTGTTATCGATGAGCATATCACAGACCTGCACTCGGCCCCGCAAAACGGCGCACTCCATCATACGACAGATTCCGGGAGCGAATATAGTTCTCATCTGCCGGATCGACTCTCTTATATCCAGGGCGAGGAGACCGACGAGGAGGAAGAAGTCCTGCATACTCGTGACGAAGTTGAAGCTTGGACTGCCGACGATGTGGCAGAATATTTGTTTACTCTCGGTGTGGAAAAGAAGCATTGCGAAGTATTTCGGGACCAGGAAATATCAGGCGAGGTACTTTTAGGCATGGACCAATCGTCGTTGTTTCTTAAGGCGTTCGACCTCGGCTCTGTCGGGCGACGACTAAAGACGTGGCAAAAGATTAAAAACTTGCAGGATGAAGTGAGTGGGATTGGCACCCTTACGAGACGGACCACGCAAACTTATGGTAGCGAGGCGGGGTCAGAGGACTTCAAGGTTGGCGGAAGAGTAAGGAGTAGATCAAACACCTTGACAAACTCGCAGAGAGTGGTTTCGTCCGAAAGTCGACCAGACTCAGTTCATGCAAGACGACTTTCTCAGACACCAAAAATGGAATCTATGGCGCCTCTAACTCCCAAATCTCCCAGAGGCGCCCAAGACAGCCCGACAAGACCGTCGCACCACCAGAGACCCTCGGCAGCCTCCGTTCGAGAATTACACCATTCGCGACGGCACTCCTCTACCGATTTTAGACTAGCCCCTCCGGTCAATGCTGGAACACCGAAACTTACATCGTCAGGTACCTTTCCGCGGACCGAGCCTTCACATAAGAAACAACCCTCGTTCGACCGCAATTGGACTATGGGTGCGGCTTCTTCTACTCACCCCCCAAGGCCATTGTCGTCAACTGAATTCGGTGATGCCGTGAATATATCCGATACGGAGGTCGCACATAATCCGGCCCTTGACCTTGATCGTGGCTATTTCTCCGGTACTGAAGTTGATGGTCGAAAACGCAACGTGCTTAAGAAGCGCGAAAGCAACACCGCGCATGCTCACAAGTCAAGTTATACAGAACAGCAACGCGTTAGAAGCGCAACAGCTATTGCCAGGCGTTCCAGGTTCGGGAGTATTGATTCAACTAGAGATTCGACACCCCCGAGTGCCGCGCAAATGTATTACAGCTTATCTGGGGATCATAGGCGGACAGCCTCTACTAATACCACCGAATCCGTGCGGCCTATTCCCCCGGCCAAGGATGTTCCTAACCCAACGGTCACTAAGCTTGACGGTGGCTCGCCTACCTCGACGTCGAATCGACAGGCCGTTCAGGGCGATTGGATGTCCAATGCCGGTAGCAAGTTTGGTGGCTTGAGGGCGATCTCCGATGCCATGGTTGGCAACACAAAAGTCGGATCGCCAACCGATTCCTCTACCCAGGCTTCGCCTTTGAGATCTCCATCTAGGGCCGGTTCGAGTACGCCTTCGGGCGGCCCGAGTTTCGAGATTGATTCCCCTGACACTGGGAAAAGTCCGTACTCGGCGGCTACTACCGCGAGTCGCAAGAGCGGGAAAAAGACGAAACAGGAAACAAGTGCTTACCTCCGCGGTCTGCAGAAGATTGGCCCGCGCGAAGCAATTAAGGATGCAGATTATAGTGGATGGATGAAGAAGAAAAGTTCACACCTGATGACAACATGGAAACCGCGGCTCTTTGTCCTCAAGGGAAGACGTCTGGCGTATTATTACTCGGAAGACGATACCGAAGAGAAAGGGTTGATCGACATCTCGTTCCATCGCGTGTTGCCAGCCGATAACGAACGACTCACCGGGTTACACGCCACGTTGACGGGAGCTAGTAACACCCCAATCATGCCGGCCGACAGTAACCTCCCGACTCTTGCAGATAATGCTACCGTTTCTCCCGCCGAGAAAGGTACGGATTCAATGTTCATATTTAAGCTTATGCCTCCTCGAGCTGGTCTTTCCAAGGCGGTCAATTTTACCAAGCCGACTATACATTATTTTGCCGTTCCAAATCTGCAGCAAGGACGAACGTGGATGGCGGCTCTGGTAAAGGCCACCATCGATCGTGACGATAGCCAGCCGATGACAACAACATACCAGCAAAAGACAATATCGCTTACCAAAGCACGTGCAATGCGCCACCGACCACCCGCCTTAATGAATCTTGATGAGAAGGTGGAAGAAGGTGCGAAGGACGGCGATGACGAGAAAAAGAACGGCTTGGGCATCTCGTTTGGAGAGGTTGATAGTGCAGTCTCCGGTCTCGAGAAGTTAGGCCTTTCGAAAATTGATAGCACGGCAACTAAGAAGTCGGCATTCGACAGCGAGAAAAGCGACGGTGTGGCTATCCTAACTTCTCCTCAGAGCGCTTAGCGGTTCATCGTTTGATCCGTAGCGTTAGTGATTTGGCTCTCCTTTTCCAGGAGCAACCAGACTATCGTGTTACTTCTCGCTTCGAATTACGGTATTCTATACTTCTTCATTAAACGATAAACAAGCTAGCTATTCTTATCGACCAGAGGTTCCTTAGTAAGGGCCAGGAGCAGAGCCGGGGGCCCAGACTTACATATAACATTTTCTTCCCTTTAGCGTGTCTTGTCCATTTTTTCCTAGTTATTCTCCAAATATCCCCCTCATCGATACCTCAGTTATACGAACGAAAGCAAGATACGGATCCCACGACCAGGTAATATAAAGTTAGTATTACCCAACCAATAGCCCATGAACCGGTAGGGTGAAGCAGGAGGAGGAATAGAGCATAGTCTCGGGCAACGGTTATCAAGGTGTGCGGCGAAGAAAGGGCGATGGATCTTGCGCGTCTATTGTCATGAGACGATGACGGAGACCAAGCGAGACTTGGCCCGGCGCGGATCGAATGGTATAGCATTACCCACGGAAGCAGCAAATAGATAAGCCTTAATACAATGTACCATGAAGCAGCGAGAGAGAGAGAGAGAGAGAGAGAGAGAGAGACGGACCTATTAAGGGGCGTGTAACGTGCGAATATAATTGCTACTGCTGTTACTATTTGCCCTATTTTTATATATCATGAGTTAGGTACCTAAAGTAGGCTGATGTCGCATGCCCATTTTGTCATTTATGAATGCGTGTATGGGTAGTGTATGCGAATGAATGCTAGACTAGCGTTTGGAAGAAACGGATTTGCTCATGATGCTGTTTTGCTTGGTATGTTTATTGGAATCTAGCACTGAGGATCTGACGGTAACCAGGTAAACTACAATTTGGTATTATGTACAACCCGTTCTTGAATTTAAAAGCTAGTCAAGTCTTAACATGGCTAGCTAAAGATAGAAGCACGTTTGGTGAACTGGAATAGATAAATCAACATAGCATATATTAGGTAGGCAAACGCATTATCCATTTTCGTAATTCCTACCGCCGTCCCGGCCCTACGTGGCAGCTCTTCACTACCTACATAACCCTGCTATGCTCTGCCCGGGACGTACGTAAGAAAAAGGGGTATCATAACAGGTATGCATGCACTCATAACCCTCCTCCTCGGCTACCACCACCGTAATTAAACCTCACCCTCATCCCCATCTCCTTAGTACAACCCACCCACCCATTATCCGTCTTATCCTACTAAATCCACCTAGTTATCCTATTAAACCCGTCATCCTTCCCACTCGCATATCCCCATCTTCCCCTTACTCAAGCGTATGTTTAATAACCTCAATCCACGCCCCCAGATCCTCCATCGTCTCTAGCGCATGTTCCCAATCACTCTTCAGCCTCTTCCTATTACCGATATTCCCTCCGATATGTCCCACGTCACCGTCAAAGATATTATCCGTAACAATGTGTACGCGGCCCCCGAGCTGGATCTCGATGAGCACGTGAGCTGTGTGCTCTTTGAACGGGAACACGAGCGCGAGGCGGGGAACAGGATGTGCCGTTAGGGTAATATCGACCTTGAGGGCCTTATCGACGGAGCTCTTCGTATTAGGTTGCGTCATAAAGTCGTTGAACTCGTTGTGCTTGGTACGCGATAAGCGAGCGTCATTGTCCTCGTCTGCTTCTTTTGCGGTGGGCTTGTCGCCCCTGGTTTTGAGGCTGTTGGCTAGGAGGAGGGAGAGAAAGGAATATTGGCGGAGCACAGGGAGCAGCATGACTAGATCCTTCGGATGCGAGAACGGAATTTGGCTGAGGACTTGCCCATAGACTGGCTTATATATGAATAGTGTGTTACGGTGCGCTTTTAACACAGGCTCTGGCTGAGACTCGCCGTGGATATTGTTGATAAAGGTAGGGACTGTCTGTGTGAATACCACCTCGCGCGGCTCGCTAGGGTCATAGGAGCTGCCGTCAACGACGGGAAATATCAGTGCGTCAAATGTCATGTTTGATAAGGGTGCATTGGTTGCCGAAATCTTATAGACTTCTAACGCAACAGCATGCGAGACGACCACCGGTGGGTCAAAGGTCGCCATAAATACGACATCAGGTGGCTTAGGACCGGATAGGTTTACAGTGCCCTCAAGCCCATGTTCCTTTGACTCTTCCGAGGACGGTAAAAGGGTGTTAGGCGGCTCTACCCAATCCAAAACTGGTCCAGTAGCTGAAATCATTTCCTCATCCGTGAGGTTGGATTTCTCAATCCCGTCTCCGATCCATTTGTCAGATACTCGTATCGAGCTGTTATAGACCATGCTATTGGCAGCTGCACACTCGATCAAAATTCCCCACGTTTGGGCGTCTTCGCTATCTACTGTTGTAGATTTTAGTTTTCTCCTCTCTTTCCAGTAGTCGAGGCTTAGGCCGATTCGACCTCGAGCATGCATGAGGGGACATCCATGGCGAAGGCAAAGAGCATAAACTCTCAGGTTTTCGTCGGATATATCACTCAGCGATGGATCCTCGCGAAGCTTCTGTACGTCCCATCGGTGAAGTCTCTCTAGGCTCTCCCAGATGCCTGCTATAGCTTCGTGGCAGTTAAGACCTGGGGAGACGCTCAGCTTATCTAAGTTAGCTAGGCGCTCAAGATTTGCCCGGAATTGCGTAAGTCTCTTGGTCAAGGGACTCTGACCGGGAGCGAGCGAGATATCTTTCAGGAGGATAGCCGACGCCTTGTCCACGTGCTTGTCAACGCTCGGTATAGAATCTGTGTAGGCCAATGCGGCCTGATGTACGATGTGATTAGTGATACCGACTTCGACAGCCACCGTCTGTCCTGCTATGATCAGAGTCTTGGCATTCTCGCCGGCACCCTTGATATCTTCCCATAGACACTCGAGATTAAGGTGAATAGCCAACCGCTCTAGTCCCTGGTTGCTTACTCGGCTGCTGTTCTGGGCCTATATTGAGGTTAGCCCCCGATTCCGATGCTGATAGTATCAACTACCACCTACCCAAAGGGCCGCAATAACAGCCTCCATTCTCTTTTTTCGATCCTCTTCGTCCGTTCGTCCCGCGGCAGCAACCAGTCCTCCAACGCTGATGTTATCTAAGTTAAGATCGTTTATTGCCATTCCTAAAGTATTATAAGCAGCGGCGGCGGATGGGCTATCGAAGTTTGCTGTTGAACCAGTAGTACCGATCATGGTGCCCGAGGTCCCAGTTGCCGGAGATTTCTTAAACTGCTGCGGTGACGACTTAGGCCCGCGAGGAGAGAAAACCGCGGCGGTTTGGGAATTCGAGAAGGGCGTCGAGGCTTGAGGCGTGGGAGCTGCGACTGGATGTTGGGAGGGCGTACGACCCTGTTGGGAAGGGCCGTGGCGCATTGGAGTCGACATTCCGACGGTAGCGATAGGAGAAGGTCGGTAAGTGTAGTAGTATTTGAGGTGACTGGTTAATGAGTATGTAAAAAGAAGGAAAGAGAAAAGATTATATCATAGAAATGTACCAACGACCAAGAAAATCAAATAAAATCGAGTACGAGACGGACGAAGCGCATTCTCAAATATTCTCAAATATTATCAACAATTGGCCGTATTCTCGTTTTTATTACGAATGTTACTCTAAAAGTAATCCCGAGAAAGGCAGCTAGGAAAGTAGGTTGAGATTTATTACTATTGCACCATGTATTCCCTGTGTGTGAAAGATGAAGGTTGATTCTCTAAGCTCCGGAGCTTATGAAAGTCTCTATTGTGGTTCCTGGGTTCTAATTCTGGTGGGGGGAGGGGGTGCTGTAAGCTTTGACGCGCTAGTACGTAGACCTGCATACATTCTGTCTTATGTAAGCCACCAATTGAAAATACATGTACTTGGCAAAGTCTCTAAAGATCCGATTCGTCAGACTTCTACAAACGTGAAGATCGACAGCTCAGCCGCATAGACTGCCTAGAAGGTACCTAACGTACCTAACGTACCTAACGTATCTAGTATACCAACCCCAGCATATATTCACGGTTTGCAATATTATTCACAACTTGTAGGAATCATATCATGACACAGGCAAATATCATAATTCCGCAGATGGCATATAAACCGTTTTGTAATAAATAAATAAAAACCTTTGTCAACTTAATTGGACAGCAAAAAGCAAACCTCTACCTAAGTATGTATTTCCTTAGAGGGTATCATGATTTATCCTGGCAATCAACCACATAACGCTTCCGAATCCTGATGTCAACAGTAACTCAAGACCGGCTTGGTAGAACATCCAAGCCACCATTTCTGTGCCTCATAAAAATTACATTCAACCCCTACCCCCTTTGCCGTCCCCCGGGATGCTATGACCAAAGTTGGAAGTTGGTTGGCCATGAGCGATACCTAATTCAGGATCGTCAATGTGTATGTCGCTTGCCTTGAGTAACCTAATATAAACAAGAGAACCTAACTTAAGAATGCTCTTGAACTAGATGCGCTGGGTCGGGGCCAAATGATGATACATTTGCCCTCTATTGATTCCATGTGGTGCCAGCCTGTTGTTTAGTTCTTGTTCGTCTACTTGACGTATCTATATCGCTGTTTGACAAGCCTATTGCCAACGACCTAAACTTGGAGATCGGCAAAGAGTTGAGAAAATCGTATTAAACAGGGCCTCCGTGCGTTGGAAATGAGGGTATATAAAAATTATAATCCCGCTAAAAACACGTTAGCTAGCAAAAAGTGTAATGATAGAGATCACCGGCAACTCACTTTGGAATGAAAAAAGTCAACTTCGCCTCAATATGCCAAGTGAAGTGCCGCATACTGAATAGCGAGATCCTATTCAATGTCCCTGGCCCAGCCACACTCCCTCCCCTGGACAATATGCGGATGTAGAATAAGAGTGTGAGTACCATGCATCGAATACCGTGCAAAAAGCGTAACCGGGTAATCCCCTTTAGGCGACAGTTGAACGTTGCTAGTAAAAATGTGATCATAAAAAGTCCGAAGAAGAAATGACTGGGAATAACGTGTGAAACCGGATGCGAGACTATTGATTAAATAAACTGGAAGTAGAACGCACAATGGAGTAAAAGTGAATGAACCATCGCGATGCGGAAATTATCGCTACCGAGCATGTGAAATTGTGCCGCCGATCCGACACCATAGTAGTCAGTAGAGATAATCTTCCCTCAATCGCAGACTCGTCCAAGGATATGATGGCGTTAAAGAAAATAGTTGAAACCACGAATGAAGATGTTTTCGCGGTATAATAAGAAACTGATTGTTCTTATAGTAGATGGAATCCGGCTAAAGACAGCTTCATTTATACGAGCTATCTTCTTAACTCCCCCTTTCTCGGGGTTGTCGCTCAATAGGAGGCATTGGATAAGTGATTAAAACTCCTGGGCCGCACCAGTTGTAATTGCTTGAAGAATTGGCATCACTTGAGCAGCTATCACCGCCTTAGGTGGTGCCGTCATTTAGGAACCGGCCGAGGGCTGAGCTCTCTGTCGATGGAAACGTCTCGCCTGGCGATCGCGGCATTGCATAGCATAGGTACGATCCGTAGCCCGTTTATTCTCCAAATATTCTTCATAACCTAGCTGTTGCTGAGTGAAGATTGGATCACCGGGACGTTGGGGTCCTCTGGGCTTTCTCACGGGTCTAGGACCATACACCATCTGGGCCTGAGCGTGAAGGGGTAGAGGACTAGGATTTCCGGGGGCCGTAAAACCCTGGCAGCCTATAGCTGGTGGCGCACCGACGCCCGGGCCGTACGGAATGGGAGGCGGTTCAATCTGGAATTGAGGCGCCTGTGTGCCATGCAAAGGCGAGGGGGTTATGAATGTAGCATTGCTGTTGTGATAGGGCTGAGCATTTGGTATTGCCTGAACTCCTGGCCATGGACCAAGTCCGGATCCAAAGCTGGGAATTCCTTGAGTATCTCGAGATGGCCCTTGAGAGACAGGGCTCAAGCCAAGTTGGCTGGCTATGTTCTGAATATGGCTTAGCTGAGCCATGGGGCTTGTCTCCATAATTGTCGAGCGCTGCTGAGACCCTGCCTCAATTCGTGTCATTTGTGCTTTCAAATCGTTCATGAATGCATAAAGCTTTTCTATATCCTCGGCAGTCGCAGAGCGAGTTCCACTTGAGCCGCTATCCGTTGAGGATATGACTTTATAGCCGTTCTGCTCGAAAGGTACATTGTGGCTATGGTCCGGCGGATAGTTGCGAAGGTCTGGCTTGCAATTAATGCTGAGGCTAGGTGAAATTTGGAACTCAGAAGCTGTAGGGTTCAGTGTAGTTCGCCGGCTCCGCGATGTCTTCGTACTAACGCCGCTAATCCCGGAGTCGTGTGAGACTGATTTGCTCAGAGGTACATTCTCCTCCAGCCTCTTGGGGGAATCAGAGGGCTTGATATCATTGACTGATTGCGCGTTGATACGGTTGGCGGATGACTTTTGGAGTTTGCTGATGAGAGCATCGAAACGTGCTTGGTTCTTTGCAACCTCGGCCTCGGAGGAGCAAGTAGACTCGTACTCTTCTCTAAGCTGCTCGACTGGAAGGCCAGCCGTACGTGGGCCTTGAAGCATAGCCCAGTTCTTCTCGAAATCCTGATCTATGTTGTCCCATCCAGCATGGGCAAATCTCTTGGAATGCTTGATGGCCTTCACCGCGGCTATTGGGAAGGTAGGGTCTTCTATCTTCTTGTGGCACGGGGAAATAACAGGGATTGCTCTCACTGTCATGTCACTTTGACCATACTTTTCGCCATGTGCATCATCACTGCTTCTGAATTTAAACTCTTCGTCTAGGCCATAGTTGCGCATGATGTTAAATTGTCGGAAACCTTCGCTAGTGATAGGCGTTAGGGACTCAAGTCGAATTGTAGACATGTTGGCGATAGGTGAAACGGCAGGGAGGGTTCTATCGTTGCTGGAATATTGGACGTCCTCGGAGCTATCAGGCCTAGTGTCGTTGTCTGCCGTCTCAAAATCTTTCTTGGTTATGGGAGCAGAATGGATGAAATCCGGGTCGATAGGAGTATCTCGGTACCGGCGAACAACCATCGTATTAGCAAGAGCCGTGTCGATGGTGAGCTTCTTGGCTTTCTTGCCCCCGGCCTTCTGGAACTCGGTCGTCTCCGCGGATGCGGTAGCTGGGACCTCGAGATGAGCACTGCTTCCGTTACGGCGATTGTTTCGCCAATCAGAGTTCATCATAGCTTCGCTCGCTTTCGGCACGGACGGTGCTTCGTTCGTTGTGTCAAACTGGACTTTCCGGGGTGGAGCGGAGGCTACCTGAGTGAAGCCCATTCCGGTCGGGATTGTCAACGCAGGATCCCCAATGGGAAGATCAGTTTTTATACTGAGCTTAAGGGCGCTGGCCCGATCCTTGGCCTTACTCTTGGCCTTGAGAATCTGTGCGGCGCGCATATTTACTAAACTGAAAGACAAAATCTTATAGTTAGTAAATGATGATATACTCCTTTACCTAGGTAATGTGAGGTTAATTAGGAGTTAGTAGGCTTACATCAAGTCGCGTTATTATTATAATCAAGGTATTGGTGGCGGGAGTATGTACAACCGTACGGTGTATGTTTCTGTTGCTAAGTTATTAGTATGCTTAAGCGTTGAGTTATGAGGCTGATGGTGGAAGTAATGGGTGGGCTTTTGTTTAGTTGAGGATGTATAGTTAAGTTGGAATATTGCCAGATATTTGGGATGATCAAGGGGAAGGATTAGGTAGGGTAAAATGTAGGCAACTAGTTGAGGGAGAAAGAGGGTTCAAAACTTGTTGGGAGGGGTGGAAAGGTTGTCCAGCCTGGAAGATAGATGCGAAGAATACGATGCAAATGTGTAGAACTTGTAGGCGGTAACATACCAGTAGAGAGGTTCGTGCTCAATACAGAGGAATTCGCGTTGTTAAGAGAATGACTTGAAAGCTGATATCAAAGCCTAGTTGTTGAATTTCTTGGTCACTTGATCGACGAATACTCGGCGAATACTCGAGGAAGGCGAGGGTAGACGTCGCAATTTATAGAAGCTGAAAGGCTCGGAGACGACACGGCTCAATAGCAACTAAAGTTTGCTGTTTTTCCGGACGCGAGGTAAAATTTGAAACCTCATGAGTCAAGGACAAGAGGTGGGAAAGATAAGAGAGTAGGCTGAAGAAAAAATCTCGAGCACTGTCGACTGTAGATAGACTTCTCGCTCAAAAGCCAGCTACCATGTGATCGGTGGTCTGGGCTAATTAATCAATCAATCAATAAAGTCCAAAAAGAGGAAAACAATTTCCAAAAAAAATCGTTTCTTATCACCAAAGAACGCTGTACGCCAGGGACCTTGACGGCTGTAAACAGATTGGAAGACGACAAATGTCATGAACTTGAGTTGTAGTATGAGAATCCACCCAATAAGGAGCTGTGAAAGTGGAACCTCACTGTAATGACTCTGGCAGGAGAGGTTGCCGCCTTGAAGTTTCTTGGTTAGTACCTTCCTTCTCATGACACATGCAGTTCTTACCTTAGGTACATTATATGACGAGCAATTGCTAAGGTAGTTGCCATGGTCCAAGCTGCAAATTTGGATATGTGTACCTAAGATACCTAATATATGTAATCTACAACCACCATCAGGATATGGCTCCTTCTTGTCTGTCTTTGGATATGTATGGACCTAAGTAGCCAGAGGTAATTAACTCAACAGGTCGCGTGCAGCACATAGATAGCATCTGCTACCCGCTAAGCGAGTTGTCTAAGTGCTTCCTTCACCTGCATGTCTATGAACGTATTACCGTTCTTCTACCCTATTGAACAATACATAATCAGAACCCCGTTCTGGGCGGAAGGATGAATATCGTGTAGTGATATATGCTTTAACTATAAGTTGTCCAAAATGGATAAAAGCCCGGAATCGTGATATCTCAAACTATAGACCCTATATAAGTGGCTAAGTGTTGCCTTAGTTCGTCTACTGGTTTAAATAGTTTCTTACTCAGTCAACCGTAAAGTCAATAATTATCCTATATATGAGCCGCAATATATTCGCTGGTTTGTGCCGGTGGGTTGCTCTACAAATTCTTGGATGCATTGGCGGATAAGGCTGGTTACGATATTGATTCTACGGTCTCCTTTAAATCATCCATTGCTATTTTGTAGACTCTTTAAACTGATATCGTGACTTGGGATTTCGTTTAGGTATAATACTTACGTGCTTGACCATTTTAATATACGCTGACTTAATTGCTATTTTTATTGCTTACGAAACGATTCGGTCATCAATCATACATAATGAAACCCCATATCCCAACCGATATTTAACTTATATTTAACTTATGTTATATCAGTTTATTAACGATATCTTTTAGCTTTAGCCTCGTAATTTATTTATATCTTCTAACCCGACGTTAACACCGAACTCAGCCTCTATTGTTGGTTGTGGCTATGTTATTGACCTACAGATATGGATCCAATACGACTCCACAGCCTCTGCCAACTGTTTAAAATCAAACTCGTCACCACGTCTCATACCTGAAAAAGAAAAAAAAACGATAGACACTTGTATAGCTATCTTTTTAAGAGTCATATAAGATTGTATAGATTTAAATCCGTCAAGTCGAAGCTTTGTTATAAATTATGCGTCTTCTCAGTTCCTCGAGCGGGGAAATGAAATTATTCTCTTCACGCGCCAGTGTCCCTCCTTACGCCATACTCTCACATACCTGGGATGAGGAGGAAGTGTCGTTTCAGGATTGGCAAGGAAAGCGCGAGAAAGTTCAAAAGATGAAGGGTTTCCGGAAAATAGAATATTGTTGTCAACAGGCAGTCGAAGACGGTCTTGATTGGGTCTGGGTCGACACGTGAGTCTAGTCCAAAAATCATCGAGAATACCACGTTTAGGAGTAGATAATGACTGAGGTACAGATGCTGCATAGATAAAACTAGCAGTGCTGAGCTCTCCGAATCTATCAACTCGATGTTTAGATGGTATAAGGAGGCAGCTGTCTGCTATGCCTATCTAGCCGACGTGAGATACAACCCCATATCATCAGTCGAGAGTCAGATCGCCGAGAGTCACTGGTTAGAGCGCGGATGGACATTGCAAGAGCTAATTGCACCCGAAAACGTGATCTTCTATTCTGAGGATTGGTGCCAAATTGGGACAAAGTTACAGCTCTCAGCTCACATATCCAGTATTACTGGTATCGAGGAGACGTACCTAGACAGCGCGAACACCCAAAGCGCTAGTATAGCACAGCGTATGTCCTGGGCGGCAAAGAGGAAAACGACGCGTGACGAGGACATAGCATACTGTCTTCTTGGTATATTCGATGTGAACATGCCCCTTTTATACGGCGAAGGTGTTCGCGCCTTTCAAAGATTGCAGGAAGCGTTGGTGAAGGCCTACCCAGAGGATCACACACTATTCGCTTGGGGGACAGTTGTTGAGCGATTCTCTAGGTTCTCGCTGACAGACGCCCAAATACTGGGTCACGAGCCGATCGAGCACGAACCCGAAGACGATGGGTCACTCCTTGGGCTTCTAGCTCAGAGCCCAGCTGATTTCAAGAGTTCAGGAAAGTTTGTACGCCATTGGGATTACCAATCGTTTTTCCGCGACTGGAGATCGTACGTAGTCTAGTTCCCTTCAGCTTATTAAAAGAGGAAACTGCTTACTAAAATTATTATATAGCCTACGAATGGTGCCAACTGTTGTTGGTTCCTCAATCCATGTAGAGCTACCCATGTTTGAATTTGCCGAGTTTACTGAGCCGACTATAAGCCATAACTATTGCTCCTTTAGTGATGGGCTACCTGTGGGACGGCAGCGGGAGATGAAAATTGTGATACTAGCATGCGGGTATCATGACGAGAGAGGATTTATGGTAGTTTCAATTCCTCTCGTTGTCTGTTCGGGTAGCTATGGGCGCACGCAGCAGATTGTTATCAACGAATCTACTACGCTAAAAAGGTTTCCTAGCTCATTACTGCGCAGTGTTTGCGTCAAAATGATCGTCGAACGTCAGCCGTGTTATCAGCCGCATGCTGGAGATATAGTTGTGAGAAGACTCGTATCTTCCATGAACTTCCAGTCTTTTCATGTCTCCGAGACCATCGAGAAGCAGCAATTCAATTCTATCTTGAAGGAGATACGTCCGACACAGGGTGGTATCGTGGCTTTTCTATTTCAGTACGATTTCACTATGGGTTTGGCCATATGTATAAGTCGCGTGGGAGAGCGCCATGACGGTACGGATAAGCTGCATTTTACCGTACTACACATAGACGGCACTGCTGCTATAGAAACTTATGTGGGCGAAGGAGATGGGTCTCGAGGAGACGCAGAAACAGGAAAGCTGGTAGTTACTGAATCTCGGTCCAGTCACACATATGAAGCTTTAGCATATTTATGGAGTAACTGGGATAGCGTACCGTGCGGGCAATCAATGGGCTTTCCTGAGCAGTGGGAAATTGCAGAGAGCAGGTACGCGCCCAGCGTGCGCATCACCACGGAGCGAATATATATTGGGGACGATCCCGAGCAGTCCATCGATGTAGTAGATATTATAATCCAGCCTACGCTAAACCAGCAGCGTTTTATTCCGGATTGGATGGGGAAATTGGAATATGAGAATAAGCGGCGGGAGGATGGATACACTTGGCAGGATGAGACTGGATGGCGTAAGACGAGAAAGGACGAGACGAGTTCAGAAGAGCCTAGACGGAACGAGACAAACCCAGACGAGCCTAAACGGAACGATATAAGCTTAGACGAACCCATACGAGAGGAGGTGAGAGGAGGCGAACCTAGACCAAATAAGATCTCGAGACTAGTCCGGAGAGGACTTGCTTGGATAAGATGACTGATGAACAATACCCCTTTTCACTTGTACCCCTTCCTTTTCCATCATATATCCCGTTCTCCCAAGTCCATACGGAAATTTAGATGAAATGGGCTTTCTTATATAAGTCTCATACGCCTTTCCCACTACCTTTAGACAAACAGCTGTTGATATTATACGTGTAAGAACGTACTCATTGCTTCGACTATTTACTTGTCCTTTCCTAACATATAGAAATGTGTTGACATACGAGTTACTCTGGGCACTTGCATACGCGAATAGAAATCGTATACTAATAATATAGGATAGGTAGAGATTATGTGTGACTACATTGTCCCTGAGTGTCTAGATACCTGCCACTTAGTGCTGTATACATCCTTACGAAAGTCCAGACATATTTTCAACATTCCTAAGGTAAGTTATGGAGTGGCAAGGGAGAACAGATCACTATTATTCCACGGGACGTAGAAAGTAAGTACCTAAATCAAAACAGGCACCTCGCCCACACGATCACGAGACGTAACAGTATTAATTGTATATACGTGAATGCTTTTTGCCATTTCCTGCCTAGCCCCTAAACTAGGTTAATAAGGGTTACCTCGCAATACGCTATGGCGTGGAACAAAAGCAGCGTCGATGCGAAATAAAAAAACACGCCCTTAGTTGAGCAATATAGACCGTTCTGCGAGAACGAGGGACGCAGCTTAACCCTGCATCTTCCTTCTCTTGCCGACCTG
Organism: Daldinia concentrica; assembly: GCA_902805455.1. Classification (NCBI taxonomy): domain Eukaryota; kingdom Fungi; phylum Ascomycota; class Sordariomycetes; order Xylariales; family Hypoxylaceae; genus Daldinia; species Daldinia concentrica. The sequence goes on from CADCSW010000019.1 coordinate 188,850, forward strand.
GGCCGAGAAACCGGTCTTGATAGCGGTGACGGACCGGCGGGATCCACACGAGTTGCACGTAATGAAATAGAGACGATTCTCTCCCTTGTTGAGTTCTGTGTCGGGAGATCGACAAGTCTTGCAGGTAACATACTCGACTATAACTTAGTTAGAAATGTCGTGGATAAAAACATATACGACAAAAGGACAAGAAGGGGAGGCTTACTGATGTATTTTCTCAGGACGTTCTCAATTTGCTTCTGTTGGAATCGACCCTTGATGACTAATCGTCTGCTACCGTCGACGGAACCATTTGTACCCAACTCGGCGAAGAGGTAGGCGGTGACGTGCTCCTCGCTTCGCTTCATCCTCTTGGTAATCTCTTGGATGTTGGCGAAGATAGTCTTCTTGTTACCTTCGCGTAAACACTGAGGAGGCGGGATCTTGTAGCTTCGAGTGCCGCTGGAGGCGTGATCCGGGTTCTTCTGAGCCAATAGGCTGAAGAAGCGGCTGAGGAGCAAATCGTAACTAATCGCTTTAGTCTCATCGTGACTCCAGATACCAGTGCCTTTCTCCATATCTCCGCTTTGCTCCTCGCCCTTCGTCTCGGTAGCACCTTCTCCGCCGCCCTCCTTGTCGAGGTCGAGGGCCGCGAGCTTGGCAGCGAATTCGTCGCCTTCGTCGGCTTTGGGTGCCTTCTTCTTCTTCTTCTTCTTAAGGGTTAAGTCTAAGCCGCCGGCGTCGGCAGCTCCGTCGGCGGCACCGCTTGCTTCTTCTCCCTCGGCATCCTCGGTCTTCTTGGACTTCTTCTTTTTCTTTTTGAGAAGATCGAGACCGCCTTCTTCGGCAGGAGGGGCAGCGTCTTCGGCGGCAGCTTCTCGCGCATCAGTAAAAGCCTCAAGAGCGGCTGAGAGCGGCGGCGTACGAGGTGTATGGGATAGGGCAGTGTCCTTTGTATCTTCGGAAGCCATGGTGACTATCTTGCCGTCGGGCTCAACTACGAGAGCTTCGGAATTAAAAACCACGGATTTTCGCTGTTTACGGTCGGGGATTGAGGGACGCTGTTCCTGCTGGTTACAGTTATGTCAATAAAGAATATCTTAACCGGTCCTAACGAGGTAAAGAAATGAATTGAATTGGAATCCGTGGGTCGGAGGATATTTAAGGTTGATTGTTGCCGAAATGAAATCCGATGGCCCAGGAGTTGAACGTTGGATGTGTGAAGGTATGACTCTGAGCGGTGGCTTGCGTCTCGGAATTTTCAATGTGACTCCAATGTATAAAGTAGTGGGGTCCACAATTATACCTATCCTATGGAATTGGAGGGGGGCAAAAAGTAATTGGCCTTATCGGATCCCCTCGTTGCTGCTAGTGGGGCGGGGGTACCTAAACCGAGTACATGCAGGAAGTACCAAAGGATAGAGAATAGAGGGGAGACCCAGGAAGGGTGGTGACAGTGCGGTGACAGTGCGGCTGCAAACACTGGTCCCGATCGATAAGTGAAGTTAAAAACGATCAGGCAATTCGTATCTAACACCCGCACCCGCGATCTGAATGGAGAGGATGTGAGAATAATGAGATAAGTCGAGTTAAACTTACAGTATCTGCCGTATCAGTTGTGTCCATCCTTGCTGTCTTTCTATATTTGTCCCTGCTTTGTTCAGCCTTTTGTTTAAAAAATAATCAGGTTGTGTCACAATGTCACAATAATTGTCGACGCCCAAGAAACAATATTAATGTGGTAGGACGATATCTATGGCGATCAAGATGGTACCGCGGCGGGTTGACACTAGAATTGGTAGTAGGATTGCTAGAGCTCAACTCGGATGATTTTTGGTGGAAATGGCTGAAGTTGAGGTTGTTGAAGTTGGATAGATCAAAAAAGAAAAATTAAGAACGCAGGAAGATCCTATGACGTTTGAGCCCTACGATGGAGAGAAATGCATATCAGTTTGTTACCTTCAACTTTCTCTACCGCCTCATTGGAGTATGTACCTACTTTTTGAATCTTAGCCAACCCCAATAGGGAGTACATACCTTTTAGGGAGTGAACCCCTAGCAAATACATACCTACCTAGGTACTTAGTGTAGGTAACTTCTCGACAGGTAGGAAGGCTATGACTCAGCAGTTTAATTGTCTTACCACCCCACGTTAGAACCATCTCATCACTTCTCCACTAAAACGCAAGCTGGCAGGCTGGCCAATAAAAAGTTAGCCTTGGTCGGCAAGTGTCCCACGTATTTAATTGGCCTTATGAAAGGTACGTATTTCGGAGCTAACACCAAATAGAAGCTTAGCAGCTTACGTCCAACTTATCAACTACCACGAACAGAAGCGGCGTCACTTAATACAGCAACTTACACCTTATTCCATAGCATTCGCTATTCAACTTGGTGGATTGTTGTATTGGGGATAAGCTAGTCGCCCCCCCCCCATAGCTGGTGGAACCCAATGCATCGGTTCTGTTAGCAATAGCGTCTAGTCCCGCCGCTTTCTCGCGAGCCTTAAACTATCTAGTTACGCATAGATAACTTTCGATCTTTCACTTCACCTTCGAATCATGTCGCTCTCCGGTTCCTTCGCCATGGCCGATACACCGGGCTCCGATAATGACGATATCGATTCCCTTCCTTCCACCTCTACCGAAAGCTTCACAACCGATGACGACGATTTCGATGCGCAAAGGGAATGGGAGCAGAGCTTAGAACAGTTACAATTACTCTTAACTATGGTCTTGGTACCATTTGCTGGCAAATATCTCGGCCGCAAGTTTGCCTACTGGAGTAGGATCCCGAAAAATCACTTCTGGTAAATGGTCCTGGGCTGACACTCGTCTAAATAGGTTGGGCACGATATATGGAATGGATGCATAATGTTGAAATCAAATGGACGAATAAAACGGCATTTAAAGCTTCAGGCGCGGTTGAAGCAGCGGCGACGCTCTGAACGATCAGATTTCTAGTCTACCTAGATTTTCGGATGGAAACTTTTTGCGGATATAGACCGGATGGCACCCTATTTGTGTATATAAGGGCATTGATGTGGATACAGGGGATCATCGGCATGTGATATCGTGATGCCAAAAGTAATCAAAAATACCATCTCTCGGCAGCTCGTCCCTAACCCCGGATACGTCTCATACTACTGTTAGGCCTTGATGATTCTCATCCGAGATAGCAAAATAAGAGCCTAACAGTAGCTCCGAGAATCTTTCAGTGTCTCTGGCTTTAAAGAGATGCCTTCTTCCGGGGCTCTAGCGCGCCACGATGACAGGAAAGTAAATTCTCGTCGTCCAATTGTCGAGCTTGCTAGATCGGCTTGCCCTGTTAAGAGGAGTCATGGGTAATCGAAACTAACTGGATATCCAATAGTATCAAAGTAAGCTTTCCTGTTTCAATTCTAGCCCACCTCACAATCCATAGTGTTTCTCTAAATGGTTGAACCCCCGCTGCCCTCGCAATAAATACCTTTGGTTTTGCGGCTAGACCTTCTAAGTGTTACAGATTCGGCATGTGTGTTGTTCCCAACCTAGACATACCCAATATGAGGTTTTGTTATTAATAGAACTAATATTCGATCCCCTTTATCAACCTTCAGCCGCAAAAGACACTATGCAGGATGCCCAGATATCCATGAGTTACGATCAGAATTCGATTCAATGGATCATAACGCCTATGCATCTACCACCCAGCTAGTTCCTCTCATTGGCACATGAGCAAATACCGGCATGTATGCATGGGGTAATTGGCATATCCTCGTGGGTGACGTTTGACCCTTGGCCCCATAGCGGGTGTTTGAGAAGGCCAAATTGCGATTAGACCCCATGTAAGAAGTCGTGTATTAACAGTAAAGTCCCACGTGTATAGCCTTGCGAAGATGACCAGGAGGGAAGAACAGAATATAAAAAACACGAGCCTTGTGTTGTCCTTTGCCGGCAAACTTGAAGTTTGTGCCAAAACAATATCTACGAAGAATGCACGACTATCTTATTCACGTATATTCAAATTGCTCAGCTGGCTGGAGACACTACATAATAAACCGGCTCTGCTGGTGAATATGTGTACGGATTCTTTAAAGTTATTCCGAAAACTAAACATTCAAGCAATCTTCACACAATAGTGTTACGATATTACGCAGAAGGCAAACCGACACTCCCACCATCTACATCGACGTTTTTCAGCATGGCTCAGATTAGCTTTCCCAACCACGACCTATACAAGGTCCTCGGCGTTGAGAGTAACGCTAGTTTAGAGGACATCAAGAAGGCCTACCGAGAGCTCGCGAGAAAGGTCCACCCAGATAAGGCAGAAGGTGGAAACACACCGGAGAACAACGCGCGATTTCAGCAGGTTTCGGAGGCGTGGGAGATTCTCCGTGACGAGGTTCTAAGACGTGAGTACGATGTTCATCGTGAAAGCGCCGAGGATCTTGGTCATGACAGCGATACAGGTTCCAAGCGTCGTAGTCGGAAGGAGCGCAGCGGTAAATGCAAACAGAGTAGATATCCTAGACACGGTTCTTCTAACAGACGTCCAGGTAGCTACGAAGCGAAGCCTAATCATCGCGGGAAGCCTTACTTCGAGGAATGGGGGCATGATAAGCCTAAAGGTCCGGATGAAACCCATGGCTCTAAAGCACACGGGGCCAGACGACGATCCCATACCTATACATATGCTTCGCCCCCATACGGCATGCCGTACCCCTTCGAGTGGCCCGGTACGATGCCGGAGCCACAACCAGTTCCCGGCGCATACCAATTTAGGGCCCACGACCCAAGAAGCCCGCCGCCGCCCGCTGTAAATCTTGCAGATCGCTTAACTGCTATGCGTATCAGAGTTGACATGAGGTCGCTCTATAGCGATCTCGACGCTATAGCAAAGGAAATCCAGTACCTCGCAACGGGCTTCCATTCGACGCCGTTCAACACCTCGGACAAAGAGCAACGCCGTTGGGGCAAGCTCTTTAACGATGCTAGCAGCACTCTTAGTGTCGTCGACGATATGTACGATGATCTAGACGTTTGGGTAGATCATATCGAGACCGGAAGAGGAACGTCACGATTGCCAGCTTGTCAGTTACCTGCACAATTTGCCTATATCTCTGCCATCGCCACCATAATGAAATACGCTGCTACGGCATGTGTCACAATCCAGGGGCTAGTTCTGAGCTGTCCTTACGAGCCGCCACAGCAGTACTTTGACGACCTCGAAGAACGAATGAAGATTATGATCACGGCCTGTGGGTCGCCGCAGCAAAAGCAAAAGTAGACTACATCAACGGGCGCTGTGGACGTCCATCCGGAGGCCGGTAGAGGAATAAGGAATATAAAAAAAGGAGAATGCTTGATAATACGTCTATCGGGATAGCTCGGGATCTTGTTTTATATATGGTCCGGAGAAGGCCGGTAGTCATATAGCGTATGTACATAGATCTGTATGCTCCAATTTGGAGCGAATATATGTCTTTTTTGTTTAATGAAACAGTTTTTTGCAAGATGCGAAAGATAAAGGGGTCTATTATTAGAAACACGTGAAATATGTAAGTCTCATCAATTTGGGGGCATATGTAGCTTTGGCATTGTGCACCGTACATTATACACTGTACAGCGTACACAGATAGAAGAGTTTTGTTTACTGTAACTAACCAATAAAGACGGCTGAACGTACCTAAGGCAAGACGGCTATTTTAACTACCTAATGTATAAGGTATCTGAGAATGATTAAAGGAATGATAAATAGTAAAATGACATGATGCTTTTGAAAGTGAACATATTGTTTATCCAATAACTAAGGCTATAATATTATGACTATCCAACGATCGTCATCTAAAACATGTATTCGCTTGATACTGGCCTTGTTTCATCTAGCCAAGTAGTTGAGCTTAAACTTGGCCTGCCGGTAGTGGCTGACCAAGATGACGGCATGAACCCACCCCGTTGCAGTAGCCTGAGAGCTAAAAACGAAAGCTAATGCCAAGCTGGGAGGTTTTGCATTTAGAAGTTGGTCTAATCTAGCATTGCATTGACATTCCGAAAAGAAAAAAAAATGAACTGTTTGATGCTGCAACGTCTTTTAATATGTACCTAGGTATGTACCTCTTACGAACTCCGATTTGATACGTAGAAACTATGGTCTTTACATACTTTACTCGAGAAGCAGAGCCACCATGAACTAGCCAATTTCGGATACGAATCCCACGTGGATCACGGACCTGCCGGGTGGTATCACAGGCTTTCAAAGTTGAAAAATGACAAAAACAACAATGCTACAGACACACCATTGCCTCGTAAATGTACGCGCTCTTCGCATCGCTATATGCATTCTTTTTCTTCGGGCGTCCATTTAAGAATAAGAAAGTGGACCTGTAAAACAAGGTGGATCCTTTCCCGGAGAAAGTGTAGCATTGGCGGGTTTAGTGGTGACGTCGGCCAATCAAGCCAAGATTAACCCACTATTTTACTTGATGCTTCCTCGTTTTCTTAATACGTACAACCGGAGGTATCTGCGGGTATGCGCATATGTACTTAACATAGGTAGAGACAAATGAAGACTCTTATTGTTGTAGGTTCTTTCTCTGCTAATAGCTATCATAGTATATCAAAATTAAATAATTCGAATACCTCTTTCTATGAGCTAGGTATGGATATTTACTTTGGGTAGTTAGGTAGTTATATGTACTATATTAAACAGTTCTCAAATTTTTGTTGCGCCAGAGTAATTTAGGTACATATGCGTAGGTACGCATGCTTAGTGTGCCTTTTAGCTTCAATGTTCGTGTTCGACGGTAATTATACATACCTAGGTATGTACTTCGTAACTATATCACCACCACTAAACTGCAAGATCCAAGATGTTGCAGACACACCCTCCTTTCCTGTTATGTACCTAACCTATGTAGGTGGCCAAGGTGGCTAACACCTGCTTTTGCTACATAGTACACTCCCCCTTTCCTTGTTCTTGATTTCTTGACTTCTGGGCGGCGTAAATATCTCCAAGCCAAGGAAACGACTTCTTACCTCGTTCCACTCTCCTTTTTCTCATTCCACGTCCAAAGTTTTTCACCCTTCGCTCGTTGTTTAACTTCCTGACTCTCCATCCTCTTTTCTTTCTGGCAACTCATTCGTTACTGTTGGCATCTCGTCTTCCAATTCAATCGTTTTGATAGTTCGCGCCCCCCCCCCCCTTGATCTTGGATCTATTACTGCTGGTTCTTAACCGTCCCTCACTCGCTTGGGATTTACGATATACCACGTGTTTTCATCCTTTTTGGCGGAACACCCTATTAAGACTAAACCAAAAGCAATTGACCACCTGGAACAATAACGATATCATAATGCGCTCGTTCGCCTTCGCGACCGCTCTGGCAGCGGCGGGCATGGTCCACGCAGGGCCTACTCCCACCGAAGAGGAGTTACCTAGGCGTGCTGATTCTCTGCCTACGGTAACCGCGTCTGGAAATGGTATGATACCAACATCCGCTTTGCAGGTAATAGTTGGAAACTAATGACGGATGATAGCTTTCTGGGCTGGCGACGAACGATTTTATATTCGAGGTATCGACTACCAGCCTGGCGGCTCTTCCGCTAATCTCGATCCTCTTGCTGACTCCGACCTTTGCAAGAGGGATATCGCCAAGTTTAAAGAACTCGGTGTGAACACAGTTCGTGTTTACTCTGTCGACAATTCGGCCGACCACGCCGAGTGTATGGCAGCCTTGAGCGACGCAAAGATTTACCTAGTGCTTGACGTCAACAACCCTCAATACTCCATAAACCGAGACAAGCCAGGGCAGTCGTATAACGATCTATACCTCCAAAGTGTTTTTGCTACCATCGATGAGTTCGCAAAATATGACAATACGCTTGCTTTCTTTTCGGGTAACGAAGTCATCAACGACAAACCGGATTCCGTAAAATCGGCTCCTTACGTCAAAGCTACTACTCGTGATATGAGGCAGTATATCGGCTCTCACGGCTACCGCAAGATACCTGTTGGTTACTCGGCTGCCGATGTCAGTGACAATCGAATGCAGACCGCGCAGTATTTTAACTGTGGTACCGATGACGAGCGTAGCGACTTTTTCGCTTTTGTAAGTTCCTTCTAATGCTAGCTGAGATGCCAGAAACTAACAAGCCGTCTAAGAATGATTATTCTTGGTGTGCTCCATCCTCCTTCCAGCAATCTGGTTGGGATCAGAAGGTGAAGAACTTCACCGGATATGGTCTGCCTATCTTCCTGTCGGAGTGGGGTTGCATAAAGGGCAACCGCGACTTCGGGGAGTTAAATGCATTGATGAGCGATCAGATGTCTGCTGTCTACTCGGGTGGTCTTGTGTACGAGTATAGTAGAGAAGGCAACGGGTTCGGCATTGTTGAGCTTTCTGGAAAGTCTGACTCAGTCAAGGAAGAACCCGACTTCGACAAGCTAGCGTCAGCTTTGTCCAAGTATCCAGCTCCGACTGGCAATGGTGGTTTCACATCCACCACCACATCTGCTGCGTGCCCAACTGTAGATACAGTTTGGGATCTTGGCGGGTGGGACGCGAGTGCACTTCCCGCAATTCCCCCGGGAGCCGAAAAGGTATCTATCTCACCTCAATTTTCCGTTGGATCGAAAAAAAAAGGGGCTAACAAGACTCTAGTACATGACCGAAAAAGCCGGTAAGGGACCGGGCCTCAAAGGCTCTGGTTCTCAGGACGCCGAAGGTACTTCGACTGGGACCGCTTCACCTGGTGCTGGATCTGTAACTGCAACTGCATCCGGTGACAACGACAACGCCGCTGGCCGACCAGCTCCTCCAATGGATATGAGTATTTTCGTCCTTACTGGCATTGTTGGTCTCTTCACCCTCGGCGGCACGTTGTTGCTATAGGTTGGTCACTAAGTCGTTTTCGCTAATTTTCTTGGTACGAGGAACATGGGGTTTTTTGGAGCTTGGGCATCTGGGGAGTACGCGTTTTATGGGTTCGGTGATCAGGCACGTTGACCCCTTTTGGGATCGGCGGCAAACCGGGATATAATTAGTCTAGAGCGGCACAGCAACTTCATATGACATGGGGTAAAGTATGTACGCACCATGAACACGAAGGGCATATAATTTAGTCATGGAAAGGGTGGATTGATGGATATTAATTGTATTGCTGAGCTGACCTTGCTAGAGGATTAAATCGCTGAAATTGGGAGGAAAGTGACATAGTTTTGTACTAACTAGAGGTATTAAAATGAGAAGACTGGATTATGACTATTCTATAGCAGGACTTCGTCGTATAATGTGCGGATCGTAGTTAGATTGCTATCACTTTAAGTAACGGAATGGGTTTCCTTGTATTCTATGTTATATAATACGTCTAAGTATGCTAGGCGCCTCTAGTATACACCCTCTTTATGAATACGCTATGCTATATGCTGAACAAGAAGGATTATATATGCTGCCACCGAATAATCTGAAGCATATTACGCATACGCTCATATTCCTTTCCTATTGTCTTCAAGTCGAGAATGATTAATTAACTAATCTCAGGCCTCCGGCCGTATATGATCCTGACTAGTGAATATGGCGATTTCCGCCTATCACGCAGCTCCTTACGCACGCGGCTTAGATAGAGTATAACTTGCTCATGGGTCCAGCCCAAGCCTTGCGTGAAGAGATAAAGTAGAAAACCTATTAGATTAGAGTAGGTAATTCTTCGTCAGTGTCTATAGTTATACACATGTATAGGGACTCCGAGCATAGAAAATAGGAAACACATACCTTCCATACCCTCCTCCATCGTAGCATGCGCATACAGCCCTACCTCGCGCAGATGCGGATCATTCGAATTCGGCGTAAGCGGACATTTGAGCGTATACGTAACGATATCGACGAACCCTGCGCGTCGGAACGCGCGCTCCATCGTCCCATCTTCGACGATATTCATCGGCCTCGAGGGTCCCGAGTTTTCACTCCCCGGAACCCTGTTCCCGTTCCCATACCGCCTAGCACCCTCCTCGAAAAGCGGCCCCCAAGCTGCGAGGGCTGATCCGTCGCCTTCACGGACACTGCCGTCGTCGCTGCGGATACGCAGAGCGGGTTCTAGGGCTTCAACCCAGCCGGTGCCGGGGCGTACTGTCCGGAATGCCTCGGCGTATACCGCGTCCCAGTCTAGGACTGCCCCGCAGAGATACCGCAGGTGTATGAAGTCGAAGGAGCCGGGCGGGAAGGTCCACGGGATTAAGTTGAAGTCGTCCATTTCGAAACGGAGGTTGCCGGGGACCCAGGACGGTTGGGTTGGTGATATGTCGGTGCCGATTACTTCGCAGCGTGGGAAGGCGTCTGCGAAGTCGCTGGTGGTTGGAGGTTAGAATTTTGATGAACTATTTTTAGAGGAGGAGAGTGGAAGGGGGAGGGCTAAGAATAGAGAAGGGAGAAGGTTGAGAGAAAGGTGAGTTTACATTGCCCAGATTCCTATGCCGGGTCAACCATCTGTTAGTATAGTAGCTGTGAGGGGAGGGGCAAAGAGGCTTACCTGTTCCACATCCGACTTCTAAAACTTTCCTAGGGTCGTCGCCGATGGGGGCTAGGAATATTCTGTCGTGTAGTAGTAGTGTGAGCGTGTGGTGGCTGTTCAAACGTAAATATTTGGTTTTCGTATCTTATGACCTAAGCGGAGTCTCTACTAACGTAAGGTCCATGGAATTCGCTTGTATCTCATCGTTAGGTGTCCTACGTTGGTTAATATAAAGTTACGATATTGTTACAAGACGGGGAACGGTCATACCAATAGTCGGTGTCGCCCCAGCTTTTGCTGTGATACCTTCGCCCGTGAATCGTGCGGTACTCTAAGATGCTGCTTGATAGCGAAGCGGTTGAACTGGAGCTGTTTTACGCGATTTTGAGTAAAGGTATGCCTTTAACGCTGCTGGGAGGTTTAGTTATTTACTTACTCGTCCTCGCCCAGCGATGAGTCTCTATCGTCTTCATACTCGTCTTCCTGGAGTTCGGGAGTTAATAAATCCATGGCTGACATAGTGACAATGGGATTCCTGAAGTCTTAGATGGGTGTCGTGCCTGTGATAATGTCCAATATGAGTCGGCATCCATAGCCGAAGGGCTTGACGATAACGGGCCGAGCGTAGTCGGGACGGGTTCGGGTGAAGTGGTTTCGGCGGCCCGTTTATCGACTTCGGCTGTTGCCGACGGATGTGGTGTCATCTCGGTTAGGTATGATGAACCAGTCGGTACGGACGCTCGACTAGAACGGTGAGCTATATATATCCCTATGAGGTAATCATTCAATATGAACCTTGGAACAGGAAAGTTGTAAATATTATTTTAGGGAATAAACAACAATTAAGAGGAGATGGGTCATTTCTTCCTACCACTCGGCAACTCGGTTTCCTAAGTAAGGCTTGTCTCGTCGTAAAGTCCCCTTTCCCAGGGTATACCTTTTCGGGAGTCTATGGACAGGGATATAGAGAATGTATGGATAGAAGACGACTCTGCCGTGCCGGCACGTCTTCGCTAGGGCTGCCAGGGTAGGTCCAGACGACAGTTCAAGAGTTTGAGGTTCGTATATCTCTCGAACTATGTAGAGTTCGTTCATATGCATACGCGGCATATGGTCTGAGACGTGGTCTGCTCTCATCCAATCCGGGATTTGTCCCAACCCCATGCCGTAGATCATCGGATTCTTGACCTTTCTCGACGAGAAGGATGCTTCGAGTTATGGCTAGTCTAATCAAGGGACCAAGACCTTACCCATGTTTCAATACCGTAGGGTATCATCGCCAAGCAAGGATATGTATTTTCGATGGAATTTCCCGAGAGCGATCGATCCTGACACTACGCTAGACGTCTACGGAATAGCAATATCAGACAGGGTTAGGCCATAGTGGAGTCCGTAGTGTATTTCGGCATAAAAGGACCCTGAAATACGTATGTGCATTCATAAGCGTGGATACGCTCTTATATAGTCTTCTGGCGCACGACATCGGGCAATTTCAAAATAGCCTTTCAAGCCTGACAGAAGTAGCAAACTAGAAGTTCTAGATAATTAAATAGCGATCGCGGCGCGATAAAATGATATTTGACGAGATGATTTGTCGGGTATATGAATTTCCTCGTAACGTAGGCTAACCTGGTACCGATGTTGACAATTTGACGTAGGCCCATACATTCACATGCAATGTAACGGTTCCCCGGCTCTAACCCTGGGCGCAGTTTCATCATTCATTATAAAATTTCCTGTCTCGTCAGAAATGTTATCTTGACGTAGGGTAAAGCTGTTAAGTGCCAAGGGCATAAAGATTTGAGGGAAATTAAGAATCATCTAACTATTAGGTAGTTAACGATCCATATATAAGGGAAGACTACCTAATGGTCGAGCTTAGAGGGGTCAAGGTTCTACAATTAGGAGATATAGATAACCTAGGAACTACTCAATTCAATGTGATTACCTAGTACGAATTATTGGGCAGCTAAGTGCTCGTATACATACTATGTAAGAGATAGTTTTATAATGAACTAATGAACTAACAGTGGATAAACTACTCAAGGTACCGGGGTATTAACGAAATTATAGAACGGAATTATAGAACGACATTAGCCATCTATTAACTGAATACCTAAAGGAAACACGTTATATTAACGAGTGTCTTATAAAATCATCCGCGTTATGTTGCTAAAGATAGTGTTATAGTTTGACCGGCCGTCCTTATATTCTTCCCGTGTCTCCAATAGCCCTCATTCTCATGCCAGATTAAGATATTCTAACACGGAAAGCTTCAAACATATCCTAAGTATAAAACCTGAGCACCGCAAACAAGATTTCGAATTCATTCATAGGGAGGATGAAATTAGAGAATATGTGATGGCCTGATCACTATTGTTGGCAACTAAGTTCCGCTTGTCCACTTCACTGCCAGAAGCTTCTTTGGTTCGAATAGTGGCAACCGGTTTCCTGGAATATTTCTGTCATGGCAGCAATTTCCGGAAGCCCCCCACCGCGAATCATACGCGCAACTGTCTTCCACTCGTTAGGAAGACTATAGTAAGTCGTGAAGGAGAGCGTCGCGCGGTCGTTGGGCGAACGTTGATAAATAAATGCGTCTAGCTGATGGGGACCTGGCTCGTCTACCGCATCTCCAAGAAGGAAGACAATGTCTTCGCGATCTTTATCCCTTGCATACGTATCTTCAAGATAGGTAGGCTTAGACTCCCCATGGCTACTAACGTGTCTCCTTCGTGTCTCTTTGTTCTGCTTCGGCGGCTTTGCGAAATCGGCGGCGCACCGAAGCTTGTTGTTATCGATGCATGTCTTGGACTTGTCAGCCCCGTGTTCTAACAGGATCTCGACGTTTTCCAGCCGACCCCTACCACTGTACCTCGGCTTTCCGGGTTTGCTTCTTTGCGATTCTTGCGCTGGCCATCTTGTTGCAGTCTTCAATAACGAATTGGTAAAATTGGTTTCAACGTAGTTGCGGAATACTTCAACGCCACTCGGTGATGCGGTTTTGGTACTCCCGTTTTTATCTCCTTCAGCACGAGGACGACTTCCTCTAACCGCTGGGGGCGCTATGGGGTGCGGTTCGACGGCACTCCGCCAATTATTCATCGCTGTGGCGTTTATGTCAAGCTGCTCTTGGTGTAGATTATCTGGCCAGTTGATACATATTGTATCTGTTATCTTGAAATCCTTGGCCACTGGCCTCCCTCGTCGTAGATGGGTAGGACATGCTGATAATTGGGCCAGCCTTCCTCACTTCGGGATAGAGTGACTTACATGTCGAGGAGGTGACACCAAGGATGATGACGGCAGAGAGTCCGAGAAAACCTTGCTTTTTTATTGACGCACGTTTTAGGCCTCGTTCCCGCGATACGATACAGTCTAATCAATCAGATCGTCAAGTATTAGGTATATCAAAAATAGCTTTATTCCACGTCTTTGGGGTGCATGCATGCTGTGTCATATTTTGCCCTTCTCAGTGTATCCTCTCTCTTCATCATGTAATTAGTCCAATTAGCTTAGCCTCAAGTATAGGTATATATGTAATAATCAAGACATTCAGGCAAGATTAACCAACTTATATTAATAACCTCGCTAAATGGGTATATAGACTAGCATACTACGCCACCGCAGCAGCCAGAGCCTCCCTGCGGCTCTTACTCTCAGGGTCAAAATAAGGCTTCTCGCCCAAGCTCACCGCGCGGGAACCCGTGCGCTCGCCGAGCCCCTGGTTGAGGTAATCCGGCGTAGCGGCATGGTAGACGCTACGGTTGTCCCAGATGGCTAGGTCGTTAGGCTGCTGCCAGCGGAAGCGAACCTGGAGATCGTGGTTCTCAACAATGAGCTGGACGAACCAGTCTAGGAAGCCGCGCGACTCGGCCTCGGATAGTCCGTGGATGTGCTTGACGTGGTGACCGACGGCGAATACGCTCTTCCACCCGGTCACGGGGTTCGTGCGCACTACTGGGTGCACAGCTTCTAGGACCTCCCCTACGTTTTCCGGTGCACCGCGTGGTGCGGAGTAGATCTTGAAGTTGTTACGGTCTGCGGCCTCGTTGAAGGCTGGCTGTGCGTAGTACGCCGTTAGTGTATCTAGGAAGCCCCGCAACGGCTTCGAGATGCGGTCGTAGAGTTCGTAGCCTGAGGCCCAGAGGGTGTCTGCTCGGTGGGTCAGTTTCAAGTCCCCTTTTACCCCTATTTGTTATACTCTAAGGAAGAAATGATTAATGGGTACGTACCACCTCCGGTCTTGGGTAGCTCAGTAAGCCTCAACAGCGCATAATCGCTAGGGATGGGCTCGAACGTGATATCCGAGTGCCATTGATTCTTCTGCGACTGCTTTTTCTCAGCCCATATATCCTTCCTAGAGTAGAGCTTCTTGGCCTGTTGCGACGAGATGGTACTGATCTCGTCATCATTACCCCCGTGTTCGCGACTAGAGTTGATCACGGGGTGGACGTGTAGCTTAGAGGTAGCCGGCTTGCCGGATAGTTCACCAAGTCTCTGGACTAGCTCCTTTTGTAGGTCGTTGGTGATATTGTCCTGCTTGCGGAAGAAAACCACACCGCGTTGAGATACTAAAGCATATTTATTAGACCAAATCAATTCGGAAGCTCCGTTTCTTTCTCATACCTGTGATAGCAAGATCACGGATGAGCTCGTCCGAGTTAGGGGCTCGTAGCCATTCGGCCAAATCTACATCTATGAACTCCTTTCCTATCACGGGTGTTACATCAAACTGCTTGAACTGGTCTAGAGCGCCGCTTAGTTTTAGGGGCTCCTTATGGTTCGTCTCAAGTTTTGGTGGTTCATCCTCTAAACTCGTCTCGCCGACCGCAAGAGAACTCTCCACCTTTGGGCTCTCCTGAGTCTCCTTGTGGGCGTCAGGAATGACTTTCTGTTTGATATGCTCAGCAATTGGAGTAACGGCTTCGGTAGCTGATGGCGCCATTGTTTAGGATGCACGGGCGATGAGACGTAGATAAGGATGAATCGTCAAGTTCACGAGGACAGCTTATTTCAATAAATATAAGTAGAATTTCCGACGCTGGAATTTATATAAAACTTGATATAAATATCTCCAATTGGCGCATAGGTAATAGCAATCTGCCGAGCCCGGCTGGTTAGCATATGGCGTAAGCGAGACTATTCTAACGCCATATGCTTGGATATCATCTCTTAGGTCGAGGTGGATTTCGGATTGGACAATACCTTTGATCAGATAAGGTATTTATATGCAAGATAGTACAGAGATGTCGTGACCGGCGAGACGCATCTCGAATCCGCGATACTAGGGGCGACGTTGCTTTATGTGGGGGATTGTGACATATACAACCGGCCTGACGTGCTCGATAGCCGTCCCATCAACAAATTATATTTCACTTAGAACGACAGCCGATACACTAAATCCCCGCAACTCCAACTTTGAGCAGACTATCGTGGCTGTGTAAATATGGTATCATTTCTGGGGTTTCAGCTTAGTTATTTGTCAAATCGCTATACTCAAAGTGTCATACCGGAGCCTTAGTAGGTACTTAGGTATTCAATATAATTCCGAGGCTTAATGTGTATGACACCCTCCGAAATAGGATGTTTCAATTACTATGAATTCGCAATGAGACTATAGAGCATGCTGATCTCAGATAAGAAGAATTATGTTTATGCAAGCAGTAATATTTTGTAATAATATCGTATCATGAGTTATCAAGACAAAAGAAAATTTTATACTTCCCAAACTAAGGTAATGAGAATAGTTTATCCAATATCTCACGCCAATATGTTCGCTAAACCCCTTATTTAGCTAGCTTGATTAAACATCTCCGCAGAGAACATCGCGTCAGCTAAGACATTCGATATTATATAGATGTCTGTGTATAATGGGACTAACCGGGTGTCCTTTGGTATGACAGTACACGTCCTCTCTTTAGGTATCTACCCTGGAGAATACATTAGCATATATCCCGAAGGACACCCCTTGCATAGACAAGTCGGATTAGAATGGGGTTTGCACAGGGATAATAAAAGGTTGTGTTAATGCTAGCAAGTTTGTCGGCTATGTGAGAAAAAAGACCTCTCAGTATGTAATACAGTTGATAGTAATTGCTCAGTGAAGGAAGGCTGAGCCTCCTTCTTGAGCCACTCGCATAGTTGTTTACAAATCGCCTCCTCCGTACTGATATCTGCTAACCATCGAACCGTATTCATCAAACCTGACTGACTCATACTTGCTGGGGTTTTCAGTTGTAACGAAACGCGGTAGAGTTTCTACCGCATGAGTAAAGTCAGGAACAGTAAAGAAGGGAATAGAGTAACGAGCAGGTATACTCGTCTCTGGTACTCCATCGGCCCTTGGAACTGATACTTGATGTAGAGCAGAGACAAAATAGTCTGTATTAGAGCATATTAGCGATATAAGTGACTGATGGAGGGTTAGGAACCAATATATTACCTACCGTTAGTAAAGTGTTGAAGCACGTCACCAACATTCAATATGAAAGCTTCATTTTCAGGTTCCGCATGAAGAAATTCTTGTGATCGAGGACTCTTTAGTTCTAATCCTCCACCACCGTCCTGAAACAGGATCGTGAATGTTCTATGGTAAGTGTTAACATTAGCATGTATCTAATCGCGCTATGGTTGTATATTCGAAGAGCTTACCCCCAGTCTGTATGGGGTCGTAGGCGTGCTATTAGATCATTCTGTAACTTGTCTTTGCTGATAGAAGGGTAATGCGATAGGCGCGATTGGCAATGACGGTACGAAATTAACCTATTAAGTGAGGTTGTGTTCTTCATCGTTAAGGCCTATGCCAACACTAATAGCTCGAAGCAAGACCTCGCACACACCGGATAGCCTCTTGTAAAGGTCTGTCATACGACGCCTAAAGTCGGGGAGTATATCATCGGGTAACCATATGTTCTGCTGCACGGGATCGTTCTCACTTCCTATCTCAAAGCTCTCCTGGTACTTAATCAGCATCCGACGAGGAACGAAACGCCGGGTTGGGTAAATGGAGGTGGGACAAGGACGTAATTGAACCTCTATACCTTGAAGTTAGAGATCTTTCGCAGTTCTTGGGTAATATTGCCAGTTGCTGCATTGGCTTTTACATCCGCTGGGGAATAGACTTTTTCTCTGCCGATTCCTGAGTAGCCTCGATGGGGCATATGTCCAGGGGGGTGGGGGGCTCTCATCTTGTCTTCATACGGCAGGTCGAAAAGCTTCTTGGACCAGGCTAAGGCGGTTTCAATTTCATGTTTTTCAATTCCATGACCCACAACCTTGACGAAGCCTAGAGTATGGAGAGCCTTGACAAGAGCCTGTCCAGCTCTGAGGCGTTCCAAATCAGCGAGGGAATCGCTAACCTCTGTAATAAAGGGAAATATATTAATGTTGTATAAAAGAAAATAAATGCAGTCTTCCGTAAGTAATGTCACGTTATTAAATAACAGGAATTTCCTCTACGTCAATACAGTACCTAACTTACCTTGATTAGCATGTGTTATCAAATTTCGGGTACGGGAATATCTATATCATCCCTTGTATTATAAGGAGCATTCTTATCTGCGGTGCCTATCTGCTACGAGAAGCATATGCAGGACAACCTCAAGAGCTATCAGAGAATATGAGGCGTCAATGTCTCAATAAAACGCGTTACTACCTCAGATCTTAAACTATATTAGGTTAGGTAGGCTTCAAACTGTGACACCAGTTGCCTAGAGGTGTTATGTATAATGTTCAAAGCTTGGCTAGTTAACTATCTCAGACTACGTTCACCAGTACGGGCGCCTATAGCATCCGAGTGCCGCTATTTGATATGGAGCCGTGTTTACCTATAAATGCTTCGTGTAATAGTGTCTCTAATACTATGGGTGAAATAAGTGACTGATAAAGGAATATACTCTTGAAGGCCTAAATACAAGATTTCCCTTTACCTGGTACCTATATATTTTATTATTAATCCAGGACCTCAAAGAAGTAATATGATACGCGGTATTGCCAACTCTATATTCACAGTTTATGATATTCACTCATAAAATATGTCTGAGGCGGGCCAAGATATTTCGTCTAGAGGTCTTTTGGTACGTAATCCTTAATATAACATAGAAACGGCTACAATTCACTATATATGTAAATATACTAAGTATATAGGTACCTCATATGTCCAACTTTGATCTATAGGCTGTTATTTGGATGCTGGCTGGCGTATCGACTGTGTTGCTTGCTGGCCGCTTACTCATCCGAAGCATTATACTGAAGAGTTTTTACTTGGATGACATGTTCGGGGCCACATCTTGGCTCTTGATGATTATTGTTATGATTATCGCGACAGTTTAACTCCTACCGAGTCACCAATGCCCTTCAATTCTGATAGGCGAGTCTCCAGCACCACCTGAATCCGAACTCGCAAACATGACCATTAGGCTACCCAAGTGGGATGTAGCCTCCAAGACATTCTTCTAGACATCGCTTTTTTGTGTTAAGCTTTCCTTCATGTTTCTCTATAATGTTTTTTGTCCTCACGATAAGTACAATCGTATCTAGGTAGTTATGTAGTTTGGTTTGCATCGTGCTTTGTTATGGGACATGCCTAATCGGTGTGTACGCTCAGTGTGGTGAGGCAATTAATTTATTTTCTTACGGCTCGTTCAACCGCACATATCTCCTTTTTTGGAACTCTTCGTATTAACTGAACTACCTATAAGAGCAGTGCAGAACCCCTTACGTCGCGTTGCTCGACTCGAGGCTAATCTGGGTTGATTATTTCTTCAATGCTACCTTTGATATTGTTGGTTAGTTCCTAGAGCCATGATATTACGAGGCTTTGAGCCGAACAAAACTACCTCTTACTAACGTTTCTAGTGATTATGCTTCCCATGCCTGTGGTTTGGCGCTTGAATATGGGCGCGAAGCAGAAGCTAGCTCTATCTGCCATTTGTAGCCTGGCAATGATTACAATTGCATTTGAGACACTGCGATCCGTAAAACTACGCCAGTTGAACAATCACCTTACCAACCTCTACATCTATCTCGAACTGCTGGTATATGTGCTTATTAATCAGTTACCTTCATACCGCTTCTTAGTTTCCCTTCAGACAAGGACCGCAAATACCGCCGCCTATTTTGGAGTCGTGTTACTATGAGGAGTTACCACTCTAGCTCTTCGGGATACTCCATGCAAAACTTTGACCGCACATTTCGTGTGACTGGATCTTAAGGGACTACCCACAGTACCACTAGAGGTAGAGAGGTGTTACCTCCAATTTCGATTAATACTAAGTAATAATTCCTAATAACTAACTAGTACTATAGTATATAAGATGTTAGGGCAGCAAGAAAGTTGACATGGTACGAGCTGGATATGGAGTGGGATAGACTGGCCAAGACGTTCCCTACCTTCTAATAATACTTTCTAATCAACTTGTTCTATTATACTTCGTGTTCTCGCAGTACTATCTTTAGGTCCAGTCACATTTTCTCATTAGGCATAATCGTTATTTCATCCCATATTTAAGATTACCTAATTCAGAATAGTAACGGCTGCTCGTCCGTCGATATGAGTCCTCCAATCCCATACAAGCATATAGTCAATAACGTTCCACCTCCGTGGGCTCATATGCCTCTATGTCACGTGACTATGTCATACTTAACCGCAAGAACTCGATCCTAACATCACGATGTTCGGCCATTATGAAAGAATTCCATCTTTGGTTTTTAAGCCTTTTCTTCTTCCCCAGATAGTAAGACGTCTAAGTAAAAGCAGATCGTGCGGCACGACTTTCGAGTGGTAACGTACCCCCTTTTTCATCTAGTTACTGAATAGGACGACGCTAGGTATCGCGATACGACCGAGCCGGTGGGAAATCCATTATGTTAGATGAGGTATTTATGGTCGTGGGTGTTGAGAAATACAATATTTTGCCTATGATGTCTACAAATCATCTTAGGATAGACCTTTTTACAAAGTACAAGTGCCACGGCAATAAAGCGAAATGTAAGTTAAGTCAAAACGCTCTTTCAACTCCGCAAAATTCCTTCTATCATTGCTACGAAAATAAATCGAATTTCTTGATTCGAATGTAAATACTTGATTTGAGGCCTGGGAATATTCTATTATACCTACTATGGTAAATAATTGGAAAATGAATACATAAACAGAAAGGAATAAGAAAATGCGGGAGCATATACCTTAAGCGAGCTCACAATTTAGATCTAGATGGTAGCCGTGTAGCAACCCCGCGTTACGCTCGTAATATGAGGGCGCAACTCATCCCAAAGCTATCCTAGACCATCATCCCAAACTCTAACCCAATCGGGTATAAGTCGACCTCCACACCACTGTAATAGTACTAGCGCACCCAAAGCTCAACTACCATTTCACTAATATTATACTCATGCAAATATATACTTTTATATAATATTATAAAATTTAATGAAATATAAATGACTTTATTTAATTAATTTTTAATCGATTATAAATCGATTAATAATTAATTTATAATTAATTAAGAATTAATATAAAAACTTTATATATAAATAATATAAAAGATAAAATTTAAATAATCAATTAAAAATTAATTAAATAATGTGCGTAAAATTTAAGTATAAAAACGTTATAATACAAGTGATTTAATAGCTATAATGCGTTGTAATTATAAGTCATTTAACCTTGTATTTTAACGATTAAAAACATTAAAAGCTCACTTTAAAACGGGGCGTCCTTTTGATTTTAACCAATTAAGGCGCTGGGTTTTAAGCTTTAACTTTTTCCAAATTAAGTTAAACTTTAAGATGATGGTCAAGGATAACTTTGGGATAAGGTGTAAACTCTCGTAATATCGTTAATAACATGACGGTTGGCGCGTGTTTAACATCTTAACATCACCGGCAAGTATTCCGGCAAAATAAGTATTTAAGCTATATTATAATAAAAAAATTTAAATACTTATTTATATATAATAAAAATATTAATAATAAACTTAATTAAAATACGATTATAACAAGTAATAACATTATATATATTATAATATATTTTAATTAAATTTATTAAAAAATTACTTTTTTAATATAATAAATAATAAAATTTACGAAAATTTTATAAAATTAAAAAAATTAAAAATTAAATTTATTATTATTATTTATTAAATAAAAAACGTTTAATAATTTATTAATTATATATAAATTAAATTTAAAATCGTTATAAAACAATTTAATTATTTACGTAATAAAAGTTTAAAAAAAATATAATTTTTTATTTTCGTATTTTTTTAAAATTAAATATAATAAATTAAATAATTTTTTAATTATACGTTAAATATTTAATTAATTAAAAGTTTAAAATTAATAAAAAAAAAATTTTATTAAAATTTAAAATATTTTAATTAAAAAAAAAACTTTTATTTTATTTTTTTAAAAAAACTTTCGTTTTATATTTAAAAAACGTTAATTATTACTTAATATAAAAAAAAAATAAATTAAAACTTTTTTTTTATTTAAATTTAATAAATAATCGTAATTATTAATTAAAGTTTAAGTTAATATTTATAATAAATAAATATTATTTACCAATAATATTTAATATTATAATAACGAAATTAATTATTTATTTTTTATAAACTTTTTTATATTATTTTATGTTAAAAAATAATTAAAAAAGGATTTTAAATACGGAAAATATACCGAATTAAAACTTGATTTTTATAAACAATAAGTAATTAATAGTTAAATGACTTATAAACATATTATAACGTTTTACGTTTTTAATTAAAAAAAAATTATACTTAAATATTATACATTATATAAAAAACAAATTTTTTTTATTTTTTTATAATAAATAATTTCTTTTTTAAATATTAATATTATATTAATTTTATTACATTTAATTATTTATTATTTATTTTATTATTATTTTTTTATATATATATTTATTAATATTAATTAATATTATTAAATATTTAATAATATAAATTAATAAAGTTAAAAAAATCATTATTACAATAATTTAAAAAAAACTTATTATAATAATATACGCAATATTAACGATTTTTTTTTTATAAAAAACATTTATATTATTTATAACGAATAATCTTTTATTTATATATAATTTTTATAAAATATTTTTATATTATTTTAATTTAAATCTTTTATTTTTTACATTTTTATTTTTTATATTATTTATATCTTTAATAATATTTTAAAATTTATAAATAAAAAATTCGACGTAAATTTAAACTTATATTATTAATAATAACGCAATAAAATAAAAAAATAAAAATAAATTATTTAAATTTTTTAAATTAATTCCCGATTAAAGATTTACTTTTATATAATAATTTAATTATATAATAATAAAATAAAAATTAATTAATTTATAAATAATTATTTTTAAATAAAAAATAATTTAAGTATTATTTACGTTATTAAATTTTAAAAATATTAATAAAAATTTAATAAATATATATATATTTAAAAAAAATTATAAATAAATATTAAAAATAATTTAAAAGGTTTATAATAAATAATTTTATAATATTATTAAAATAAATACGTATAAAATTACAAAATATATTAATAATAAAAAACATTTATATAAAAAAATATAATATTAATTATATAAAAATATTTATTAACTTTATAACATTACGTAAATTATTAATGTAATATATTAATAAATTAAATATAATTAAATAAAAATAATTAAATGTATTAATATAAAAAATATTTATATATAATATTAATAAAAGATTAATTTATTTTAATGTATAAATTTATATATATATTACGTTATAATAATAATAATTAATAATTTTTAACTTATAAATGTTAGTTTAAATAATTGTATATACAAATTAAACTTTATTTTCTAATATAATTTTAATTAAATTACTTTTTTTTTGCTTTTAATATACGTTATTTATTTTATATATAATATTTTTTTTACTTTTTGTTTTTAATAATTTTTTGTTAATTTTTAATATTTTATCTTTAATTTAATAATTAAAAACTATTATGTATTTTTTTTTTTAATTATTACTTTTATTATATAATTTATTTTTAATTTATATTATAACGTAATTTAATTAATCTTTTTAAAAAATGTTAAATTATTTATATTAAAGTAATATTTAATTAATAAAAAATATTTTTTATTTTTTAACTTTATAAAAAATTAATATATCTTTTTTTAATTTATTTTTATAAGTTAACGCTTTATATAATGATGGTTAAATGATTTATAAACGTGTTATAACGTTTTACGTTTTTAGTTAAAAAGAAGTCGTATTTATGTACCGTGCATTATATAAAGAACGAATTCCCTTCGTTTTTTTACCATAAATAATTCCCTTTTTAAACATTAATATTACACCAGTTTCATCGCACTTGATTTACCTATTACTTGCTTTACTATTATCTTTTTACGTACGTATTTATTAACATATAATACTTTAATATATATAAAATAATTAAATTATAATTTAATATATAATATTAATTTTATATAAAAGTAAATCTTTATAATAATATTGGAAAATATATTTAAACCATTTAAATTATTATTAAATAATTTTTATATAATAGCAGCAGTTTTTTTAAACGTTAAAATAAACAAAAAAAATTAATTTATAAAAAATTACAATTTTTCTTTTTAAATAATTTCATTATTTATATTAATAAATAATTTAATAAAATAAATTTTTATATTTATTAATAATTAATAAATATAAATATATTATAATATTTTTTTAATATAAATTATTTTAAAAAGATTTAAAATAATAAAAATAATTATATAAGTAAAGTTTATAATATTTTTAAAAACAAATTTTAATTTTTTTTTAAATATATATTATACGATAAGAATTTAATAAACGTAATTTTATATTATATTTTTTATTATTTTTATAAAAAAAATAATAATATATTTTTTATATAATATATTTTAATATTAATATTTTACGAATATATATTTAATTATAAAATAATATTTTAATATGGAATAAAATAAGATATAATATTATTAAAATTAAATATTTATTACTTTTTATAATATTAAAGTTAAAGAAAAAAATAAAAAGAAGTTAAATTTAAAAGTATTATAAGTTATATTTAATAAATTATTATTATATTAATATGTTTTAAAACAAGATTTTAAAAAAAAATAATAATTTATTATAATTATTTATTAAATATATTATATTATTTTATAATTATAATATATTTTATTTACTTTATTATATTAATTTAAAGATTTAATAAATAAGTTTTATACTTTAATAAATATTTATAAAAATTTAAAAGGTATATAATAATATATAATAAAAAAAAATAATAAAAATATTAACTAATATTATATAAAATAAAAGTATTATTAAATTAATAAAAATAGAAAATATTAAGTTAAAAAAATATTATAAAATTGGAAGAAATGTTATTAAATATGTAAAAAAAAAAGATATTAATTTATTAAATATTTTAAAAAAGAATAAAAAAAAGTTAAAAATTAATGGAAGATTAAAAAGGAATAAAATAAAGAAAAATACGTTATATTTTTAATTAATTATAAAGGTATTAAAGAAAAAAGTTTAAAATTTAATAATAATAAAAATAATATTTAAATTTTTAAAATAAAAAAAGGTAAAATTAAATAATTTTTAATTATTACTTATTTAATAAATTAAACGTGTTAATATTAAATTATCTTTTATTATTCCTTTTTTAAAAAATCTTAAAATAATACTTTTTTTATTTTAAATTAATATGTTAAAAACGTTTTTTAAAAAATTATTCCCGATATAAACGCAATAAAAATATGTTGGTAGGTACGTACGTAAAGAGATAACAGTAAAGCAAGTAATAAGTAAATTAAATGCAATGAAATTGGTATAATATTGATGTTTAAGGAGGGAATTATTTATGGTAAAGGAATAAGGGAAATTCGTTTTTTATATAATATATAATATATAAGTATAATTTTTTTTTAACTAAGGATATAAAACGTTATAATATGTTTATAAATTATTTAACTATTATTTATTTTATTTTCTTTTTACAATTAATTAATTGTAAATTTATTATTTTTTTTACGTTTTATCTATTTTTTTAATTATAAATTAATTTGGTTATTTTTTACCAAACTCTTTATTATTTTATTTAAAATAGTTTTTGTTATAGTATTTGTAAGGTTATAAATATTATATATTTAATAAATGTTATTTATTTCCCAATTTTTATACGATTATTTTAACATTATTAAATTAATTATTAACCTTTTCTTATTAATATTGCTTATTTATATTAGATATTAGTATAGGGAGAAAGAGTTAATATATAAAATAAAAAAGGTTTTAAACAAGGATAAACGTTTAAAAATGGTATTAATTATATAATAAATAACGTAATCAACATTAAAGCTTTAAACCATTTTATAAATTTCGTTAATAAATATATTATAAGTTATTTATTTATACTTAATAGACAATTAATAAATAATATTTTTAATAACGTAAATTTTGTTATTTTAATTAATAACTTCTTTATTTTCCAAAATAATAATATATTTAATTTATAAACTTAAATCTTTATTATTTATAAATAACTTATTAACAAAAACATATACGCATAAATTTTATAAATTTAATTTAATATATTTTAATCTTTATATTTAATTATTTATTTACCATTTAATTTTAATATTAAAAGCCTTTACTTTTTTAGGTTTAAAATTAATATATTAAACTATTGTAAAATAATTAAAAGTAATTTTAAATTAGTAAATAACTATAATATATATTTCTTAAACTTTTTACTTTATAAATCTTTTAATTATATTTAATAATTAACCGTTTATAAATTTAAACTTTTTAACTTAACCTTTTTATATTATAATAATTTTATAATCTTTATTATAAATAATAATTTATAAATTATTAAAATCTTCGATTTTTTTATTTAATATTTTTTAAAGGCATATTTTAATTTTTACCTTAATTAATACCTTATTTTTAATAATTAAAAATTTTATAATATTAATATTAAAAATGTTATCCATTTATAAGTTAATTAATTTAAAAGGTTTTAAATTTATAATTAATAAATAAAAATTAAAGATTAATAATTTTATATATAATTTTCTTTAATAATAATATAAATAAATTTTAAATTAATATATATTTAACTCTGCAAAACCGTATAATAATTTAACAATATATAATAACGTTCTCTTAAAATATTTATTTTTTAATTCTGTTAATAAACATACATAAATTTCCTTTTACATTAATATTTTTAATTAAATATAAATTATGATAATATCTTTAATTATAACTTTTATCCTTTAATATTAAAATATAAAAACTAATAATAAAATAAAACATTGGTTAATTCTTTAAATAATAAATATATACGTTATAATAAATTCTTTATCAAAATCATCGTATCTTTAAACCATCAATTATAATTTTTCGTATAACATAAAGATATTTTTAATTTTAATTTTTTAAATTATTTATAACTTAAATATTATTATTCCTTAATATACTATCGCATTATATATTTCAGATAATAAAATATCTTCTTCGAATAAAGCGTTTAATTCCTTTAAATCAAACGCTTTATAAAATTTACCCAACGCAATTATCTTTCCATTAATTTGTAATTTTAATACTAAGTTAAAATTATCTTATTCTTTAAAAATAAAATATAATAAAGCAATATATAAAAGTTTATTAATATATATTAAATCTTCTTCCGAAATAAATTTATAATTATTTAGATTAATTATAAATTTAAATAATTTAACTATAAATTTCTTACCTTTTATAAAATTTTCTTTTAATTTAGCGTAAGGTTTTACGTATATATTTCTAAATGTAAATATATTGCCGAAAACATTAAAAACAATAATTATATCTTTATTAATAACCGTAATAACTTTATAAAAACCCTTTTATCTTCCCTTTTCTCGGTAAACTAAAACTTTATTTTTTATCGGAAATATCATAAGCAATATTTTCTAAATATTAAAGCCATTCCTTATATTTAAAACGTTTTTAACTAAACGTTATACCTTAATCTTCTTAATTTTTATTATTACCTTTTAAATTACTTATATTTTTTAAATTTGCGTAAAAATTGGTAATAAATTTATATTAATTCTTAAATAAATATTAAAAATTAGAAAAATAAATATAAAACCGTTTAAATTAATTATATCATTTATTACCTTAACTACCATTTAAAGTTAAAATATTTTTAAATTAAAGCCTTAAAATTTATTAATTATAATTTTATAAATTTTACACATAAAGCCATAATATTCCTTAACTTTACCAATAAATCAATAAATTTTTATAAAGATTTAATAGTAAATAACGCCGGCGATATAAGCTTTATTCCTAAATTTAATACTATCGAAATTAATACTTATATTATAGGTAATAATATTAAAGGGTCTAAAATATATATCTATCCAATATTATTTAAAAATTTTCCATATTTCTTTAATCGAAATAATTCTTATAAATCGTACCGCTTAAAAACTTATAACTACATTAATTATATATAATATTAATTATTTATTAAAATATATAATATTAATAATTACCTCGTAATTAAAATCTATATTAAGATTTTTTAGATTAAACTTAAACCTTTAAAAAATTTTACTTTTTATTTAATAATAATAATAAAATTTATTAATTTTTTTAATATTATTAATATTAATATTATAATTAACTTTATTTAATAAATTATATAATTTACTTATAAATAAATAATTAAAATAAAAATATAAACGCTATAATTCCGTTTTTATAAAATAAATTATACTATTAAAATAAAATTATAAATATTTTTATTTACGCATAACCGCCACAATTACTTTACTTTTTCCAATTAATTGATTAATAACGTTATTTAAATATACTCCTAAACAATCCATATCTTTAAAGTATAAAAAAAATAAAATATTTAATTTTATTATATAAAGATTAATTAATTTAAAAGAAATATTAACCGTAATTATTTTCAATAATTTAATTAAAGGTTTATTACCAAATTTAATATTTATTTTATTCATTTAACTATTATTTATCTTTAATTTACGTTTAGGAAAACCTTATATAAATATTTAATATTATCTTTTTTTTATAATAAATATTTACGTTACGCTTATATTAGGGATAATTTCTTAAAAGACGTTTTTAATATATTGGTTTAAGATAAAAGAGATATTACTTTAAGATTTTTTAAAAAGGGGGCAATAAGAGGTAATTTAATATTAATACGTTTAATTTATTAAATATATAACGATTAAGAATTATTTAACTTTACTTTTTTTTATTTCGAAGGTTTAAATATTATCTTTATTATTATTAGATTTTAAGCTTTTTTTTTCAATATTTTTATAGTTAATTAAAAATATGGCATATTTTCTTTTATTTTATTTCTTTTTAATCTTCTATTAATTTTTGGCTTTTTTTTATTCTTTTTTAAAATGTTTAATAAATTAACATCTTTCTTTTTTACATATTTAATAGCATTTTTTCCAATTTTATAATATTTTTTTAACTTGGTATCTTCCACTTTTATCGATTTGATGATACCTTTATTTTATATAATATTAATTAATATTTTTATTACTTTTTTTTATTATATATTATTATATACCTTTTAAATTTTTATAAATATTTATTAAAATATAAAATTTACTTATTAAATCCTTAAATTAATATAATAAAGTAAATAAAGCGTATTATAATTATAAGACGATATAATATACTTAATAAATAACTATAATAAATTATTACTTTTCTTTAAAATTTTATTTTAAAATACGTTAATATAATAATAATTTATTAAATATAGTTTATAATATTTCTAAGTTTAATTTTTCCTTATTCTTTTCTTTAACTTTAATACTATAAAAAATAATAGATATTTAATTTTAATAATATTATATTTTATTTTATTCCGTATTAAAATATTATTTTATAATTAAATATATATCCGTAAAATATTAGTAACGAGATACGTTATATAAGAAATATATTATTACTTTTCTTATAAAAATAGTAGAAAATATAATATAAAATTGCGTTTATTAAATTCTTACCGTGTAATATATATTTAAAAAAAATTGGAATTTATTTTTAAAGATATTATAAACTTCACCTATATAGTTATTTTCATTATTTTAAACCTTTTTAAAATAATTTATAATAGTTAAAAAATATATTTTATTAAGAATTTATATTAAGAAAATATTGTAATATACTTACATTTGTTAATTATTGATAAGTATAAAGGTTTATCTTATTAAACTATTTACTAGTATAAATAATAAAGCTATTTAAGAAGAAAAATCGTAGCCTTTTATAAACTAATTTCTTTCGCTTATTCCAACGTTTAAAAAAATTGCTACTATTATATAAAAACCATTTAATAGTAATTTAAATAATTTAAATATATTTTTCAATATTATTATAGGAATTTACCTTTATATAAGATTAATATTATATATAAAATTATATTTTAATTATTTTATATATATTAAAGTATCATATAAAGCGTTAATTTATAAAAATAAACTAGGAAAAGGCGTTAATTCCTTATAAAATTGGGGAATAAAAAACGTTTTCTATTGGCCAAATATTACTTTAATATAAATAGCTTAATATTTTTTAAAAAGATTAACCAAATTATATTGCAATATAAATTAAAAATAAGTTATATAATAAAAGTAATGGTTAAGAAGGAGAATACGCAATAATCCTTAATTATTAAACTAAAAATAAAATATTAAAAATTAACAAAAAATTATTAAAAATAAAAGGCGAAAAAAATACTACGTATAAAATAAACAATATATACTAATAATAAAAAGAAAATAATTTAATTAAAATTATATTAAAAAATAAAGTTTAATTTATACGTACAATTATTTAAACCAACATTTATAAATTAAAAATTACCAATTATTATTATAATATAATATATATATAAATCCACACGTTAAAATAAACCAATCCTTTATTAATATTATACATAAATATTTTCCATACCAACGTATCCAACCATTTCCATTTAACTACATTTAATTCGTTAATATATTACATTAATAATTTATATAACGTTATAAAATTAATAAATACCTCCATATAATTGATATTATATCTTCTTATATAAACGCCTTTTATTATTAATACGTTTTATAATCTTAAACGCATTTATTTTAACAATATTACGAAATTATTTACCGTAAATTTTTTAAATTTTTCTTAATATTCATCTATAATTTCTTTAAATATACATACATTTATTAAGCTGTTGGTAGGTACGTACGTAAAGAGATAACAGTAAAGCAAGTAACAAGTAAATTAAGTGCGATAAAACTAGTATAATATTGATATTTAAGGAGGGAATTATTTATGGTAAAAGAACGAGGGGAATTTGTTCCTTATATAATGTACGGTATATAAGTATACCTTCTTTTTGAGTTATGATGTAAAACGTTATAATATGTTTATGAGTTATTTAATTATTATTTATTTTATTTTCTTTTTGCAATTAATTGATTATAAACTTATTATTTTTTTTACATTTTACTTATTTTTTTAGTCGTAAGTTAATTTGGTTATTCTTTACCAAACTTTTTATTACTTCATTTGGAATAACCTTTGTTATGGTATCTGCAAGGTTGTAAATATTGTATATCCAATAAATATTATCTATTTCTTGGTTTTTATATAATTGCCTTAATGTTATTAAATTAATTATTAATCATTTCTTGTTAATGTTATTTATTTATACCAAATATTAATATAAGGAAAAGGAGTTGGTATATAAAACGAGAAGGGTTTTAAGCCAAAATAAACGTTTAAGAATGGTATTAATTGTGTAATAAATAATGTAGTTAATATTAAAGTTTTAAATTATTTTATAAATTTTGTTAGTAAGTATATTATAAGTTATTTGTTTGTATTTAATGGATAACCAATAAATAATATTTTCAATAACGCGAATTTTATTATTTTGGTTAATGGCTTCTTTATTTCCTAAAATAATGATATATTTGATTTATAAATTTAAATTTTTATTATTTGTAAATAATTTATTAATAAAAACGTATATATATAAGTCTTATAAGTTTAATTCGATATATTTCAACTTTTATATTTAATTATCCATTTATTACTTAATTTTAATATTAAAAACTTTTATTTCTTTAAATTTAAGGTTAATATATTAAACTGTTATAAAATAGTTAAAAATAATTTTAGATTGGTAAATAATTATAATATATGTTTTTTAAAACCTTTTATTCTATAAATCTTTTAATTATATTTAATAATTAATTATTTATAAATTTAAATTTTTTAATTTAATTTTTTTATATTATAATAATCTTGTAATCTTTATTATAAATAATAATTTATAAGTTATTAAAATCTTTGGTTTTTTTATTTAATATCTTCTAAAGGCATGTTTTAATTCTTATCTTAATTAATATCTTATTTTTAGTAATTAAAAATTTTATAATATCAATATTAAAAATATTATTTATTTATAAATTAATTAATTTAAAAGGTTTTGAGTTTGTAATTAATAGGTAAGGATTAAAAGTTAATAGTTTTATATATAATTTTTTTTAATAATGGCGTAAATAAGTTTTAAATTAATATATATTTAATTTTGCAAAATCGTATAATAGTTTAATAATATATAATAGCGTTTTTTTAGAATATTTATTTTTTAATTTTATTGGTAAGTGTATATAAATTTTCTTTTATATTAATATTTTTAATTAAGTATAAACTATAATAATATTTTTGATTATAATTTTTATTTTTTAATGTTGGAATATAAGAATTAATAATAAAATAAAATATTAGTTAGTTTTTTAAATAATAAGTATGTATGTTATAATAAATTTTTTATTAAAATCATTATATTTTTAAATTATTA
Source organism: Daldinia concentrica (assembly GCA_902805455.1). Classification (NCBI taxonomy): domain Eukaryota; kingdom Fungi; phylum Ascomycota; class Sordariomycetes; order Xylariales; family Hypoxylaceae; genus Daldinia; species Daldinia concentrica. The sequence goes on from CADCSW010000019.1 coordinate 221,276, forward strand.
ATTGTAATTTTTCGTATGGCGTAAAGATATTTTTGGCTTTAATTTTTCGAATTATTTATAATTTAAATATTATTATTTTTTAATATATTATTATATTATATATTTTAAGTAATAGGATATCTTCCTTAAATAAAGTATTTAATTCTTTTAAATTAAATACCTTATAGGATTTATCTAGTATAATTATTTTTTTGTTAATTTATAATTTTAGTGTTAAGTTAAAATTATTTTGTTTTTTGGAAGTGAAGTATAATGACGTAATATGCGAGAGATTGTTGGCATATATAAAATCTTCTTCCGAAATAAACTTATAATTATTTAGGTTAAATAGGAGTTTGGGTAGATTAATTATAAGTTTTTTGCTTTTTATAAAATCTTTTTTAGGGGTGATGTAAGGCTTTATATATGTATTTTTAAATGTGGATGTATTACCGAAAATATTAGAAATAATAGTTATATCTTTATTAATAATTGCAATAATTTTATAAGGGCCTTTTTATTTTTTCTTTTTTTAATAAACCAAAACTTTATTTTTTATTAGGAATATTATAAATAATATTTTTTAAGTATTAAAATTGTTTTTTATATTTAGAATATTTTTAATTAAACGTTATATTTTAATTTTTTTAATTTCTATTATTATTTTTTAAATTATTTATATTTTTTAGGTTTGCGTAGAAATTGGTAGTAAATTTATATTAATTTTTAAATAAGTATTAAAAATTAAGAAAATAAATATAAAATTATTTAAATTAATTATATTATTTATTGCCTTAATTGTTATTTAAAATCGAAATATTTTTAAATTAAAGCCTTAAAATTTATTAATTATAATTTTATAAATTTTACATATAAGATTATAATATTTTTTAATTTTATTAATAGATTAATAAATTTTTATAAAAATTTAATAATAAATAACGCTAATAATATAAACTTTATTTTTAAATTTAATATTATTAAAATTAATATTGATATTATAAATAATAATATTAAAGAATTTAAAATATATATTTATTTAATATTATTTAAAGATTTCTTATATTTTTTTAACCAAAATAGTTTTTATAAATTATATTATTTAAAAATCTATAATTATATTAATTATGTATAATATCAATTACTTATTAAAATATATAATATTAATAATCACTTTATAATTAAAATTTATATTAAGGTTTTTTAAATTAAATTTAAACTTTTAAAAAATTTTACCCTTTATTTAATAATAATAATAAAATTTATTAATCTCCTTAATATTATTAATATTAATATTATAATTGATTTTATTTAATAAATTATATAATTTATTTATAAACAAATAATTAAAATAGGAATATAAACGTCATAATTCTATTTTTATAAAATAAATTATATTATTAAAATAAAATTACAAATATCCCTATTTATATATAATTACTACAATTATTTTACTTTTTTTAATTAATTAATTAATAACATTATTTAAATATATTTTCAATTAATCTATATTTTTAAAATATAAAAAAAATAGAATATTTAATTCTATTATATAAAAATTAATTAATTTAAAGGAAATATTAATTATAATTATTTTTAATAATTTAATAAAAAATTTATTACTAAATTTAATATTTATTTTATCCATTTAACTATTATTTATTTTTAATTTGTATTTGGGAAAATCTTATATAAATATTTAATATTATTCCTTTCCTATAGTAGACATTTACGTTACATTTATATTGAAAATAATTCTTTAAAAAACGTCTTTAATATATCAATTTAAAATAAAAAAGATATTACTTTTAGATTCTTTAATAAGGAAGTAATAAAAAATAATTTAATATTAATATATTTAATTTATTAAATAAGCAGCGGTTAAAAATTATTTAATTTTACCTTTTTTTATTTTAAAGGTTTAAACGTTATTTTTATTATTATTAAATTCTAAATTTTTTTCTTTAATATTTTTATAATTAGTTAAAAATATGGCATATTTTCTTTTATTTTATTCTTTTTTAATTTTTTATTAATTTTTAGCTTTTTTTTATTCTTTTTTAAAATATTTAATAAATTAGTATCCTTTCTTTTTATATATCCAATAACGTTTTTTCCAGTTTTGTAATACTTTTTTAATTTAGTATCTTTTACTTTTATTAATTTGATAATATCTTCGTTTTATATAATATTAATTGATATTTTCGTTATTTTTTTTTATTATATATTGTTATACGCTTTTTAAGTTTTTATAAATATTTATTAAAGTATAAAATTTATTTACTAAATTTTCAAATTAATATAATAAAATAAATAAAGTATGTTATAATTATAGGACAATATAATATATTTGGTAAATGGTTATAATAAATTACTATTTTCTTTTAAAATCTTATTTTAAAATATATTGGCATAATGATAGTTTATCGAGTATAATTTATAATACTTTTAAATTTAATTTTTTTTTATTCTTTTCTTTAATTTTAATATTATAAAAAGTAATAAATATTTAATTTTAATAATATTATATCTTATTTTATTCCGTGTTAAAATATTATTTTATAATTAAATATATATTTGCAAAGTATTAATGTTAAAGTATATTATATAAAAAATATATTACTATTTTTTTTACAAAAATAGTAGAAAATATAGTATAAAATTATATTTATTAGATTTTTGCTATATAATATATATTTAAAAAAAATCGAAATTTATTTTTAAAAATATTATAAGCTTTACCTATATAATTATTTTTATTGTTTTAGATTTTTTTAAAGTGGTTTATAATAGTTGGGGGATATATTTTGTTAGGGATTTATATTAGGAAAATATTATAATATATTTACGCTTATTAATTATTAATAAGTATAAAGGTTTATTTTATTAAATTATTTATCGGTATAAATAGTGGAGCTATTTAAGAGGAAAAATTGTAACTTTTTATAAATTAGTTTCTTTTACTTATTCCGGTATTTGGAAGAATTGCTATTATTATATAAAAACCATTTGGTAGCGGTTTAAATGGTTTAGGTATATTTTTCGATATTGTTATAAAAATTTGTTCTTATATAAGATTAATATTATATATTGGGTTATATTTTAATTATTTTATATATATTGGGGTATTATATAGAGCATTAATTTATGGGAGTAAGTTGGGAAGAAACGCGTTAGTTTTTTATAAGGCCAAGAAATAAAAAACGTTTTTTATTAATTAAGTATTATTTTAATATGGGTAACTTAATATTTTTTAGGAAGATTAGTTAGGTTATGTTATAGTATAGGTTGGGAATAAATTATATAACAAAAGTAGCGGTTGGGAAAGGGGATGTATAATAGTTTCTAATTATTGAGTTAAAGGTAAAATATTAGAAATTAATAAAAGATTATTAAAAGTAGAAGGTAGAGGGAGTATTGCGTATAGAGTAAGTAATATATATTAATAGCAAAAAAAAAATGGTTTAATTAAAATTGTGTTGGGAAGTGGGGTTTAATTTATACGTGTAATTATTTAAATTAGTATTTATAAATTAAAAATTATTAATTATTATTATAATATGATATATATATAAATTCATACGTTAGGGTAGATTAATTCTTTATTAATATTATATATAAATATTTTTTATGTTAACGCATTTAACTATTTTTACTTAATTATATTTAATTTATTGGTATATTATATTGGTAATTTGCGTAACGTTATAAAATTAACAAATATTTTTATATAATTAGTGTTATATTTTTTTATATAAATATCTTTTATTATTAATACGTTTTATAATCTTAAGTGTATTTATTTTGGTAGTGTTACGAAATTATTTATTGTAAATTTTCTAAATTATTCCTAATATTTATTTATGGTTTTTTCGGATATGCGTACATTTATTAAACTTTTATTAATATTTTTAAAATTTAATAGCGTAAATAATACCTAGGTTATCTTTTATTTAAAAATAATTATTTATGGGTTGATTAATTTCTATTTTACTACTATATAGTTAAATTATTATATAAGAATAAATCTTTAATCGGGAATTAATTTAAAAAGTTTAAATAATTTGTTTTTGTTTTTTTATTTTATTGTGTTGTTGTTAATGGTATAGGTTTAGGTTTGCGCCAAATTTTTTGCTTATAAATTTTAAAATATTATTAAGGATATGGATAATATAGGGGATGAAGATATAAAAGATGAAGGGTTTGAATTAGAATGGCGTAAGAATACTTTATAAGGATTGTATGTAAGTAAAGGGTTATCTGTTATAAATAATACGGATATTTCTTATAAAAAAAAAATCGTTAGTGTTGTGTATATTGTTATAATAAGTTTTTCCAAATTATCGTAATAATAATTTTTTTAACCTTATTAATTTATATTGTTAAATATTTAATAATATTAATTAATATTAATAAGTATATATATAAAGAGATAATAATAAAGTAAGTAATAAGTAAATTAAATGTAATAAGATTGATATAATATTGATATTTAAAAAAGAAACTATCTATAATGAAGGAATAAAGGGAATTTATTCTTTATATAATGTATAATACATAGGTATACCTTCTTTCTAAATCATGACGTAAAACGTCATGACACGTTTATGAGTCATTCAACCATCATAAGCTTTTATTAATACTTTCGAAATTTAATAACGCAAATAATACCCAAATTATTCTTTATTTAAAAGTAATTATTTATAGGTTAATTAATTTTTACCTTATTACCATATAATTAAATTATTATGTAAGATAAATCTTTAACCGGGAATTAGTTTAAAAAGTTTAAGCAATTTGTCTTTATTTTTCTATTTTATTGCATTATTATTAATAATATAAACTTAAGCTTGCGTTAAATTTTTTACTTATAAAATTTAAAACATTATTAAAGATATAAGTAATACAGGAAATAAAAATGCAAAAAATAAAAAATTTAAATTAAAATAACATAAAAATATTTTATAAAGGTTATATATAAATAAAGAATTATCCGTCATAAATAATGTAAATATTTTTTATAAAAAAAAAGTTATTGGTGTTGCGTATATTATTATAATAAATTCTTTCGGATTATTATAATAATGACTTTTTTAACTTTATTAATTTATATTATTAAATATTTAATAATATTAATCAATATTAATAAATATATACGTAAAGAAATAACAATAAAATAAGTAATAAATAAATTAAATACGATAAAATTGGTATAATATTAATATTTAAAAAAGGAATTATTTATAGTAAAAGAACGAGGGGAATTCGTTCTTTATATAATGTATGGTACATAAGTACAACTTTTTTTTAACTAAAGACATAGAACGTCATGGCACGTTCATGAATCATTCAACCATCAAAATATTTATTATAAAAAAAGGATAATATTAAATATTTATATAAAGTTTTTTTAAACGCAAATTAAAAATAAATAATAGTTAAATAAATAAAATAAATATTAAATTTAATAATAAACTTTTTATTAAATTATTAAAAATAATTACGGTTAATATTTCTTTTAAATTAATTAATTTTTATATAATAAAATTAAATATTTTATTTTTTTTATATTTTAAAAATATAAATTATTTAAAAATATATTTAAATAATATTATTAATTAATTAATTGAAAAAAGCGAAGTAATTGTAATAATTATACGTAAATAAAAATATTTATAATTTTATTTTAATAATATAATTTATTTTACGAAAATGGAATTATAATATTTATATTTTCGTTTTAATCATTCATTTATAAATAAATTATATAATTTATTAAATAAAATTGGTTATAATATTAATATTAATAATATTAAAAAAGTTAATAAATTTTATTATTATTATTAAATAAAAGATAAAATTTTTTAAAAGTTTAAATTTAATTTAAAAAATTTTAATATAAATTTTAATTACGAAATAATTGTTAATATTATATATTTTAATAAATAATTAATATTATATATAATTAATATAATTATAAGTTTTTAAATAACATAATTTATAAAAACTATTTTAATTAAAAAAATATAAAAAATTCTTAAATAATATTAAATGAATATATATTTTAAACTTTTTAATATTATTATTTATAATATTAATACCAATTTCGATAATATTAAATTTAAAAATAAAATTTATATTATTGGTATTATTTATTATTAAATTTTTATAAAAATTTATTAATTTATTAATAAAGTTAAAAAATATTATAGTTTTATATGTAAAACTTATAAAATTATAATCAATAAATTTTAAGATTTTAATTTAAAAATATTTTAATTTTAAATAATAATTAAAGTAATAAATAATACAATTAATTTAAACGGTTTCGTATTTATTTTTTTAATTTTTAATATTTATTTAAAAATTAATATAAATTTATTATTAATTTTTACGTAAATTTAAAAAGTATAAACAATTTAAAAGGTAATAATAAAAGTTAAAAAAATTAAAGTATAATATTTAATTAAAAACGTTTTAAATATAAAAAATAATTCCAATATTTAAAAAATGTTACTTATAATATTTCCAATAAAAAATAAAATTTTAATTTATTGAAAAAAGGAAAGATAAAAAGGTTTTTATAAAATTATTATAATTATTAATAAAAATATAATTATTATTTTTAATATTTCCAACGGTACATTTATATTTAAAAATATATACGTAAAATTTTACGTTAATTTTAAAAAAGACTTTATAAACGGTAAAAAATTTATAATTGATTTACTTAAACTTATAATTAATTTAAACAATTATAAATTTATTTTAAAAAAAAACCTTATATACGTTAACAATTTTTTATATATTATATTATTATATTTTACTTTTAAAAAATAAAATAACTTTAATTTAATATTAAAATTATAAATTAATGGAAAAATAATTACGTTAAATAAACCTTATAAAATATTTAATTTAAAAGAATTAAATATTTTATTTAAAAAAGATATTTTGTTATTTAAAATGTATAATATAATAATATATTAAAAAATAACAATATTTAAATTATAAATAATTTAAGAAATTAAAATTAAAAATATTTTTACGTTATATAAAAAATTATAATTAATAATTTAAAAGTATAATAATTTTAATAAAACATTTATTATAACGTATATATTTATTATTTAAAAAATTAATTAATACTTTATTTTATTATTAATTTTTATATTTTAATATTAAAAAATAAAAGTTATAATTAAAAATATTATTATAATTTATATTTAATTAAAAATATTAATATAAAAAAAAATTTATATATATTTATTAATAAAATTAAAAAATAAATATTTTAAAAGAATATTATTACGTATTATTAAATTATTATACGATTTTGTAAAATTAAATACGTATTAATTTAAAATTTATTTATGCTATTATTAAAAAAAATTATATATAAAATTATTAATTTTTAATTTTTACTTATTAATTATAAATTTAAAACTTTTTAAATTAATTAATTTATAAACAAATAATACTTTTAATATTAATATTATAAAATTCTTAATTATCGAAAATAAAGTATTAATTAAAGTAAAAATTAAAATATACTTTTAAAAGATATTAAATAAAAAAATTAAAGATTTTAATAGTTTATAAATTATCGTTTATAATAAAAATTATAAGATTATTATAATATAAAAGAAATAAATTAAAAAATTTAAACTTATAAATAATTAATTATTAAATATAATTAAAAGATTTATAAAATAAAAAACTTAAAAAATATATATTGTAACCATTTATTAATTTAAAGCCATTTTTAATTATTTTATAACGATTTAATATATTAATTTTAAATTTAAAAAAATAAAAACTTTTAACGTTAAAATTAAATAATAAATAAATAATTAAATATAAAAGTTAAAATATATTAAATTAAATTTATAAAATTTATACGTATATGTTTTCGTTAATAAATTATTTGTAAATAATAAAAATTTAAATTTATAAATTAAATATATTATTATTTTAAAAAATAAAGATATTATTAATTAAAATAATAAAATTTACGTTATTAAAAATATTATTTATTAATTATTTATTAAATATAAGTAAATAATTTATAATATATTTATTAATAAAATTTACGAAATAATTTAAAGTTTTAATATTAATTACGTTATTTATTATATAATTAATACTATTTTTAAACGTTTTTTTTTATTTAAAACTTTTTTCGTTTTATATATTAATTCTTTTTCCTTATATTAATATTTAATATAAATAAATAATATTAATAAAAAAAAATTAATAATTAATTTAATAACGTTAAAATAATTATATAAAAACCAAAAAATAAATAACATCCGTTAAATATATAATACTTATAATTTTATAAACGTTATAATAAAAATTACTTTAAATAAAACAATAAAAAATTTAATAAAAAACAATTAAATTAATTTATAATTAAAAGAATAAATAAAATATAAAAAAAATAATAAATTTATAACTAATTAATTACGAAAAAAAAATAAAATAAATAATAATTAAATAATTTATAAATATATTATAACGTTTTACGTTTTTAATTAAAAAAAGGTTATATTTAAATATTATACATTATATAAAAAACGAGTTTTCTTTATTCTTTTACAATAAATAATTCCTTTTTTAAATATTAATATTACACCAGTTTTATCGCATTTGATTATTTATTACTTGCTTTATTATTATCTCTTTACGTATGTATTTACCAACAATAACGAATCGGCCGTTCGTGTAAAAAAAGGCTTAATGTCTTTTCCTTTCGACATATTGTTTAAACTACAAGACTAAAAGATAATCTAATGTTAAAAGATGATTTAATTCGAATCTTTCTCGATTTCTCTTGGTCATGTGGGAATTCACGTGAATGGGGTTGTTTGCTTTTACAATAAGCGCGTAAAAGTTGATATCATTTAAAGATTAAAAGCTCACTGCTACAAGCATCCTTAATACTTAACTTTTATGATAAGAAAGATAGTAACATATACGTATCTCGTAGCGTATGAAAGAGCAGATTTGTAATATTTCTCGCCTCTCGAATCAATACGACACTACTGTCAAGCCTCGGTGAGAAAGTTGCTATCGCGGAATATAATATAAATCGACAATCGAATATGAAATACCTATAAGGACATGTTAGCTAAAGGGCTTTTAACCACAAACGCCGGAGTAAAATACCCGGGACAAGTTTATTTCCGCCGTGACATCAATCTATATGCCTGTATAATTCGTTGTGCCCGAAGGAACGTTGATGTTGTCCAACCTTCAAATATAGCAGGCCTTTCTAAGCGAACACACGTTCGCAGGATCTGCCAATTACGTGGGTGGGATAAAGCAGACAGAACTCTGATCAGCGATCAGTGACATAAGTATTACATATGTAAACAATATCAGGTTAGCTTTATTTCCTTGTCCGCGCGACACAACCATAGGCATTTTGTGTTCGCTTTACCCTAGGTCGCTAGTAGGGGATAAGGGGCGGAGGCCATACGAGATATGATTGGTCGAGCACATTTCGGACTGCGCTCCGAACGAAAGACTCTACGTTTGATATACGGAACCCACACTAGTGGAGACGTACACACACCAACTGAATGTTCTTCAAGGTACAATCTCAATATTAAAGTACACGATACTTATAAGGAAAGTTTAAGACATATCAGGTTCGATAAATCAGCCGGAGGTACGGTTGACCAGGTAAAATACTGTGTTAAAATGAAAAAAATATGTGAATTTAGCTTAAACGGGTAGTTAATTATAAGTTAACGTATTTAATTTAATTTATTATAATATTTCGCATTTTTATATAAAAAAAAGGAATTATTTTTTATAAATATATACGTTATAACGTTATATATAATATGTATTTAAAAGTGTATTTATTTAATTAATAAAATATACGATTTTTTATTTATATATTTAAAGTTTATTTTAAAATGTTATATTAAATGTTTTATTTTTATTAAAGTATATATTTTTTAAAATAAAATAAAAATAAAATTAATATTTTAATTTATAAAACGAACGTTAATTAATTAAGTTATTTAATGATTTAAATAATAATTTAATATATATATTTAATATTTTTTATATTTAAATAATAGTTTATTTTATTAAATAATTTTATTTTTATTTAATTTTTTTTTTTACGTAAAATTTGTTATAAAATGTAAAGTTTATATAAAATTGTATATTATTAAATATATTATAATTATTAATAATAATAAGATTTATAATATAATTAAAAAAAGAAAAAGTTAAAAAAAAATAAGTTTTTAATTAGCTTTTTTTTTTAAATTAAAAGTTGTTTACTTTAATTTTAAGTTATTAAATATAACGAATTTAAAAATTGTTATTAACTTTTATTATTTTATTTATTAAATTAAAGCTATTATCGTATTTTTTCAAAAGTGGTTTAAAATTAATTTTCTTTTTTAAAAGGTTTTTTAAAAAAGATTAAAAAAAGTTATTATAAGTATTTAAGTATTTAAATCGATTAATAAATAACATTATTATTTGTGATAATATTTTCCGATTATTTAAATTGGTTTTAAGTTATAATAACGATATTTAATTTTTTTTTTTATTAAAATGGTATTATAACGTTGTATAATATATTTAAAATTATTGTTTAATTAATTAATTAAGTATTATAATATGTTTTTAAAAATAAGTTTATTTAATTAAAATAATATATAACTTAATGGTTAAATGATTTATAAACGTGTTATAACGTTTTACGTTTTTAATTAAAAAAAAGTCGTACTTATATACCGTACATTATATAAAAAACGAGTTTTTTTCGTTTTTTTACCATAAATAATTCCCTTTTTAAATATCAATATTATATTAATTTTATTACATTTGATTTACTTGTTATTTACTTTATTATTATTTTTTTACGTATGTATTTACTAATATTAATTAGTATTATTAAATATTTAATAATATAAATTAATAAAGTTAAAAAAGTCATTATTATAATAATTCGGAAGAATCCATTGTAATAATATACGTAATATTAACAATTTCTTTTTTACGAAAAAATATTTACATTATTTATAATAAATAATCTTTTACTTATATATAACCTTTATAAAATATTTTTATATTATTTTAATTTAAACCTTTTATCTTTTATATCTTTATTTTTTATATTATTTATATCTTTAATAATATTTTAAAATTTATAAGTAAAAAATTCGGCGTAAATTTAAACTTATACCATTAATAATAACATAATAAAATAAAAAAATAAAAATAAATTACTTAAAATTTTTAAGTTAATTTTTAGTTAAAAATTTATCTTTATATAATAATTTAATTATATAATAATAAAATAAAAATTAATTAATTTATAAATAATTATTTTTAAATAAAAGGTAATTTAAATATTACTTACGTTATTAAACTTCGAAAGTATTAATAAAAGTTTAATAAATATACGTATATTTAAAAAAACTATAAATAAATATTAAGAAAAATTTAAAAAATTTACGGTAAATAATTTTATAACATTGTTAAAACAAATACGTTCGAGATTATAAAACGTATTAATAATAAAAAGCGTTTATATAAAAAGGTATAATATTAATTATACGAAAATATTCGTTAACTTTATAACGTTACGTAAATTATTAATGTAATATATTAATAAACTAAATATAATTAAACGGAAATGGTTAAATATGTTAATATAAAAAATATTTATATATAATATTAATAAAGGATTGGTTTATTTTAACGTATAAACTTATATATATATTATATTATAATAATAATTAGTAATTTTTAACTTATAAACGTTAATTTAAATAATTATACATATAAATTAAACTTTATTTTTTAATATAATTTTAACCGGATTATTTCTTTTTTATTTTTAATATACGTCGTTTATTTTATACGTAATACTCTTTTCACCCCCCGCTTTTAATAATCTTTTATTAATTCTTAATATTTTACTTTTAATTTAATAATTAAAAACCATTACGTACTTTTTTTTTTAACCATTACTTTTATTATATAATTTATCCTTAATTTACATTATAATATAACTTAATTAACCTTTTTAAAAAATATTAAATTACTTATATTAAAGTAATATTTAACCAATAAAAAACGTTTTTCATTTTTTAACTTTATAAAAAATTAACGCACCTTTTTTTAATTTATTCCCATAAATCAACGCCTCGTACGGTACTTTAATATATATAAAATAATTAAAATATAACCCGGTATATAACATTAACTCCACGTAAAAGTAAACCTTTATAATAATACCGGGAAATGCGTTTAAATTACTTAAACCGCTATTAAATAATTTTTATATAATAACAACGATTTCTTTAAACGTTAAAATAAACGAAAAAAACTAATTTATAAAAGGTTACGATTTTTCCTTTTAAATAACTCCATTACTTATACCGATAAATAATTTAATAAAATAAGTTTTTATATTTATTAATAATTAATAAATACAAATATATTATAACGTTTTTTTAATATAAATTCTTAATAAAATATATTTCTTAATTATTATAAACTACTTTAAAAAGGTTTAAAATAATAAAAATAATTATACGGATAAAGCTTATAATATTTTTAAAAATAAATTCCGATTTTTTTTAAATATATATTACATAGTAAAAATTTAATAAATGTAATTTTATGTTATTTTTTTTACCATTTTTACAAAAAAAGCAATAATATATTTCTTATATAATATACTTTAATATTAGTGTTTTACGGATATATATTTAATTATAAAATAATACTTTAATACGAAATAAAATAAAATATAATATTATTAAAATTAAACATTTATTACTTTTTATAATATTAAAATTAAAGAAAAAAATAAAGGAAAATTAAACCTAAAAATATTATAAATTATATTTAATAAATTATTATTATATTAACGTATTTTAAGTCGAAACTTTAAAGGAAAACAATAATTTATTATAACCGTCCATTAAATATATCGCACCGTTTTACAATTATAACACGTTTTATTTATTTTATTATATTAATTCGAAAACTTAACAAATAAGCTTTATACTTTAATAAATATTTACGAGAATTTGAAAAGCGTACGATAATATATGATGGAAAAAAGTAATGAAAATATCGATTAATATTATACGAAACGAAGATATTATCGAACCGATAAAAGTAAAAGATATTAAGTTAAAAAAATGTTATAAAATTAGAAAAAACGTTATTAAGTATGTAAAAAAAAAAGTTTAGAATTTAATAATAATAAAAATAACGTTTAAACTTTTAAGGCAAAAAAAAGTAAAATTAAACAATTTTTAACCATTGTTTATTTAATAAATTAAACGTATTAATATTAAATTACCTTTTATTACCCCTTTTTTAAAAAACCTTAAAATAATATTTCTTTTATTTTAAACCAATATATTAAAAATGTTTTTTAAAGAATTATTCCCGATATAAACGCAACGCAAATATTTATTATAAAAAAAAAACAATATTAAATATTTATATAAAACTTTTTTAAACGCAAATTAAAAATAAATAATAGTTAAATAAATAAAATAAATATTAAATTTAATAATAAATTTTTTATTAAATTATTAAAAACAATTACGGTTAATATCTTTTTTAAATTAATTAACTTTTATATAATAAAATTAAATACCTCATTTTTTTTATATTTTAAAAATATAAATTGTTTAAAAATATTAAACAAGTGTAAAGTTAATCAATTTAACTATAAGGCATTTTATTACGTAATCTTTATTTTTTAAATCATATAAAGATTTTAAAAGCTTTTTATCTTTTTAATTAAACAAAAAAAAAAACATATAAACATTATTATAAAAAACATTTAATCTTTAATTAACAATCATACAATTACTTTAATCTTTAAGTTTATATTGAATTTATTTTATTGACTTTTACTCCTCGTTTATTAATCAATTAAATTTATATTTATAAGTCAAAGTATAATATTTTCATTAATAGTTTAAAGCTTTTTTTAAAAATCAAGTTGTTAAAATGATAAGCTATACTTTACAAGAGTTATTTACCTTTTATTTAATATATTTAAATAACATTACCAATTAATTAATTAAAAAAAACGGAATAATCGTGGTAATTATGCGTAAATAAAAATATTTATGATTTTATTTTAATAGTACAATTTATTTCACAAAAACGGAATTGTAACACTTACACTCCCGTTTCGGCCATCCGTCCGTAAACAAATTATATAACTTATTAAATAAAGTTGGTTATAACATTAATATTAACAATATTAAAAAAATTAATAAATTTTATTATTATTATTAAATAAAAAGTAAAACTTTTTAAAAGTTTAAATTTAATTTAAAAAACCTTAATATAAACTTTAATTATAAAGTAATTACCGATATTATATATTTTAATAAACAATTAATATTATACGTAATCGACGTAATTATAAATTTCTAAACAATACGATTTATAAAAATTATTTTAGTTAAAAAAATATAAGAAACTTTTAAATAATATTAAATAAATATATATTTTAAACCTTTTAACATTATCACTTACAATATTAATATTAACTTTAATAATATTAAATTTAAAAATAAAATCTATATTATTAACGTCATTTATTATTAAATTTTTATAAAAATTTATTAATTTATTAATAAAGTTAAGGAATATTATAACCCCGTGCGTAAAATTTACAAAATTATAATTAATAAATTTTAAAGCTTTAATTTAAAAATATCTTAATTTTAAATAATAATTAAAATAATAAATAACATAATTAATTTAAATAATTTCGTATTTATTCTTTTAATTTTTAATATTTACTTAAAAATTAATATAAATTTATTACCAACTTTTACACAAATTTAAAAGGTATAAATAATTTAAAAAATAATGGTAAAAGTTAAAAAAATTAAAGTATAATGTTTAATTAAAAACGTTATAAATATAAAAAATAACCTTAATATTTAAAAAATATTACTTATAATATTTTCGATAAAAAACAAAATATTAATTTATTAAGAAAAAAGAGAATAAAAAAGTTTTTATAAAATTATTACGATTATTAATAAAAACGTAACCATTGTTTTTAATATTTTCAATAATATATTTACATTTAAAAATATATACGTAAAACCTTACGTTAAACCAAAAAAAAACCTTATAAAAAGCAAGAAATTTATAATCGAATTACTTAAATTTATAATTAATCTAAACAATTATAAGTTTATTTTAAAGGAAAACCTTATATATGTTAATAAACTCTTATATATTACTTTATTATACTTTATTTTTAAAAAATAAAATAATTTTAATTTAGTATTAAAGTTATAAATTAACGGAAAGATAATTATATTAAGTAAATCTTATAAAACGTTTAATTTAAAAGAATTAAACGCTTTATTTAAAAAAAGCATTTTATTACCCGAAATGTATAATGCGGTAATATATTAAAGAATAATAATATTTAAATTACGAATGATTTAAGAAATTAAAGTTAAAAATACCTTTACGTTATACGAAAAATCACAATTAATAGTTTAAAGATATAATGATTTTAATAAAGAATTTATTATAATATACGTATTTACCATTTAAAAAATCAATTAACGTTTTATTTTATTATTAGCTTTTATACTTTAATATTAAAAAATAAAAGTTATAATTAAAAATATTACCATAACTTATATTTAATTAAAAATATCAATATAAAAGGAAGTTTATATATACTTATTAATAAAATTAAAAAATAAATATCTTAAAAAAACGCTATTATATATCGTTAAACCATTATACAATTTTACGGAGTCGGATACGTATTAATTTAAAACTTATTTACGTTATTATTAAAAAAAACTATATATAAAATTATTAATCTTTAATTTTTACTTATTAATTATAAATTTAAAATTTTTTAAATTAACCGATTTATAAACGGATAATATTTTTAATATTAATATTATAAAATTTTTAATTGTTAAAAATAAAGTATTAATTAAAGTAAAAATTAAAATACGCTTTTAAAAAATATTAAATAAAGAAATTAAAGACTTTAACAACTTATAAATTATTATTTATAATAAAAATTACGAAATTATTATAATATAAAAGAATTAAATTAAAAAACTTAAACTTATAAACAGTTAATTATTAAATATAATTAAAAGATTTATAAAATAAAAAACTTAAGAAATATATATTGCAATTATTTACCAATTTAAAACCGTTTTTAACTATTTTACGGCAATTTAATATATTAATCTTAAACTTAAAAAAGCAAAAGTTTTTAATATTAAAATTAAATAATAAATAAACAATTAAACACGAAAATTAAAATATATCGAATTAAATTTATAAAACTTACATATATATATTTTTATTAATAAACCATTTGCAAATAATAAAAATTTAAGTTTATAAATTAAATATATTATTATTTTAAAAAATAAAAAAGTTATTAATTAAAATAATAAAATTTACGTTATTAAAAATATTATCTATTAATTATCCATTAAGTGTAAACAAGTAATTTATAATATATTCGCTAATAAAATCTATAAAATAATTTAAAATTTTAATATTAATTACGTCATTTATTACACAATTAATATTATTTTTAAACGTTTATTTTTACTTAAAACTTCTTTCGTTTTATACATTAATTCTTTCTTTTTATATTAATACTTAATATAAATAAATAACATTAACAAAAAAATGTTAATAATTAATTTAATAACGTTAAAACAATTATATAAAAATTAAGAAATAAACAATATTTATTAAATATATAACACGTATAATTTTACGGACGTTATAACGAAGGTTATTTTAAATAAAACAATGAAAAGTTTAGTGGAAAATAATTAAATTAACTTATAATTAAAAAGATAAATAAAACGTAAAAAAAATAATAAATTCGCAACCGATTAATTGCGAAAAAAAAATAAAATAAATAATGGTTAAATAATTTATAAACGTATTATAACGTTTTACATCTTTAATTAAAAAGAAGTTATATTTATATACCGTATATTATATAAAAAATAAGTTCTTTTCATTTTTTCACCATAAATAATTCCTTTTTTAAACATTAATATTACATTAATCTCATTACATTTAATTTACTTATTACTTACTTTACTATTATTTCTTTACGTACGTATTTATTAATATAACCTTTTAATTAATTAAATTATAATTTTAAATTAGATTTTTTTATATTTTATATATTTTAACAATTATTTACTTATTTATTATATTATAATATAATAGTTTACTTTTTTTTATTATTTATTATAATTTTTATATATTTTTTTTAATTAATAAAATGGTATTATTTCGTTTATTTTATTTTTTTAGCTTTTTTTAACTATTAATTAACGAAAAACGCAATAAATTTTTAAAATTTATCGATATTTATTACTTAAGATATTTTAATTTAAATTTGTTATTTAATTTAAATGTATTTAATGATAGTGGTATTTATTATACGGTAATATATTACGTTTATTATATTATAATTAAAAATGTATAAAAGTTAAATAAAAGTAAAAAAAAGGATAAAGAAGAACTTTTTTTATTATTAATTCGAAAGTTTAAGTTTATTGTAATATTAAATGACGATATTTTACGAAATAAACGATATTACTTTTACGTTTTTAATTTTAAATATTTTAACTGTAAATATCTTTTTTAATTTTTAATTTTTATATTATATTATATTATAATAATTGATATTAATTAAATTGTATTTATAAATTGTTATTTTATTGTTTTGTTTTTTATTTATTGGATTTTTTTTAAAAGTTTACCGGTATTTTAAGTATTTTTTAAGTTATTAATCTTTTTTGCGAATCGAAATAAATATATTTAAAAAAGCGATATAATTGTTAAAAGGGTTGTTAAAAATAAAAACGTTGAGTTTTTTAACGTATTGCCCCGAGGAAGCTTTTTTTTTGTTGTAATATATTATATCGAAGCTTATTGGATTATTGGTTATTTAAACGGGTTTAATTTTACTTATATTGTTTTTAAAGTTTTTAAATTATAGTTTAAAGCGAATTTTATGCGCGAATATTTAATTTTAAATATTATATATAATGATTTTTTAAACGATTTATTTAATATTATATTTTTTCGTATAAATTTTTATTGTTTTTTAAATAAAAGTTAATTTACTTTAATTTTAAAGTTAAATTTAAAAGTTAAATTTATTATTATTTGTTTTTATATTTTGGTATTATATGTGTTTCGATTACCCGATAAATTAAACGAAGGTAATTTTAAAATGATTATGTTTTATTATGATTTTAAAGTTTATATTTTTATTAAAAATCTTATCGAATATTTTTTTGTTTATTTTGCGTAATCTTTTTTCGATGATATTATTATGTTATTTTTTTAACTTAAAAACGCGAAAAAAACGAAGTTTTTAATTATAATATTTAAAGAATTAAATAATAATTAAGAACGTATTAAAATATATTAAAAATTTAAGGGAAATTTGCTTTTATTAAGGTTTAAAATTCGGGAAAAACGGTATAACATTAAATATCTTTTGTTTAATATAAGTAATAATGTTAATGATATTAAATTTATAAACTTATTCGATTTTGTTTTTTACGATGTAGTTTTTAATGATATATATAATTAATATAATAATAATGATGTATATTATTTAAAAAAGCGCTTTCGGTTTTTAAATCTCGGTAATAACGAGTATATCGATTATGATTTAAATTTTAATAATGGTTATAATCCCGAATTTACGGGGTAATTTATGTCAAGTAACGATAAAAAAGAGTTTTTAATTAAACCATTTTTTAAATTTTATAATATTAAAAATAATAGTGTAAACGGTTGTGGTAAAATGAGTTTAATTAAAAATATATATGGTTTTTATAATGTTAAACGTTTTAGTTTTTAATAAAAATTAAGTGATATTACGGTTATTAAATGTATATTTTCAATAGGTTTTATTTTTTTATTTAAATATTTATATATATAAAAACGGTTTTATTTACGTATTATATAATTAAAATATATTGTAAAAAGCAATAATATATATTATATTACGTTAATAATAATTTATTAATTAAATAAGTAAATGTTTATTTAAATATTTTTTTTATTTATATATTGTAATTAATATATTAAGGTATTAATATATTAAAATATTATTTTTTAATAAATGAGTATATTTATTTGTTTTATATTTTTATTTTATTTAAAAAATTTTTCTTTTGTTTTTTTATTCTTTTTTTTCTCTTATATATATATTGTATAATACGAAAATTTATTAATTTTAAGCTATATAAAAAACATATTATTACTTGGTTTTATATAAACTTATTAATCGAAAAAATTCAATAAAAGACTTTTAAAAAGTATTATTAAAAACTTTTATTAAAAACTTTTAATTGTATATTTTACAAGTAAAAATTATAAAAGTAATATTATATACGAGGTTAAAGGGATATTTTAAATAAGTTAAAAGAATACCTTTTAATTATTTTCTTTTAAATATATTTTTTTAATATTAAAATTAATAAAATTTTACGTTAAAAAGGTTTATTGTTTTTTTATAATAAATAAAAAAGATTTAATATAAGTTAAATTTTAAATATTATAAAAAAACTTTAATAAAAAAATAATAATAAATTAACGAAATTAAAGTTGTTTTAACAAAAGAATTTATTATATTTAAACGTTTAAATAAGTTTAAACGAAGTTATATTTACGATAACGTATTAAATTTTTAAAAAAATAAGTTTTTTTGGTATATATAAGCTTTAACTTTTATTATTATATATATTAATAGTATTTAAATAAAAATTTATAAAGATTTATTAAAAGTTTTTTCTTTTAATTATTTATTGTTATATATAATAGGTTAAAAAGGAAAAAAGAAAATTTATTATATATAAATTTAATTAAGTTTAAAATATTAATAATTATAATAAATTTAAACGTTAAAAGATTTATATATATGTTAATATTAATAAATATTTAAGGTATTTAATCTAATATTACGTTAATTAATTTAAAAATATTACTATTTTTATTTTTATTTAATATTTACGTATTATATGCAATTTAAAATAAATATTTTATATTATTCGAATAAATAAAAGAAAAAAAATCCTTTTATTTACAATAATATATTAAGTTTTTATATAAAAAACTTATTTAAATAAAGATTATTTAATTATTAAATTTAATAATTATTTTTATTATAACTATAATATAAATAATATTAAAATTAAATACTAATAAAGTTAATTTAAAAAATTTTACTTTAAACGTTGAAAAATAAGTTAAAATATTTGTGTGAAGTAAAAAGTAAAAAAATATGTTAATTTTAATAAAATATTTTTATTTAAATAAAAAATACAAGATTTTAAATCAAAAATAACTTAACTTATAAAATAACTTTTTTTATTATATATATATTAATTATACGAAAAAAGGTTTAAATCTTTATTAAAAAATAAAATAAATATTTTATTAAAAAGCAATTTAACCGCGCTAATTTTATATAAAATAAGTTTTAAAAAAACTATTTCTTATTAAATTTTAATTATATATTATAATAAAAATTAAATATTAATATTAAATTTTTAATTAATATTAAAGTTATATTATTAAACGAAAATATTAATTAATACTTTTCGAAAACTATTTATAAATAATATAAAGCATTTATTATTTAAATTAACTTAAATTATATAAAAAAAAATAATTATAATTAATCTTTTATAAATATTTATAATTAATTTTATATAGTAATTTAAATAAAATTAAATAATAACAATTTTTATAAATTATTTTTAATTTTAACTTTTATAATAAAAAAATTTATAAAATTATAAAAAAAATTAATTTAAATTAACCGTTTTCTTTTATAAAATAAGTTTAATAATACCGTATAAAAGATAAATATTTAAAATAAAAAAATTAATAAAATATTTAACTTTTTTAATACCGCACTTTATACAAATATTACGGTTAAAAATAAAAAAAAAATAACAATATTATTAATATAAAAAATTAACAAAATATTAAGCAAAAAAGCTTTTTAAATAAAAAAAGTTTTAATTAAATAAATTAAAAGATTATAAATTATATATAATTACTTATTATAAATAATTAACTTTTTTTTTTAATAAATTTAATTATTATAATTATAATATAAATTAAATATATTTTTATATTTTATTATAAAATATATTTATTTTAAAAATACTTTAAATATATAATTAATAAATTACAAATATTAATCCATATTTTATTTTCGTAATAAAGTTTTATATAAATAAAACTTTTTATAATTTTAAATATATATATTAAATATTAACGCATATTTATATTTCTTTATTTACACATTTAAATATAATATTATAACTTTATAATATTAATATTAATATAACAATTTAAATTTAAATAATTATTTAATTTATAATATAAAGAAAATCGTGCCTTAAAAAGTCGAATAAAAATTTAACCAAAATATTAATTATATAAAATAATAATTTACTCGTTAAATCAAAAAGCAAAAATAACTTTTATAATACAAAAAAAGATTTATATAAATATTATTTTTACTTTTTTATTATTAAAAACTTTATTATCCGCAATTTTATCATTTATAACCTCATTATCCGTAACTTTACCATTTATAACTTCATTAAATTTAAAAGATTTTATATAAAAAATTAATCTTAAAGTTAATATAAAAAAAATTATTAAAAAAAATATTAATAAATAAAGTATTAACATATAAAGTAATAATTTAAAAAATAAATTGCCTTTTTTTTTACGAAAAATAATTTTTAATAACTTTAAATTATTAAAACTATTAATATTATTTAAACATTTAATAATATAAAAAATAAAAGAATTAATAATTTTACATTTATACCCTTTTTTTAATTTAACTTTAATAAGCTTATATTTAACATTATTATCCATTTCTTTTTTCGTATAAACTTTAAAAATACTATTAACTTTATTTCGAAAAATAATCTTTAAATTTTAATAATATACGAAAATCTTATAATACTCTTTTTTATTTACTTTTACTTTTAATAAATTTAAACTAATTTAAATTATACAAATAATTTTAACATATATTATTTATATATTAATATTAATAAAAAAAAAACAATAAAACTTTTATAAAAGGTTATAAATAAATAAACTTTATTTAATTTACTCTTTTTAACAAAAAATAAATTAATAAACCTTTTTTATTAATTTATAATATTAATAATTAACGTTTTTCGAATTATAATTTTATAATTATAAAATATTTCGTATAATTTATCCATATAAATAAAAATAAATAAACAATTATTATTATTTAAAACCCATTTATTACAACAAATTATAATATTAAAATAATAAAATTAAATATTTAAATTATTAAATAAATTATTATTAATTAATTTATTTCGTATAACATTAAAATAACATATTACGTTTAAAAAAAATTTAACAATTAACTTTTTATTTACTTTAAATAAAACTAAAATATATATTATTATAATAATTAAAATAAACTCTTTTTTTATAAAAAAAAAAAATATTAAATATTATAAAATACAAACGTATTTATTTACTTTAAAAAAATTATTACCGTTAATATTATATAATATAAACTTTTTTTTTAACCTTTTATTAAATTTCCAAAAAACATATTTAATAATATTAATAATATTATTATTGTTAATAATAATTATTTTAATAAATTTAACTTTTAAACGAAATTAAAAAAGCTTTAAAAACTACCCGTAAAATTAATAAAATTTTCCACTTAAATTAACATACAAAACGCCATTTATTTTAAAAACCGGATATTTTATATTAAATATAAATAATAAATTAAAATTTTATTTTTATAAAATTTAAAAAAAAAAAATATAATTATAATTATTTATTATATAAATAAATATTATATTAATTAAATAAATATTTTTATTATAATAAACCGTAATAAAACTTAAAAATATACATTTAATATTTTTTAAATTATAACAAATAACCTTTTACTAATTTTAATTTAATATATAATAATATTTTTCATTTTGGTATAATATTTTACTTAATCAACCGTAAAAAGCCTAAAATGGCGGTACTTTTAAAGGTTTTAAGCTTTATCTTTTCTTTTAATTGCCATAAAACGTTACACCCATGTAATCGGTAAAACACATAAAGTTTAACGCAACTCATTAATAAACATTACGTGAAAAAACCTTATAATATTAATGCCTTTATAATAAATATAATTAATTAATTAACAGATTTAATAACATATAATTATATAATTAAAAAACGTTAAAAAATAATACACTTATTAAAATAAATGTTAATATATAAAGGTACGCCAGTTATTTTAACGCTTTCCTGCCAGTTTATCTCCTTTAGCCAATTTTAATGTATTAATATTAAAAATAGTGGATATAATATCTTATGCCAGTTACATAAGGGGATAATGTAGCTGTATGTGGACGCGAATAGTTATGGTTTACGCCATCTTGCATAGTTGATTTCGGTATAGCTTCCCCTAAGAAAACAAATCACAAAGTTCACCCCTGGTTACAAACAGTTAGGCATTGCCCATTTGCAACATTTGTATCCAATAGAGATATCCAAACAAGATAGGCAAGAGATGTCAATCTCTTCTTTGCATATGTAGATCAGCTTGTTTATTATTTGGTCTATCTTTTGTATTCCTTACTTTTCCACTACTCTACGTACCGGGTCTACATACGGGTTCAAACTGGACACAACCAGTACTTATAAGGATGGATCCCTCGTCCAAATTGTTTGTAGAGCCAAGATCGTTAGTCCAACCGCGCATGGACTTGTCAGCTTTCTCATCTCCTATGCATGACTGCGTCTCTATATTGTCTTTCCACACGCCACAACAGGTATCGATGGAATTCATAGACGGCTCGCTAGGGTTCCAGGAAACATCCAATGCGAATGACCTGTGCATTGGGCAACACACCCCTACAGATATGGGCTACCATGTTGACCCCAGTATAACCAAATACTTAACACTGCCCATAGACCTAGACTGTCAGCAAATAGGGTCGGTACGAGAAGGTCGCAATGATACAATCCAGAGACCACATTTTAGAAGCAGCAACAAAAAACACGAGGAAGATGTAGTATTCGAAAGAGATACTACAAACACAATCGGATCGCATAGCCCCCAGTCATCGCGATCAAGTAATAGGCTAACTAGCGATGAGTCTGGAATCGAGAAGCGTAAACGAAATCGTATGGCTGCCTCTAAATGTCGAAAGAAACAGAAGCAGGCAAATTTAGAGCTACAGGAAATGGCACGGGTTATGAGCGAGCAGCACAACTACCTCGTCACGCATAAAGCTTCCCTCGAGTCGGAGATGATCAGCCTAAAGAACGAACTCCTGCTCCATGGAAGCTGCGGCTACGAGCCTATCACCGAGTACTTGATGCAAGCCGCGAAGAAGTTTGTTAGAGGACGCGAAGAAGGCATTCAGAGCAAGGATAAGGCAGAGGAAGTACACGAGCAACGATCTTTCGCTACCGCTCGTGAAGCTTGTATACTATGACAAGTTTGGCCACGTATAACGATGACGATTAACGACCTACGAGATTGACGAAAGGACAGTTTGGTGGCTATGGAGATCGAAAGTGTTATGGCACACTAAATATTATTGTGTAGATACTAAAATGTCGAATAATCTTCCATTCTCCGAAACCTCATATCATTCCAAGCGAGCGTTATTGATGACAATAGCCATTATCGAGACGATGAACTCCTCCACGCACCATCTACGCCTAAAATTCTGATGTCAAATTCGTACGAACCCCCCGTTCAGCCGTTCACGACGATACCTCCATTAGGGTGTACTATAATGAGTTAGCAATTGTTTCTTCGGGCATCCGGTATTACGTACGTGTTTGGCCGCTCATGAACGCACTCTCGCTTCCCGCGAGGAACACATAGCTTGTCGCAATCTCACTAGGCTGTCCGAGTCGCTCCATCGGTGTCCAATTACCGAGACCTTGTCCCTTTTGACCTTCCTCGCTTACTCCCGTAGCGATGAGAGGAGACCAGACGGGACCGGCAGCCACGGCGTTAACACGTATCCCCTTCTTTACCAGTTGGTTAGACAGTGCTCGGGTGAAAGAAATGACGGCTCCCTTGCTGGATGCGTAGTCTACGCGGCTAGGGGTTCCGATGTAAGCGTCCACCGACGCGCTGTTAATGATCGCCGCGCCGTTAGATAGATGCGGTAAAGCGGCCTTGGTGAGGTGGAAAAGAGGATCGACGTTAGTGCGGAAAGTCGCCGACCACTGATCGCTATACTGAGGTTAGTAGCTAATACACTAGAAACTGACCCATACAAGTGCAACTTACTCTGTGATATCGGTAATATCTCCCTTTTCACTCCTCGTGGCCGCATTATTAACCAAGATATCGATACCGCCCAAGGCTGTTGCTGCACGATTCACCAACGAGGTACAGTTCGCGGCTTGGGTTAGATCACTAGCGATGAGATGGATCTCACCCTTGTTCTTCTCTACCTGCGCCTTGGTGTGCTGTGCATCCTCCTCTTCTTCGGGGAGGTAACTAATAGCTACTCGGGCGCCCTCGATCGCGAAGAGAATCGCTACGGCGCGGCCGATCCCCGAGTCGCCCCCTGTAATGACGGCCTTTTTCCCCGCGAGTTTGCCGGCGGATCGATAGAGAGCTAGCCCGTAGTCTGAGTCCGAAGACGGGATATGAGCCTTGGTTGGCTTCGGATCCATGTCTCGTTCTAGGCCGGGTTTCTCCTGGCTTTGGATAGGAAGGTCATGTTTACCTTCCTGCGTGCCACCTTGAGTTCCGCCCTGTGTGGTACCTGTAGGGTGGGCGACTCTGTGAAATGTCTCCTTTGCCTTGTCCATGGTAAAAATTGATCGGTGTTGTCCAAGTCTAATCGTTCACAATCGAGTTTACTGACCAGAATTAGGTACATCGTTTACAGGACTGGCCTAGCACTTCATATACTCATCGACACTCTTCTCAGACAATACAGAGGCTATATGGTGGGTGGTATTAATTCGTCGCGATATCATCACTATTCCTAATATAACTACACATTTACTGTAAAATAATCTTATGAATACATCATACTGTTGACAGAAGGACGTCTCCAAAAACAGGGAATCAGATTCAAACCATACGAAACCTCACGATGAAGCGATTAATCGAATTTTATTGGCACTGCGTTGTTTAGCGTAATATTGCTCGAATTCGAATGCTATCCTTATAATATAATTATTCACGATGATACCGTCATATAATGTCATCAGTTCCAATTCCTTGGGCCAAGCCGACATCCTCCCCAGTTTCCACCAAGCTGGCTCCAGTTGTCATCCATGCACCTCCGCGTTTGATGCCAGAAGTGACTCCTTACGCTCTTAACTACCTACATAGGTATGTATATGTAGCTCCCGACAGACCGTAACGGAATCTTCTCCACAGAACTAGCATATGGTCTAAACCACGGAGTACCTAGTCCAACTAATTCTATTGGATATTAATTATGCAGCCGTCATCTGACAGTGGCGTTCAACCATTCTTCTAAGAAGTTTGGTTTCCTAGTAGCATTTACGACGCAGGCTCATGCATCCGGCTTCTATTGTACTACCCATCTCCGCATACATAACACGAAGAGGTATGAACGACTTATGACCTCACTGCAAGCCCCATGCGGCTCAGAGCCTTGCGAACATGGGTGGCAATTACTCGACAAGGTAACCCCGGACGGTCGCCGTGTAATATGGAAATTTATAGGCGTCACACTCATTATCTCGATCCGGTGTCCTTGACACGAATGATAAGAAGGGCTATTAAGAGGTAAGTGGTTCATTCACATGACTAAACGACTTTGATCCGTATACGACCAGTTGTCATCGAGATTAAGAAGTAGGTATTTTCGAATACCAGCCAATAAAAAATTCTCCTTTACCACCACAGCCCCCCCTTTTTTTAATACTAGTGTGTTATAGGTATTGCTACCTAAGGTATCAACTATCGAGAAAAGTACGACTAATTGAAGCCCTGTTATTATTTTTACCCCAATAACCTCCCCTAACGTCTTATTATACGCTTAAATAATAACCCTCAGATCAAAGATCATAAAACATCCGTAGAAGTTCAAGGATTAGGTTAAGACCTTGAGCAATGGCCTACTAGAGCAGCTAAGGGAGGAATTTTCAGTAGCAATATATACTAAAATATGGCATTCATAAGCTACGAGGTACTCATTCACAATTGAGGGCTTTGGCACTATACGTATCTCTCTTAATATGTATTCAAGTTGCAGTATCCGAAAGGGGGCGGCTCAGCTTATCTTAATTTAAGATGGTATTTGAAGCTGCTGAGCCAATACTTCAACCAATGACAAGACTAGAACCTTCCTTGGTGAGCGAAGTATAGGACTAAGTGAGCTATGATAATGGAGGTTACCTTTAGGGTTTTAAACTTGGTCTTTGCTAGCCGTTTTGGATATGTCCACCTCCTCGTGATGGTTGACTTCCTCATGATGAATTTGCTTCTCGACAGCTTCCGTCGCGGCGTGAGCACGCTCGTCATCTTCGAACACTGTTTTCACGGTTAGAGTATGGTCCCAGCCAAGAAAACTTAGGGATATCGTACAGAAGGCAAGCTCCTCTAGAGTACGGCCCGAAGTCTCGGGCCAGAGGAAGTAAATGAGAATGGCCTCGACGGCAATCCAACAGCAGTACACGATTAAGAACTTCCAGCCGATGCCGGTAACTGGGTCCAAACCAACAGGATTCACGTTAGTGCCGAAGAACTGCGTCCGAGTTAGCGGGACTAGTATAAATAAAAGTAGTTTCTCGTAAATCTTACCTGAGAGGCTTTTCCGAAAAACTGGAAGATTGAAATTCCACGAGCTCTCATGGCATACGGGAAAATCTCGATAAGGTACGCTAGAAGATCATGATTAGCAAGGATTTTTCATATGGAATCTTAGTACATACTGTATGTCAGAGCGTTGAAACCAATGTTGTAGGCTGGTTGGTACGCGTAGATCCAGAACAAGCAGAGTTTACCCGCAGCTGTTGAACCTCCCACGATAGCCTCCGCCGAGGAGATAGTCCATGCTACATAGATCACCAAGATTCCAATGATGGACGTCAAGTACATTGTTCGCCGGCGGAATCTCATCACCAGAAGTGCGGTAAATACGGCGCAGACTAGACCCCAGACCTGGTTCCCGATGTTGTATTTGGCCTGGAAGTTGGGGTCCGTGAAGCCGATCAGATTAAGGATATCGCCCAAGTAGTAGGATATAACCACGTTTCCGGAAAGTTGCGACATAACTCCTACGAGCGAACCTATAATCACACGTCTTCGGTTTCCTACTGTGCTGATCATGTCCATCCAGGAGCGCTTCGAATGTTCCATCTCAATGGCAATAGTAGTTTTAATCTCGGCCATTTCCGCCTTGGCGAACTCCGAATTCTCGTCACCCTCGGCATGGTATGTAACTAGGATTTGGAAGGCTTCCTCATATCGCTCCTTGCTAATCAAGAATCGAGGACTTTCCGGTAGGAACCTGGGAGAGGTTAGTAAGGAAACCCGTGGCAAACAAGCTACGAAACTCTTACAGAATCAAGGCGACTTGTAATAGCGAGGGCGACATTTGAAGAAGGGAAGGAACTCTAGTATATACGCGTTAGAACAGTCGGTAGTATAATACAACGTCAGGGTATCGGTTACCTCCAGGACCTAACAGGAAAGGGTTTGTTAGACTTGACACGCGATAGTAGAAATTCATAACAATAAACTTACCAGTCCGAGGGGATTTGCTGAGTTCCATAGGTTACAGACGAGGCCACGATAGCACCGATGAAGTAGGCCGCGTTAAACAGGGATGTCAGAATAGCACGCTCTTTGGGATAGGCAAGCTCTCCGATCAAACTTGATCCTGCAACAATAGCGTAGGGAAGTCCGAATCCAATAATCAGCCGAGAGACAATATACATCGCGCCTTCAATCATGGTCAGTTCGAGGGAACTGTAGTAGTCCCATGTCACTTTTTTACGTACCGTTGACAGCGAAACCCTGGATCAAGGACCCGATGATCATTACTACACTACCAAACATCACACACCATCGTCGACCCAGGTTATCGTTGAGGAGCGGGATGAATGGAAGACCGATGACGGAGCCGAGGGGTAGCGCCGAGGCCAAGATGCCCTTGTAACCACCTGCTGGATGTCCGAAATCTACATTCCGTCTATAATTAGCTCCCGTTCCCTCCCGCTCTGACTTTGGTTGCCCGAAACTTACAGTTACTCCACGCGGGAACTAGCTGGACAGCATTGATGATTTGCGAATCGAATCCGGAGGTCATTTCGATTCCCATCAAACACGGAAACAACATGAAGTACAGGTAGCGTAAATTTCTCTTCTTGTGCCATGGGACCGTATCCTCCATCGCCATGCGATGGACGATATTGTCCGTTTGAACGCCGCCGCCAACCATCTTTTCGAACTTTTCTCACAAACTGAAAATAATTGACCGGGGTTCTTTTTTGCGAAGGGAGACGAAGTCCTTTGAGACAAGTTCCGGTCTCTAGACTATAGTACTATCTTACGGAGTCGGGACATGGTGATGTACTCGCTCATATATAACTAGGGCTTTTAACTCGGACCGACTGTTCCAGTAGGATTCGGCGGTTAATAAGGAAATATCAGCTTGTACCTGGATTGCGCGCAAATCACGAGAGGTCGCGAGTTAGCTATAGCCATTTTCCTATTTAGCCGCCAAGCCTGATTTCCAGACCCTCTCGTAAAGTACCAACCGAAGGGCACAGCAAATGGAGACCCCGGAATTTCATAGCTTGTGGTCAGACAGATAGACTCCCATTGGTTAACTAGGTTCCATCGCCACGTTCCATTTCTCCATGGTCGAGGTCGTTCGAGAAAAGGCCCGGAATAGTAAGATGGGCCCCCGCAATATCCCACACAACATCCGCAATATCCCTCGCTCTGGGCGCTGTGGGACGAATTTTAATATCTCTCCGGATTCGACCATGTTCAAATTAATGATAATTATGCGTGATATATGCCGACTTCAGCTCCATAACCCCATGAGCAGGGCTGCCATGCAGAGCTCTCAGCCTGTTACAGCTCAGCTATCGCCTTGGCATCAGGCGAAGGTACGGTTGACCAGGTAAAGTATTGTGCCAAAATGAAAAAAATCTGTAAACTTAGCTTAAAAGGGTAGTCAGCCACAGGTTAGTGTATTTAGCTTAATTTATTGCAGTATTTTGCATTTTTATATGGGAAAAAGGAATTATTTTTTATAAATATATATGTTATAACATTATATATAATATGTATTTAAAAATAAGTAATATTAATTAAATAACTTATTAAAATATAATTACGTAAAAATAATTACGTGATAATACATATTTATTTTTTATATATAAAATATTAATTTTTATAAGTAATATATATAATAGTTAATTAATAATAACAATAAAAATAATAATAAAAATAATATTTTTAACGATAGTTTTATTTTAATATTTTTTTGTTTTACATTTATTTTTTTAATTTTAACTTTTTTATATAGCTTTTTTTAATACGGTTATTTAATTGGCTAGTTAACAAGTTAATTAATTAACCTCGTATTTTAATAATGTTTTAAAAAAAATATTTTTTTTAATAAAAAAAAATAATAATAATAATAAAACCTCGTTTTTAACTTTTTTATTTCGTAATAATTATATACGATTGTATAATTTTTAATTAATGTATACGATCGAGTAAAAGTAATATATAAAAAAATATATAAGCTTTATATCGTTATTTAAATTAATTTAATTAAATAAAAGATTGTAAAAGATTAAATATTAAATATTATTAAATAAGCGGTGATTTTAAAAAAGGTAAAAGGTTAAAATAAGCCGTAAAATATAAGTGTATAATAACGAATTTATATACGGGGTTAAATATTTAATAGTATAAAATAACTATATATTATTCGTTTATATAATGTTACTTTTGTTTATTATGTAAATAAGTATTATATTATTTAATTAAATATTTTTTTTACAATAAATCGTAATAAAGCTTAAAAGTATATATTTAATATTTTTTAAATTGTGGTAAGTGATTTATTACCAACTTTAGTTTAATATGTAATAATATTTTTCATTTTGGTATAGTACTCTACTTGGTCAACCGTAAAAGGGCCGTTTTGGACCCGGCTCGGCGGATAGTGTAACCGGGACTCTATATCGCTCCATTATAGACTTGGGGGTGTTGTACAAATATGAGCTTGCCGTCTCGACAAACTTGTACGTATCAAGAACTTCTGATAACCCCTATTTTCGTTGCCTAGACTTTATAAGAGTTCTACACTACCCAAGTAGAAAGGCCTCTGTTGCGTTTACGTTGAAAATGTCTTCAAAAATTAGGACAATTGCCGTTATCTTTAGTCTCCATATATCCTGTGCCGTATCGACATGCGTCAAAAGGCATGTAACCTCGCCTAAGCAAAAGCCGCTTTTCGCGATATTCAACTTGGCTACGGTCATGTAGTTCTTCGGACCTATTGCCACCGGACACTTCCACACGTAATATTGCACAAGATAATAGGTAGGTATTCATATACTCTTAAAGTAATAGTGCTTGAAGACATCAATAGGTAGGATAGCGAGTGGAGTTGAACGTATAAGAACTCAATTATTGTTAACAACGTGAACGTCAACTCAGAAAGTCATTCTCTCCTAGGTAGACTAAGTACCTAAGTCATACTACCCTGGAAGTCTCTCACTGTGATAATTTTTTTATTAGTCTTGGTAACAGAGCCAAGAAAGCCGTAACCCCCAACCTTAATCTCTAACTTTCTTATATCGGCTACTTCTAAACCAGTGTCAGCCAAGCCCAACACGTTCACGTCGCTATCAAGTATGTACGAGTTGCTACTGTCGACAATCATTGACCCCTCCCTTTATAGCCACAGTTCCACAGTAGGTTCCCCGTTCCAAAGTTCTGGATGGTAAGAGAACCGAATCGAGACCACCAGAATACGTTAAACAGAAAGGTTATGTATATGCAGACCATTGTTATTGTACTGGCCGATAGCGCTCGCGCCATGGTCTGGTTGTTCACAAACGTCTTTCTCGAGATCTTCTACTGGAATGGGTTTCAGGCCGTAATTGCGGAGGCAACGTTGAAATCGTACGCCGCCAAGCTCTATAAAAGTGACTCCAAACACAAACAAAAATATATGTGCCACATCCCGGGGAGTAGGGTCTGTATTTTCTGTTGTATCTCCTAGTCCCCGACGCCTGTCTGCGTAGAAGTCATAGAGATAATCGAGAAGGGTTCTTCGCACAGTTACTTGCGGATCGTAGGTAAGAGAACCTAGATACCGACGGGTAGGTGCATTTCCGATAAAATCGGCCTCACTAGTAGTAAAGTACGGAAGGCGGAGGTAACAGGTTTGGTCGACCGCCCCGCCTAGGCGATGCGATGAATCCGGGTCGCTAAAATGATACAGATCCCATACTAGGACTCTCACCTTATACCCTAAATACGGATAATTGTTTATAATTTGTGCTATGGTAACAACCCCTTCCGGTGGTGGCAATGGGTTTGATAGTGGTGCCATATAGGGACTGGCCTCTTCTGCGGTGTTTGTAAATTTCGACATAACGTTTCGACAAGAATATAAAGCCTTCGGGTGGTTGATGGTTAATTTGATGATTAGAAAACAGTTGTGCGTAATGTATCTCGACTCTAAACCAGACTGGCCTTTCGTATGTAAGAATAACACCAAAGCTTGACAATGTTAGGTCTGATTGTTACATCGTTGGTAATATTCCGTCGTAGTTATGCTGGTAGCTAGATGTGGACTATGCATTACGATAGAGATCTCAATAAAGATCGACCAAGTTAGTCCCATAACATAGGTAGCTGCTCTTACCTTTGGCGTAGGATATACAGTTTGAAGCTACTATAGAGCTCTTAGCCTAGTAGAAAGAACTATCATTCACATGTTATATACCTCTTAAGTCCAGGTAAATGCCAACATTAATTTATAATTAAGCTGTCGTTGCTCATCTATTATATTTAAGACATTGCTAACTGTATGCCATTATCGATAATATGCAACTGATATCGACGGCGGTAAAGACAATAATTAGGTACCTAAGCCTTGAAGAGAAGGTAAAAGTGTTATTGTTATTACAACTAGGCGATTGGTAATGTCCGTGTGAACCCCGCATCGCGTACAACAATGATTCGTGGCAACATATAACTCCGATCGTTTATATTTATAGCCTTATGGATGTGATATAATTGGCAATTGAAGATTTAGAGCCTATCAATATCAAGGGAC
Source organism: Daldinia concentrica (assembly GCA_902805455.1). Taxonomy (NCBI): domain Eukaryota; kingdom Fungi; phylum Ascomycota; class Sordariomycetes; order Xylariales; family Hypoxylaceae; genus Daldinia; species Daldinia concentrica. The sequence continues at coordinate 254,683 of CADCSW010000019.1, forward strand.
CTAGTATAATACCATCGATAAGTCCATATTTCTCTTATGGCTCCAGAGCAAGGTACGATTCCTATAGTAGACTTTAGTGCATGGCCGAAAGGCTCGACAGAAGACAAGAAACGCATTGGCCGGGAACTAACCGACGCATGCCGTCGAGTTGGCTTCGTATACATTGTCAACCATGGTGTACCGAGTGATATACTCGAGGAAGCGTTTGGTTGGTCCAAGAAACTCTTTGATCTTCCTCATGAAAAGAAGATGATGGCTCCTCACCCACCAGGTGAGTCTTGATCCTCGAGTCTACGAGCAAATTGTTGAACTCATAATTTAGGCCCTACTGTCCACCGAGGATATTCATGGCCGGGTCTAGAAAAGGTGTCGCAGGATATCATCAAGGATGGAGACGAAACAAAAGAGGCTGAGAACCGAAAAATATCGGATTTTAAGGTCGGTCTTTTCGAATTTCGTTAGGGTGAACTTATTACTCCATGTGCCAAGTGAAGAAAGGTTAATTAAATCCTGAACAGGAGAGCTATGAAATTGGTAGCGAGGAATCTAAGACACAGCCGAATGTCTGGCTACCCAGAGATGTCCTCCCCGGTTTTCGCGAATTCACGACGCAATTCTACTGGGAATGTTTCGAAGTAGCAAAAGATTTGTTGCGCGCTTTGGCAATCGGCGTCGGCCTAGAAGACGAAAACTTATTTCTGCACTTCCATAGCGGAATTAACAACCAGCTACGACTACTGCATTATCCATCGGTTGAATCAGAGAAGCTTTCTAGCAATGTCGTGGCAAGAATGCCGGCCCATTCGGACTGGGGGACGATCACGATGCTTTTTCAGGACGACCGTGGGGGTTTACAAGTTGAGCATCCTCATACCCCTGGTCATTTTGTCGACGCGACGCCGATGAAGAATGCATTGGTTATGAACGTTGGCGATTTGCTAATGAGATGGAGCAATGGTTCGTGTCTTATATCTTTTTGATGGTCAGTGCTCATTGATAAATTAACTGACGGTAAATTTCAAGACTTCTTAAAGTCGACTCTTCACCGCGTTACCCTTCCACCAGTCCAGGATGATATGCAAATCGACGGAAAGCTCACGACTAAGTCGAGATATTCGATTCCTTACTTCGTCTCACCGGATGAGAAATCTGTTATCGAATGTTTGTCCGTTTGTACAGATGAGGAACACCCCATCAAGTACGAGCCTGTCATGCAGGAAAATTACCGACGGATGAGGGCGAGAGGGCAGTATGTGGAAGCAGCTGACACTCCGGTATCACCGGGCAGTATTTAACGATAAATTTACTAGGTAGATTATCATTGAAAAGTAAAGTTGGAAGAGTCGAAAGAGCTAGTTATCCCGAATTTCAAGAATGAATACGGATTATAAACAATGTTAGATGTACCTAACGTACCTAGGTCAATATTGAGCGCAGGCAGATACGCGTAAATCGTGATAAATTCCCTATTGTTTGCAGTATCCACAAGTACCACCCGATCGCTGTACACTAATATACATTACGTATGTGCCTAGGTACCGTTCCAAAGACTGCAGGAGCTTGGGGAGATCTCAGTGGGTATACATAGGTATATTAGGTACATCGTGATAAGCATCTCTTCTACTCTCCATTTTTACTCACCAAACACCCAATCAAATTGGCCCCCAACTCTTCAAGCCAATTACAATTTCTTTTCCTCTAGAGCTGCGTTTAAGCGCTGAGTTTAGCGCCTATCAAAACAGCATAGCACTTGGCCATGTAGTCCTCGATCCCGTACGACTGTCCAGCTTCATTCATGATTGGATAACCCTCATCGACGCCGAGTATCCGGACGAAGCTGTCAGGGCTATAGCAAGGTCTACATAGCTGCAGGTTATCCCTCCCGCAAGCATAGGACATACATATGGATATACATATGCAGCCTGATCGCCCCCTGAGAAGATGGCGGCCAAAAAAGCGACCATTCGTCGATCACGTCTCAAAGACATTTTCCAGCTTTGCTCATCTATCCCTCCTTTATGATATCGAGGTTTCCCCTCTTAAAAAAAATATTTATTTAGACCTGTCAAATATATAAGAAATCCATCTTAGCTATCTTATATTAGGTATTTATGGTTATACGATCCATGTCTATTACATATTGTACATGTAAGTGCGAAATGAATGCGGGGCTTATGGCACGTTGACGATCCTTCGCGGTCAACTTCAACTTCAACCGCAACCATAACCGCCTTAACTTATCCGGTCTTATGCCGACTCTAAACTAACACGGCAAATAATAGTGTTTAGGACTCGCCTTTCTATAGCTTGATTCGAATATCTTCTCTATCAAGAAGCTTAAGGATCGTTGTGCGACAATGTCTGCTCATTACTATCCGCGTATGTGGTCATCTAGTCAACTAATATTCCTCAGCTTTGGCTCATAAAACTAACACTAATAATCTAGCGCCTCCCAGCACAAATGGACCAACAGGTATGCTTTCATAGTCGGATAGGTTCGTGCCAGCGCTGGTTAATTGACAGAAACTGCAGCATCACAGATGAGCTACCAACCACCACCTACCTCCCCTCCTGCGAACAAGTCCAAATTCTACCCGCCGCCGCCAGGTACACCCAGTTACGCCCCACCCCATACTCATGGTCAGGGCTATCCTACACCTCCGCAACAAACATATACAGCTCCTTCACAGCAACAATATTCTGCGCCTCCGCTACAGGGCGTATCTCCACCACCCAAAGCTGGAACACCTATTTACCAACCTCCGCCCCCTCAACCAGCACAACATGGAGCCCTGCCAATTCGAAATGAAGGTGCTCGCACGCCACCAAGTGGAGCCGCGCCCGCATATGGGGATATAGTACACCATGCTCCGGAGGGGTTTCCGAACGAGAAGGCGCAGAGTATTCTAGGAACGGGGCCGGCGCATTCGCGGACAACATCAAATCCCGCGGCAGCGCCTCCGCCTGCACCTGTGCCTGCAGCCGCACAATTCCAAGGCGCTGCTGCGACTTTGGATGATGTGGGAACGTTCAATGGCGGCTCGTACCGCATCAGTCATAGGGACTGCAATACCATAATCACGATCCAACTGGCAATGGGATGTCCGATAGCCGCGAAGCCGGGAGTACTGATTGCCATGAGCCCCACTATCACGCTGAAGGGCGAGTACAAGTTTAGCATGAAGAAATTGATGGCCAGCGGCAGCGAATTGGGACACTCGACATTTATCGGCCCCGGAGAGCTGCTGCTCGCGCCCGGAATGCTCGGCGACATGACCACCATCCGCTTGACAGGAGAGGAATCGTGGAGCGTTGGAAAAGACGCTTACGTCGCTAGCACTCAAGGCGTCGTCCGCGATTACAAGCGCCAAGGACTCGGCAAGGCCATGTTCAGCGGAGAAGGTCTATGGGTCCACAAGATCAGTGGTGTTGGTCTGCTCTGGATCACCAGTTTCGGCGCAATTATCCGCAAGGATCTTGCTGACGGCGAGAAATATATCGTCGATAACGGACATCTTGTTGCGTGGAATGTTAAATATGTCATGGAACGTGTAGCTAGTGGTGGCATTATGGGAGGACTTGCTAGCGGAGAAGGGTTGGTCTGCAAATTCACAGGGCCTGGCACTGTGTTCCTCCAAACGAGAAACCCGGTAAGTATTTCCGTTTTTCTCATTTTATTCGCCCCATGTTCTATATATCTAGAGTTTCATTGACTAATATGCCGTGCAGAGAGCGTTCAGTGCCTATATGACGGGCAACGCGGCACCGCCATAAAGGCATACACTAACGAAGTTACCATCCAGCTAAAAATTGATGTTTCCAGTTGTATCCATAGGAAAACTACATGTAACGTTTGGGGATTTATGAATTGGATATGTACTTTTTATGTTCCTCTTGCCTTGGTTAACAGGCGTTCATAATGAAATAAGTTTACTAGCACGAAAACATACGTAAGGTAGTTAGCAATCCGTTTTCTAGCTTTGTCAAACAGCTTCGCGACTCTTGTAGTAATGGTAGCAGTATGCTATTTTTAAAGAAAAATAATAAAAATAATAATAATAAGTTTTTAGTATATCCTTAAATACTAGGAAAACACGGTAATATCATCAGGTCTTTTCAATTGAAGTCTTGATTTGCGAATATAAGTGGATTGTATCTAATACACAGGTAGCTGACTCATCTGACGGATTGGTACATACATTACGTACCTACATGTATGTATGGAATGTACCTCTTATGCACATGTTTGGTATCTATCTAATTACATGTAGTTAACTAGTTAGTTCTATTCCTTTTATTCATGTCTATACCTCAACTATTATTATAGTTCCAAATATCCCATGTCCAACTTAAACATATAAGTAGCATATAATTCTCATCCTATCTTACACCAAGTTCATCTAAAGTAACCATTCCCATCCCTTACCCCGCTCGGGATAAAGAGGCTACTCAAGAGCCAACATGGCGCAAGCTCAGCTCCTCAAGGGCCAGTCAGGTCTTCCTGTCGATAATCCGACGAAGTCATATTGGCACAAGGAACCTTCAAGTAAACTGCTAGGTCACCGGACGACAAAGGAATTGCCCCGCGCTGCTGATGTGGTCATTGTGGGGAGCGGCATCACGGGCAGTTTTGCCGCTCATTTCTTGAAAGAAAAGCAGCCTGATCTCAACGTTGTCATGGTTGAGGCGCGAGAGGCTTGTTCGGGAGCCACCGGAAGGGTGAGTATAATTAACATGTTTATTCCAAATTGAAAATAAGAGCTATTGTATAAGATAGGACTCTTTTTCATATCCCCCCCTTTCCCTCTATGAAGATGTACTGTTGAAGACACTTCCCATATATCTCTATATTCTACTTAAACCATCATACCCTCGGCTGCATAATACCACTCTATCTTATATCTTATCTCATCTCATTTCATCTCATCTCTTCTTACTACGTATCTATATACTAACACTACTATAAATCTAGAACGGCGGCCACTGCCAACCCGCAATATACGCCTCAGAACCGCATATCGCGTCGTTCGAGCTACGCAACTTTCTATATCTCAAAAGCTTAGTTGAGGAGCTCTCAATCCCGTGTGACTGGCGGTCGACAAGCGGCGTGCATGCCTTCTACTCGAGCAAGTTATTCGAGAACTGCCGCGCAATCGTCGAAGACCTCGCGGAACACTACCCGGACTTAGCCGCCAACATAGCTATTGTAACTAAAGGCAAAAAGGGTGAGGGTGACCTCTCAGGAAGTCCGGCTTACCTTATCGAGGGTGAGCGGCGGGAACTCACGCTTGATGGCTTGCGGATACCTCACGCCGACGGCGCTATAGTGCAATGGAATGCAGCAAGTCTATGGCCGTACAAGCTCGTTGCATTTGTACTAGAGCGTTTACTCGCAGCTAGCGAAGAAGGATCTAAAGGGTCATTCAACCTACAGACTAATACACCCGTGACAGGACTCTCCCGAGCCGAAACATCAGCCAACCTCAGCAGTCCCGGCGGTAGCAAAACCCCCCAACACAACTCCATATGGACAGTTCACACCCCACGCGGCACAATTGCCACCTCGCAAGTCCTCCTCGCAACCAACGGATACACATCCCACCTCCTCCCGCAATTCAGTGACTTACTAATTCCCACCCGGGGCCAAATCTCCGCCCTCAAGCCCCCTGAAACACCCACCGACCCAGCAGACCCGCCCCTAGATATCGGGCATACATACTACATCGTCGGCGAGCCGGTCGACCCCTACGCCCGCGACGACTACCTAGTCCAGCGACCACCACCCATCGCGGAGCTCATCTTCGGCGGCGGCCGGCAACACGCTGCCGGTCGGGGTATCGGGGTGTGGGACGATAGCAGCATCGACGAGCCCGTGTCGTGGTATCTGCGAGGGGAGTTGTCTAACGCTATTGATTTATCTCTCCATCATAGCTATTCCCACCCGCAACAGCAATCCTCAGGAGAGCAAAAACCTCCCCTCCTAAAACTCGACCTAGAGCCTACCTTCGAATGGAGCGGTATAATGGGATACACGCGGGATGCGCACCCGTGGGTTGGCCCAGTCCCTCCAAGTCTAGGCGGCGGGCCCGGACTCTGGCTATGCGCGGGGTACACGGGCCACGGGATGCCGAACGCGGTATTATCAGCGCGCGCGATCGTCGATATGTTGCTCGCTAGAGACGGCGATGATAGCGTCGAGATCGATCTCCCGCCTGAATACGAGCTTACGGAGCGGCGCGTAAATGACGCTCGGGGAGAGGAGGAAGTCGATGTTGCGGATGCTAAGGGTAGTTTGTACATGGATTTTGGGCCTCAGAGGGGATAGGTCGAGGAAATACTATCTATACATGGGAAATGTCATGGTGTAGATAGACTGATGTACCTAGTTGACGTATCTTAGGTACCTACTGATCAGGATACAAAAGTAGTCATCTTGGAAGAGCCATATGTGCGAATATCGAATGTCGAATTCATCATGGTTGCTGATTCTTGCGGTTACCTACTAGCTATCAACAAATCCCAGACACAATTTTCCAATATAGACAAAGGCACTACATCATATCAATCCTGTCATGAGAAAAACAGTGAGGTTTCATTCGAGCTACAGCAGTTCATCACTTAACTCAACATAAAAAGCCCCACGTGCATTATTTCCCCGTTCTCTTTCCCTATCCTTCTCTACCTCACCACGCAAAGTCCTCGCGTTCTTTCATCTTCGGGGGTATAACAAACTCCATTCGTTTCCCTAGTACGTTTCATTCAATAAACTCCAACGCAGATGCTGTCCCTGGTTTCCTTTCCGTATATTTCCATTTTTCTTTTCTCGTCTCCGTCAAAAAAATAAAAATAAAAAAATAAAAAGAATGCCGTCCAGTCGGCCTGCTTTCCTCCTGGGCCGCCGAATATTTTCTATGCCCGGCGCAAAGTTATAGGGCTCGTGAGTGTCCAGTATGTCTAAAAAAAATAAAATAAAAAGGTGCGTTTTCGTCAACGGCTGATGCTAGTCGAATGCGAAAGAAGAAATGTAGTGGAATTCATAGGAAGAAAAGGAAAACCTGATGCTTAAATTAAGCTCGGACACCCTTAGTCGTGTTTTCTATGGCCAAGCAATTCACCAATTTCGTCGAAATCGTTATGCCGATTCAAACGTATCATCGAAAATGCGAGATAGTCGAACTATAATGGTCCTTGAGGGTGGTGATAGTTCCATCGTCAGCAAATTCAAGTAAGGGGGGAGGATGTTTCTAATCAGCCTCAGCCAACTGCATGATCAACTTGGCTGCCATGTCAAGGAAAGGGAAGGGGCTCATAACGGCCTTCTCCTCTAGTAGAGTTCCGTCGAGCCGTTCGTAGCCCGTACATTTGAAGTCCACGAGATAGACCTTATCTTTTGGGTCCATCTCATAAATTTGGATATCCATTCGCATCCAGACGAAGTCTTGCTTGCGTTTGTCCATAACGGAGTAGACATAAGTATTGTCGTCGGAAATCGAATCAGCGGTGGCATGGCCGGAAGCGACTGATGTCTTTCGTATATCTATGAAAGTGTTAGATTAGAATCTATGGAATTCAAATCAGACGGGTGAACTCACCGTCCTTTTTCCAACGGCACACTATATGCCAAGGATCAGCGGGTAGTCTGTAGTACTTGATGGGGTCAAACGTCTCCAGGTCAATATCGTCAGGCGACAAGTTCTCGTACGGATTATGTCCGTCTCCTTGGTTTGGTGTTGGGGTAGCATACGGGTCCCTAGCACGGTCAATAACTCCACCAAAAAAATAAATAAAGCTATTGATAGTTGCAATACTTACGACTCTGAGCCATGCACCTTCTCGTAGTCCTCGTCTACGACCCAAGTAGCGCCAAGCTTCGACAAAGACTTGTAAATGCACAGCAAGGCTTCAAAAGGAGCGTTTCGGGACCTTATGCCGAATTGCCAACGAACTTGCTTGGTTCTCTTGGGTGCAACTGGGGTCATTGTTTGGGGGTGAGCTGTATCATCAAGTCTCATAGCACTTTTAGAATGAGGTTTAAGGCGGCGGGCCGCTTCTTGCTGCTCAGCAGGCGTTCTAGGCTGAAGAGGAACGTCGGGAACTGGTTGAACGTCTAAGGGTTCTTCGACGCCAGCATTCTGGCGTTCAAGATACTTCTTGTGGAGCGAAGGAAGACTTGTTGGTAATATTCCGACATGGCTTACGTATCCTCGAGGAGATGAGCTGGTAATTGTCGAGCTTGTGGAACGAGCGGAATCGGCTAGGGGACTAGCTTGCGACTCGCTCATGTATTCCGATTGAGAATCCCGCCGACTATCTAAGGCCGTAGTACCCATAGCCTCCGAGACACTACGCATTTGTTCCTCGGCATCCGCAGTGGGAGGAGACGTGGCAAAATAGGGGTTATCAATTCCCGTTCCGTAAGCAGCTGCAGTAAGTCAGTAACATTCAAGATTGATTTTAACCGAGCAAATTCTCATGATAGCCAAGGGCTTAATATTTGAAGGAAGAATTGATGACTTACGGTTTACTTGCATGAGCTTATTCTCACGGACGATCATATACGCATCCTTAATGGCAGAAGGTTCATCAGCTTCGAGGGCTTCCTGAACGTCACGTTTTCCGTAACCCATCGTTTTACTAATCTTCTCCGTCACTTCGTTATGAAGTTTCTCCTGCACCTTAGCGGGAGCATGGGGCGCAATATCACTCGGTCTGATGGCCCTGTTAGGGTCAACACCAGTGTTGAAGAATTCCTCGACAGGCGGGGCAAGATAGGCGGGAAGCTCCTTCATAAACCACGGATCCAGTCTAATATCGTCGATGATAATACGCTGCACGGGATTAGTCTGCAGCATTTTTCGGATAAGACTTGCCGCATCGGCGGGGACCCAGTGAGGGACTGTGAAAACACCCCGCTGAATTTTTGAGAATAAACTGGGAATATGGTCGTCGTCGAAAGGGAGTCTGCCGACCAGCAAGACATATAAGATGACACCACAGCTCCACACGTCGACTTCCGGCCCAGCATACAGCTTTCCGCTAATTACCTCTGGAGCTGCATAATTGGGGCTACCACAGCTGGTCTTGAGGAAATTCCCGTCTGTCATGATATTACTCAGACCGAAATCGGCAATCTTCACGTTGAGATTATCATCGAGAAGTAAATTTTCGGGCTTTAGGTCTCGATGCACTACTTTGTGCCTATGGCAGTACTCGACGGCGCATATCATTTGCTGGAAGAACTTTCGCGCTTGGTCTTCAGGTAGTCGGCCATGCTTGACGATATAGTCGAATAGTTCTCCGCCGGCATATTCCAAGACCATTATAATCTCGGCTGGAGTCTTAATCACAGTGTATCTGTCAAGGGTCAATAATAATCCGATAATTTCATCAAAGCCGGAGGGGCTAATGTCTCGGGAGAGCAATTACAACTTACAGCTTGATGATATGGGGATGTCTAAGCAGCTGTAGATATTCGATCTCTCGCTCGACGCGACCAACCATGTCTCTACTGATCAACTTCTTACGGGCAATGATTTTGAGTGCAACCTTCTGGCCAGTCGACCTATGGACAGCTAGCTTGACCTTTCCGAAAGAGCCTTCACCCAGTGTTCTAATAATGTTATAAGCGCCGATTCGCTGATCGATTTTGTTCTTTTCTCGGTTCTGCGACGCCTGGTCGGAAAGCAGACTACCGGCTCGAGATCTGCCGTTGGAGCCGTCGGCGGTTGGGTGTGTAACGTTAATCTCAGGTATTCGAGCTCCATTGTTTTTCGGTCGGATCATAGAAGGAGATAAGGACATTGAGAGTTCCTCTTCGTCAAACGCTCGGGAGGCCATCTTGTCGACGATGGTAGTTGGCGATATCTGGATGATGTCGAGGTTGATGAGATCGTCATGAAGTTACGTTCAACAACGAGGGGCTCTCGAACTAGGGACTAGGGACCGGGGACCGGGGGGTCGGAGGACAGGGGACGGGAGTGGAGTACAAGCTTTAAGGTAGCGATGCACGCTTGGCAAAGACTTTGAATCTTGGCACCAAACGCAGCCTTATTAGTGTAGCCGCTAGCTGGGTTATAGTACTCAATACTTAATCCCAGGTTTAATCCTCGTTGTATTCAGATGTACTGGCTACCTTGGACTTAAGCATCAAAGAGGCATGCAATGCACACTTTCGTGTAGGTACCTAGTCCCAAGTAATAATCCAGGCACTAAACCTAAGTCCTGTCAGATGAGGTCAGCCTTCTACCTCTTCAGAATTAAGCTACAGCCTCAGAGGGCTGAATATCCGGTCTGGTAAGCTTCTCTACCTCGTTTAATTATTTTAGACCGTTTGTTTTAAAGATAGACAAGTGTAAGCTCACCTCAACTGTTGATATCTTGCTAAACCCAAGCATCCGTGGGAAATGGCTATACCATAGCGTAGAGTTGGGTCGATAAAGTTGAAGAGAAGAAGAAAACAATGCACATATACAAATAGTAATGGATTTAGACAATGAGAGAATAAAATTACGGGCTACCCCGTATTATTATTTAACACGCTTGTCGAGTGCGATTTCCTTGAAATATTAACTAAATCTCACATGTCAGTATCGAATTACACATGTAACCTGCTCTTGCTGTCCTACATAGAGAAGGTACCACAAGTCGTAGATATGCTTTTAATTGGCAGGTATCGTCAGGGCCCGTCTTATGGCTGGCAACTTGTAACACTTGGTTGTAAGACAACAGGACTAATCATGTACTTCCTATCGAATTAGGGTTAGATAATGTAGTGCTAGGAGACGAAATTGAACGTTGGTAGTACAAGACGTTATGGGAATCAGATTAATTACCTACCTAGGTACATATGCCGAGAGTAACATGTCTTGGTGTGTTTTAGTTAAGGGGCATATACTTAGGTACGCATGTATATTACACGCTCGTATACTCGAGTATATTGAATTTAGTCATTAAGGTTCTTGATTCTACATACGTGATTAGATACATTTAAATTAATGTGCAGACACATATTGAAAAAGAACGTTTGAGCCAATGTATCATATCTCGATCACATCGAAAACGTACGAGCTTACATCTTACATGCATTGAGTAAACATACCACAGAAATCTACAAATTTATATTTGTATTGCATGTTCAGTGGATCTTATATAATACATACCTAAAGGTAGGTAGGTACCTAACAAATGTGGTCGAGTACGCCATGCTTCATGGTGTCTTAAAAGTCTTCTCGAAGGTTCTCAACATCCATATCACCAATACAGTGTCACAGCCTTTTCTCCTCCTCTTTCAGCCTCTCAACAAGTTTTGTTCTAAGAAAATCGCTCAGGCCCAAACTATTTTAAGTTACCAATTAGTCAAAGTCAGCCTTTCTAATTAGAGATTCCCAAAAACTTACATTCCCTCATTTGTAACAATACGGTATGTCCCGCTTGGCTCGAATTCTCCTATTATGTTTCCAGACCCATCGACTTCGATGCTGCCAAGAATATCTTCCGGCCATGCAATTCGGCCGTAGTCAGGTGGATTTCTTAGGTCACTGAGATGAATATGCCCTCCGACCCCAGCACCTCCTGCACCCCCTTGGGCACTCGCTCCTCCAGCGCCGTTCCCGCCAGCACCTCCTCCTCCACCTATTCCAGCGGCTGTTCCTCTTGTATTACGCTGCTTTCTTTGCTGGGGAAAGAAGACGCCGCCTGAACCAAGAGTAGCACCGCCCGGGCCGGCGAAAGCTTGGGCTTGGGATAGAAGGCCAGGGTCCTGCGCGGCGTGTTCTCGGAGGACTTCGGTTAAGATAGATAGAAATTCACGGTTCTCGGAGAAGGAATTGGGTGTTGGTGGCAATGCGGTCGTAGAGCCAATCGCCAACCTATGCTTCGGCGGATTGGTATCGAGATATGTGAGTAGATACCCATTATCTACTGACGCATTGGGAAAAACTTTCTTGAAGAACAATCATATGAGCAAGACCGAACTGATTTGTAAATTGTATCTAATATTGGAGAGGCTACTGACTATGTAGGAATTGGTGCTTAATGTAGAGACACTCCTATGTGATAGTAGTGTCCTATAGGTAGGGGATATGCGAATTCGTGATAGTAACATTTTGAAGCTATAGATCAGCTGGATCGCATTTCCTGTATGTATGCCAATTGGAAGCTTGGGAAGAAGGTTCTGAAAACTTAATGATAAATATCAAATTATTATTATTTGGTTCTGCTGACGTATTAGCTGCAGCTTCCATGTAAAGCTATGTAGTAACGAGTATAGGTACTTTGATAAGACGCTGATAAGGACAGGATTTTATACATATATCATGTACTAGTGACTTTTCCATTAATGCACCTATTCTGCCCCACATCGATTAGTGACCCTTACTAACTCATTAACGCGTAAAACGCGCTGAACGCGTCTCCAACTAAAATTATATCGAAATATTAATCGTCGTCTTTGGGAGAGCCTGTAACAAGACAATAGAAATGACAATTGGGACAATTTAGCAATCTCCAATATGCAAGGAGACAAACGCACTTCCGCGTCGATATTCGCGCCGAAAACGCCCGCCCCCTCGAATCCCATCCCGTCTTCATCTCCGGCCTTTGGAACACCAGCGCATACACTTAAGCCGTTTGCCATAGCACCACCGACGAAGGCCACTATCCTTCCGATTCTTCTCCCACCAGCAACTTTGAGACCGTTAGCATTTCGAACATTTACAAAAAAGCACAGCTTAACCCTCACATCCTCCGCTCTACAAGAATTAGCTACCTTCATTGGTCGGCATTGCGGTTCGGGATGGCGCGAAGAAGGGTTGGCGGAAAAGGTCTTGGAGGAGACGGCAAAGAGTTGGAAGAATCGAAACGGAGGTGTAATAGTAGATGGTGCTAGTAGTGAGCTAAAAGATATCCTGAAAACGTTGGAGGGGAATATGAGCGGTGGCAGGATAGTGACGGGACGAGAATTAAATCGCCAAAATAGCTTGGTTTTGGACTCTAGCCAGGAGGCTGATTTAACGAACACAAGGTTAGGGCTGAGGCCGAACAAGACCCTAACACGCAATGACAGCGCAACAAGTTTTGGTATATCAGGGTTGGGCGTTGAAGAAGACGAACCCGACGACGAAAGCTTAAAGCACCCAAGAAAATGGTTGAAAGTCGTCAGTGCGTACGATCAACCACGGTTATCATACAACGTAACGAAGAAACACTTTGAAAGGTACGAATATATCTACGTTATTACACATTGAGTATCAAGGCTTACAATAATTCCAGGGACCCTTCGAAACCATCTTTAATGCCTCCAGCAGCCCACAAAACGACTCTCTTCCGGAACAGATACAACGTTATACATCAGAGACTTCTTCGAAACGAATCGTTCCAGAGTTCGACAGTAGCAACTACAAAGGCTGCCCCATCCTTGAAACGATCCGCCTCTTCTAATCTAGCTGCCCAGCAAACCTATAAAATCACACCAATTGCGAATCTGCTCGGCCGTCATGGTAGCCATCATATGCTTCTTGGGCTATTATCAGTCTTGCCAACCGGAAATCTCGCAATTAACGACTTAACGGGAACCATCTCCTTAGACCTTTCACAAGCCGTAGCCATACCGGAAGATTCAGCTTGGTTTACGCCGGGGATGATAGTATTGATAGATGGCGTGTATGAGGAAGAGGAAGAATCGACTGGTAGGGGACTCGGTGGTAGTAATGGTGTAGGTGGCATCATCGGCGGTCGCTTTCAGGGGTTCTTCATCGGACAACCCCCCTGCGAAAAGCGCAAAGCTACTCTCGGCGTCAGCGGGCTAGACGACCACACTATAGGAGGTGGATTCGGCTGGATCGATTTTCTAGGCGTCGGCAGTGAACGCGCCGCAGGATCTAAGATGCGAAAACTCGAGCAGCGTATTCTCAGGAGGCCACGTCTGACCCAATCATCTACAGCAGACCCCGATGCCGACGCTCCCAGTTGCGGCCGCATCATCGTTATAGGCGAGCTTAATCTCGACCAGCCACGAGCCCTCCAGGCTCTACATAAGATCCTAACAATCTACTCAACAGAACCCGAGGGCAGCACGCCAATGACCTTCGTGTTAACAGGTAACTTCACACAACACGCCGTGATGGCCGGCGGTGGGGCTAGCGGTGGCAGCGTAGAATACAAAGAGCACTTCGACGCTTTAGCGTCCGTCTTATCCGACTTCCCAGCCCTCCTCCAATCCTCCACGTTCGTATTCGTACCCGGCGATAACGACGGCTGGGCCTCATCCTTCGGCGCCGGAGCCGCCGTCCCATTGCCCCGTAAACCCATTCCCGATATGTTCACGAGCCGTGTACGCCGCGCCTTCGCCACCGCAAACGCAGAGCTCCCTGATAACGGCAAAAGATGCCCTGGAGAGGCTATCTGGACCAGCAATCCCTCCCGTCTATCCGTCTTCGGGCCCGCGCACGAAATCATCCTTTTCCGCGACGACATGTCAGCGCGGATGCGCCGCACCGCCGTGCGCTTACGCTCTTCGACCACGGACGCGGAGGGGAATCGCCATGAAAAACCCACCACCAGCAACAACGAAGATGACGATGATATAGACATGGAAGCAGCGCTCGATAACACCGATGCAATGGATGTCGACATTACCAAGGGCGCAGAACCCTCGGTCCCGCACGACGTGCTGACGGCGCGCAAGCTGGTGAAAACAATGTTAGACCAGGGTTATTTATGTCCGTTCCGCCATGCGATTCGCCCTGTACACTGGGATCACGCAGGCGCGTTATACTTGTACCCCCTACCGACGGCAATGGTGCTTGCGGATCCGACGGCGCCGCCGTTTTGCGTTACGTACGAGGGGTGTCATGTGATGAACCCCGGGGCGGTGTTGGTTGCTGGACGTAGGGGCGTAGGGCGCTGGGTGGAGTATGAATTAGGGGCGACAGGACGGATAAGAGAGTGTATGTTTTAATGGATGGATACTCTTTAATGAAATTCTGAACATATACAAATGCCACGTACTCTGCCGCCTGCATGCGGTATATGACGGATATAAATTAGGCACGACTATAGTTAATGACAGGAGGCATAGCATAGCATAGCATTTCTAATGGAACAAATCAATTACTTGCTTAATATTATGTTTAGGGGCCATCGTAGCGGCGTTACTTAGGTTTCTTTCCGACTCTATTCGTTTGCAGCATGCTCCCATCACCATCATTCATGCGCCTCTTGCTAGCTGGCTCGCAGCCGATTTTAAAAGGATATAAGGGGGGCAATCTCAAGTATGTACAGATAGAAAAACTGCTAGAGGGTATAAGCTCTATACACACCCATGCGTCGTCCAGGGATAGAATCTAATAAATTAAATGATGTGTGCTTGCCGGACGTCGATTTTCAAAAGATTAAATGACATACTGGAAGCTAGTTAGTAATGCTCGATTTGGTAGAAAAGGATGTCGAAAAGGAGACTTACCGGTATGAACAGATACGGCACCCGTCTCTCGTATTCTTCCCACGCATCGCCGTACTTCGTCCTGCAGCGCTGAATATCCCTGCTGGCGCGATGCGCGATCATGCAGCAGAAGAAGAACGGGTAGAACCAAGGAAAGGGGCTGTTGAACCCCGTGATTAGGCCCCAGCTGATGGCGAAGAACGCATCACAGGAGTAGTGTAGCTTGCGCGCATATCCGTACCAACCGTCGACAAGCAGCTTGTCACCAGTCTGCGTCTCGATGGTCTTGGGGTTATCAATGTAGATCCACGGGAGCGGAGGGAAGGCGTAGCGCTTCTGGAGATTGCCGCGCTCCCGGGTCCGGAAGGCGTTCTTCTGCCCGTTGGCTTGGTCCCAGATGACGTACACGGAAATATAGAGGACGAAGAACACAGCTAAGGCGTATTTGTTCCAGGCGTATTCCGACGGGTGGTGGTTGGCCAGGTAGAGGGTACAATGACAGTAAGAAAGAGGGACACCAGCCATATTCCAGAAGATAAGCATGAAACCCCATTTCTCGTAGTACATATCCCAGGTAGTGATGATGAGTTGTTCGCCCTTGGAACAGGCGTTGGCGTAGAGATAGTGAGCCATAAGCAGGAAGCATACTTCGCCCGAAACGTAGCCGTAGTTCTCGTATTGTCGGGCCGCAGCCGCGCAGGTTAGTCCAAACAGGATATACCAGGGAATGCGCACTTCGTAGAACATTTTGAAATCGAGAATCCCGAACATGCGCGGGTTCAACTCGGCTCCCATGAAGAAGTCGTAGATAGGGTAGCCAGTCATTCGGTGCTGGGCACCTCGAACTAACGCCGAGAAGTACGCAACGATAGCGACCAGGAAACCAGATAGGATAGCGACGGACAAAAGAGGACCGAACTCATCTAGAAGGGTATTGATCTTAAACAAACCGGTAAAATGCAGCACGCCTATCACAACGATGGTGAAGTAGAAACTAGCATACGCCGAACAGTAATACCGAAGCTGCTTGCCTCCTTCGAAAGGGAGAGGCTTTCCATAACCCCAGACGCCAGGTAGAAGACAGTAGCAAGCGGCCTCGAAGATGATGTAGGTCCAGTAGATTCTCCATGCGCGCAGGTGAGGGAAAGCGCCGGTATAGACGTGATCCCACATGCGCCAGCCGAAGTCGGCAATAGACTCCCCTTCGAATGGCAGCGGGGGTTTGCCATCGTAGTAGGTTGCGCCGATCCACATATACCACATGAGAGTAGGAAATCCGATCATGAGAGCTAGAGTACCGAAGCTACCTCCGAACTCGAAGACGCCGGAATGATCGACCTTGGGATCCATGCCCGGCTTCCAGCCGTCAACGACTTTATCTTTATCTTGCCCGTTGGCATGCCCATTCTCTACCGGTTCCAATTTGATATCAGCCTTGCCGTTACCGTTACCGTTACCGTTCATGACAGTAGGGAGCTTCTCCTTAGCGACAGGGCTGAACTCCTCTTTTGACGCGGTATCCGAATCGTCCATGTGTTCGACAAACTTGCCAACTCCACGACGCCGTATAGATGTAGACCTAGTAGATCTAGTTGTTTCGGCAGCAGAACTAGAGTCACCGTCGTCGGACGCTCCGTCCGCAATAGGGGGAAATTGAGATTTACGTCGCGTCGCGCGACGGCCAGGAGTCTCGATCATGCCGTCGAAGAGTTCCTTTTTTCTACACGAAAAGAAAACTCAGAATATTAGTAAAAAAAAAAATCCCTCAGAATCTCGATTTTATAACGCGCTTAGGACGCCACCGCCACCGCCGTCGTCATTCACCATATCGCATCCAAAGCCTCCTCTTCTTCCCGTCCTGCCGTACCACTGCGATAGAGATAAGTAACATACCTAGGAGTTGCACGTAAAGAATATCTCGAAGACATTTTGAATAAACCAAATATGTGCGAATGAATGGACAACGAGCGACTTATAAAGAAGCTCGTCAGGATTAGAAATTAAAAAGTCGGGGAGCGAAATGAGAGTTCCATCCAGAGGTCGTTCTCGGGGTTAAACTTGGAGTGTGTAAGTACCTTTTTTTGTTTTTAATTTTGGTCTGGGTCATTTTTGGCCCGCTATTTCCGGTAGTCAGGGGCAGCGTTGAGCAAGCCAAAAAAAAAAAAAAAAAGGATTGACCAATCATGGCCTTTGCGCAATGACCCACATGCCCCATTGGCACTTGCACAGCAACCTTTGGATCCTTCTATGCATCTGGGAATCGGGGGTATCTTAATATTTTGTACCTGCATAATTGAATTCCAAATGCCCGTGTTAACAAACTTACGCTCCAAACTTACATCAAACGCTAACCATCCATACTATAATTCCCTTTAGGTAGTTAGCCTTAATTATATTCCCCAATCAAAGCGCCCAAACCACATAAACCATTGACACTTTAATAATCTAACCAGACCAACCTTTTTTAAACTTATTTTAATATATAGGTGGCTGTGGCCTTGGTCGTCGTGGCCGCCTCCTTGACCTTGGCCCTCCAAAAGGCGCCACCGGGATATATGGCCCACGGCTCTCATCACTCCAAGTGTCATGGCTGTTATAGTTGTCATGGCTAACTTCCGAAGCTTCCAGCTCAGTGATTGATGAGCCTCTAGAGGCCATTGATGGGTCCATTCGCTCTGACCGCCCATCCAGATAACTACATGAAGGTATTTTAGATAGCCCACTAGGGTTTGTCTTGGGTAACTCGGATTCTTCGGGTCCCGAGTCTTGTTCGCTTACTCTCGGTAGCTCCTCTTCGATGTGAGATTGATTGGCGGCTTGTGGAACCTTGTTAGGAGCCTCGTTTTCAATAGCGGCATCTAAGCTCGTATTCGGTTTAGCTACCTCTGCTGGCTATCCACCAATCTCCGAAAACACGCCTTGACCTTGATCTTTTACTCTATCACCAACTGTTCCAACTGTTCTTTCAGAAACTTGTTCATTAGGCACTATTATTGGCAGCTGTTCTTCTCGGGCGCTTGATGGGCTTCGTTCCCCTTGAGTATAGTCAGCATCAACGCAACTCGGAGCTCTATTAGGACAAAGAGCACGATTATCATATATCATATATAGGTAGGTACATACCAATTACTTCATCCGGGGTCTGCCTAGGTATTATGTACCCTCTAAAAACGCCATCTTCATAAAAATCTACCCGAGTTGTCGTCTCTGTGAACCTTGGCAAAGTTGTAGCCTGTTGCGGTTTCCGAATGTTTAGACCCGGGGGTTCTCGACGCGAAGACCTTGTGCTTGTTGAAAGAGCTTCTCCCTGAGTATACGCTCGGATTGCACGGACAACATACCGTTCCAGTTGGCGGCTATCCTCTGCGATCACATCATGCGAATCTCCCGGAGCCGTTTCTGGCACACCTAATGGCGATTTGCGCTTCTTATACTCAGCCAATTCGCATCTCAACTTCCTGGCTGTCGCCACCCAGTTTCGAAGCCGTTCCTGGAGCATCTCACTAACACCATCAGCAATGAAATATTAGTCTGCCTAGGTAATTATGCGACGTACAGCTTTTCGCTATCTGCGTTCTGTCTTCTCAATTCTTCAAACATGAATAAATTGCATAGCAATGTGACGTTAGCTATTGCGCTTTGAAGATTTAAGCGCAATTCTGGCACATCTGGTCGTTTCCAGAGCCACAGCAATCGTGCCCAGAACGTATTTAAAGGCGCCGTGTCGACACCATTAACGTCGATAAAACGCCGGACGAGGCGAGCAAACCCTCTCTTAACAGACTTACGCTACCTCAAAATTTTCTGGACCAATTCGGCTCGCTTAGCCTTAGAATGTTCATTCATGACGGCCGCAGATTCCTTCGCGACCTCGTGAAAATAGCAGAGTTGGTCAGTAAATATGGAGGTCTCAAGTAGGAAATATCTGATTTCCTTTGGCGCAGAGCGTAAGGCGCGCACACAAACACGCAAGTCTCTTGTCAGCTTCACCACGGAACCAGCCAGTTGCATGATAGCTGCAAGGCCGCCGATCAGCGTAAGTGCCTCCGTCATAGCGCGATTAATTATGAGTTACGAAATTTCGAAGCGATTGTTCCTACTACGTAATTGTTAAGGGAAACACTAGTCTTATGAATACGTTCAACATCATCAACCTCGCTTCCAGACTTTTCTACGATTAAGCACATCAAAAACTGGAAAAAAGCATAGCTTTCATCGGCAGAGCATCTAAGAATGGGCTTGGGGAAGAACATGGAGTAGGAGTCCCATCGCTAATTCGACGGGTGATGGCGTGAGCTCCCCCGCATGTCCCCGGGCTGGCTATATCCGGAGGTAGGTAGCTTATGGTTGTGAGGCTCTCTCGCTCTGCCATGCCTCTGGTGTGCATGCACTCGGCCCTTTTCGGTACTTCCTGTCGACTATTTACGCCCCAGGCTCTTGATACTCTAAGCTAGGGGGGAGCTCAACATTATAACCTTGCAATTTTGGGTGAAATTGTGGCATTGTAGTAAACAGCTAAGAGAGAAAATTAATACAGTTATAGACCACTCGTCTTACAAGGTCGGTTCGCGCACCACGATTTCAATACCCTTTTCAGTTCCGCAACCCCTCCTTTTAACAGCGATACCTTATCAACTTATCGTTCTCTTAAGAGATCGATACCAAACACCGCGATATGACCCCGGCCTCACTCTAATGATTACGGCCAACCTCCTGTTCAGCTATTGTCCAAAGTCATGATAACCAGATGGTCAGGACCAAGAATAAAGCGAAAGATATTACATTATAACTATTAGTTATAATATAACTAGTCAACTAACATAATACAAACTAGTGAGACTCGAGTACGCCTTATCCTCAATTTTAGTCATTTAACGCCAAGGCATACTAGAGAAGCTATCAGTTTGTTTAACGTATTATTAATGATACCATGGTCTTAATAGATAAAGGACGTTCGAGTTACCTTATACTAAACTCTTTATCGTCCCAACCTTCGACGCACCACCATTGCGGAGTTTAACTATCGCAAACTCACGGCAATACCCGGCTCTTCATTATCTATACGAATCTCATTACCAACTTACCAGCTTACCAGCTTACCAGCGCCGTGGCCGCATACGTTTAACGTCAGCCGATTGGATACTGCTAAGGCCTACCGGGCTACAGATCAGAAATGACGCAGAGGGCGTACGCTTACCGGTAGGTACGTAACGTATACAGATATTGAAGATAAAATTATCGCCAAGGGCGCGCAGCCTTACCCGACTTGTCGGAACCTTCAAGTCAGACGGGGGGTTATCCAGGACATGACTGCTCCAACTACGAGCGGTCAAGAAGATGGCGGCTTATGCTATGGCATCCGGGCGCCGCCAGTTCCTCGCTCGGGAACTAATATACGAAGACGGTTAGGTTCCAAGGCTGTTAGGCGTTGCCCGTCGATGGCCGTTATCTCTGACCATACTAGGCACCTACCATATCCGGCAATTACCTCAAGAGATACTACTGAAATAGGGTTATAGCTATCGTACAGTTCATGAGGCTTGGCCAGTAATGTTTGTCATACCGTAATCCACCATGCGCCCTATGCTATATCAGCTCGATAATAAGTAAATGTGATAGGTACGACATCGCCCTCGGTTCAATGAACATGCGATATCGCCTCTTACGGCGTCAGGGTTGATGGGCAGGTACATGTCAGTATGGCAGTCCTACAAGGGGGAAATATGGGATATATATAACCGTAAAGACAGCCAATATGAGCTCTTATTTACCTCTAACCAGTAGCTTCACCTGTTCCTGGTGCTGATTTCGACAATGTTTTGGTTATCGCTCGCTGCCCTAGCGAGCCAGGGGGTGCTTGCTTCAACCTCTCGCCTACCAGTAAAGCTCGAGACGCGTTCTGATCTCAGTTCAGGCCTAGCGAACGTCCATATATGTTTTAATGATTTTATCGATGGCGTTATAACGTACTCTTACGGCCGGTGTGATAACAGGCAGCATACTGAGGCGCATCATACTCTCGGCCAGACAACAAACACTAAGGAGTCACGTTTGGTTTGGGTTTTGCCCAACGACGCTAGATTCGACGGGTGTATCTCAGCATGGGATCAGCGGGGACAACTAGTAGGCCGCAGCGAGACCCAACGACTAAGTAGGAGGAAACTTAGGAGACGCGGCGCCAGCAGCATCGAGATGACTAACGCTACTGGTATTGATGCGTGGGGCCCGTGGTTCGACGGCGTCGAGTTGCTTAAGAACAAGGAAATCGGTGCCGTTGATGTTGCAAAGGCTAAGTCGAAAGACGTAGCTATCATCGGTGCTGGCATGTCGGGATTGATGACGTATCTAGTTCTACACCAGGCCGGCTTTACGAATGTGAAGATCATCGAGGCTAGCCAGCGTCTTGGTGGAAGAGTGCACACAGAGTATCTCTCCGGCGGGCCTTTCGACTATTCATATCAAGAGATGGGCCCTATGAGGTTTCCTGAGACTATAGAGTACTCAAATGAGACTTATAATATCACGGATCATCAAATGGTAAGTGAGAATAACGCTCTCATTGTCCCATTCTAAGAATCCTAGTCGCAGTTAGTTAATAGAGCATAGGTATTCCAACTCGCCAGCGAGATGGATCTTCTCAACAACCACGACAAGAACTTCAGTGTTGATTTTATCCCCTGGATCCAGTCAAATCCCAACGGGTTGTACTATCATAATGGGATTAAGCTTGATACAGGACTCCCGCCTACTGTAGCTCAGACCCGGGCAAACACGTCTTTGGCGGTCTCATATCCCATGAACCCGTCAACGGAGGCGCTGTCCGACAAGATAAGCGCTATTACTTCGAATGAGACATTTATGATTGAGCTGGCTACCAATACGTTTAAAGCTCATAAGGACTTCTTAGGTAAGTAAATGTTGCTGTATACCTAAGTATTGATGACAATTGTTAACTTGGCTTCAGTTAATGGCCTCGGTGGACTTGGTGGTGATACTTGGTAAGTGTTCAAACTGCTTCTCCGCCATATGGTCTATGGCTCTTGGGTTCATTACATCGCGCTGAACTCCTTTCCATGGTTATCAGAATAAAGAAACAACAAGTTACCAATTACTAAATATGAGTAGGTCTGAGTTAGCTTACATGGTAAACTATCTCAACGCGACTCTAAACGACACGGACGTACTCGGAGGCGATGCAACCTCATTCTGGAACCAGGTAAGACTAACCATCGATGAAACTCTTAGTCCATATCGACTTATACACATAGATTTATGACAATGTATATTTCGGAGCTACGACATGGAAGACCATAGATGGAGGTATGAAACTCCTTTCCCATTTAAAATACTTCGTCTTCTCACAATCCAACTAGGTTTAAGTAGACTCCCTGCATCCTTCCATCCGCTCGTCGACAACGTAACCACCATGAACCGAAAGATCGAGCGAGCTGAATGGCTAGATGACACGCAAAAAGTCAATCTGCAATGGAGAGACAACTACACAGACACAGTCTTCCAGAACGCCTCGTACGACTACGCCGTATTCGCAGTCCCCTTCTCCATCGTCAAGAAGATGCGGCTACCCTGTAAGCCCACTCCCGATCATACCCTTTTCATACATAATCCCAATCTTAACTAACAACCCCCAGATCTCCCCACGACTATCTCCAACGCAATCCAAAACATGCCTTTCACAGCGGCATGCAAAGTCGCGCTAGAATATAAAACGCGCTTCTGGGAGCATTACCCTCAACCCATCTTCGGCGGGTGCTCCACAACAACAGACATCCCCGGCGTAGGATCGATCTGCTACCCGTCCTACTGCCTAAACTGCACCGGCCCCGCAACGATCCTAGCTTCCTACGCCTCGGGAGACTGGGGCGCGCGCTGGGTGTCCGTTCCTGAGGAAGAGCACGTACAGTATATGGTGGATGCGATGGCGGAGATCCACGGCCAGGTTGCGTATGACGAGTACACTGGAAAGTATAATCGTCGTTGCTGGATGCTGGATCCGTACGAGGGGGGCAGTTGGGCGAGTCCGACGGTGGGCATGCATCAGTTGTATTTGCCAGAGTATTTTAAGACTTATAGTAATGTGTGTACCCCTTATTACCCCTTTCCCTCCTCCCTTTACCCCTTTTTTCCCTTCAATTTTTAATCTCATAGCTACAACGCCTTATCTTTTACATTGGGATATATGTACAATAACCCATACTGACACATTCTTTACCTA
Organism: Daldinia concentrica; assembly: GCA_902805455.1. NCBI lineage: Eukaryota > Fungi > Ascomycota > Sordariomycetes > Xylariales > Hypoxylaceae > Daldinia > Daldinia concentrica. Next base: position 278,355 of record CADCSW010000019.1, read on the forward strand.
CAGATGATATTCGTCGGCGAGCAGACATCGTACACGCACGCGTGGATAGCGTCCGCGCTCGAGTCGGGGATCCGTGGCGGCGTGCAGCTGCTTCTCGGTGAGTGCAATTGCTTTCCTTTCCCATTACTAATGTATCTTCCCCTAAGTAGTTCATGGATCCGCTAACATGAATCCGTGTAGAGCTCGGCCTGGTTGACGAGGCGAAGACGACTGTTGAGAAGTGGATGGCGAGGTGGATTGATGTTGTGAGTAATCCCAATCCCCTTATCCTCGATTATCTAGCCATGGTGTACCCGGAGGCTAACAGTGAATATTACTAGTGAAATCAAAATCCCAGTGCTGTGTAAATGGTGGTATTATATGAGTGACGTCTCGGCGAAGAGCTTGGTGTCTTCGAATATATTGTACTTGGCCGTAGGATCGCTATCAACGTACATACCTGCACAAGGAGAAGTTAGCAACAAATAAAATACGTATAACTTGCCTCGTAATATCCTCTGAAATCGCACATCTCCTGATACATGCTTTGCTTTATTTCAAGTAGAAAGAGTTAGGCATAGTATCTATTACACTATACCCCATATCTTATATGCCTTGATGTAAGGCAGAAGAAAAATATCAGATTCAAAAATGCTCACTATGCCTCAAGGTAATATATCCGTATTGGCCATTAGTATCCCCCGTGTACTCCATCCAAAGTCCCCAACATAGATATCTAGTCCTCCATCATACCCCATGTTACGCCAATACTTCTACATCCATCCGTAATTCGTCCTATCGTCATAACCATTATAAGACACAAACCCTCAAACCAAAGTGAATTCCTGGCATTCCTGCCCGTCCAACGCCTCTCCCTGCATAAACCCGTGGAGATATGTCCCGCCAACAAGCTCGTAGGTCGCCGCCTGCGGCACTTGTCGAAGGATCAGAGGTACCCTCGAGCCCTGAACTATCCACACTAGGTCCCCCTTTTTGCAGGACGAAGTTCCGCAGCCTAAACTTCCATGAGCCGTCCTAAACAGGCGCAGATTCAAGGAATGGGTGAATGAGGTCTCGTACTGGGTAGCTCTTTGCTTGTCAGTCTCGGATGGCTCATAATCGGAGAGCTTCATCCAGATGTCGAAGGCGTTTTCCCACGGTTGCTTGATCGGCACAGTTCTAGATGGGTCTGTATCGATGAGGAGGGTCCGCCAAAAGGCATCTTTATAGTCGGTGGTGGGGTACTCTCGTTGGAGCTGGTCGCGCATATCCAGCCAGTTTCTGCAGTCTTTAGTACTATTAACTTCTTTTTTAGTCTCTCCTATTCGAGTAATCGTATCTAGTTTGAATCCGCGTAATAATAGCTTATCTCCGCCCTGAATCTTCTTGAAACATGGTAGCGTACCGGCGGCATTGTATCTGGTATATCCAGTAATTCTGAGACCAAGATCTTCTCTCACACTCCAATCGGGTACCCATGTAGGTAGTCTTTCAGTTTGTTTGAAATCTTCGCCTTCGGCGTGTGAGAGGATATGTAGGTCCCCCGATGTTTCAAGAATGTACTTGGCAACATCGGTATATAGCTTTGTGACGCTTTCATTGTAATTCGGATATAGTTCGGGGTGATTAGGACCACGACAATCGGCAAGGCCGAGGCCAAGGATCGAATATACTTTATCGTGTTTCTTCTCAGCATCATAGGTGCGGCATCTAACCAGAGTGTGAAGGGTAACGTTGTCAGCTCCCTTATCAATATCCCTTTTGACCGCATCTAACTTCGTAGGATTTTTGTACGAAAGTAGATGACAATCGATGTTGTCGAAGAGATGCTCTTTGAATGTGTTCGCAGACGTTCGTTTCGACAAGAAATCTGAGACACGAACCATCTTTTCCCAATCGAAGGTACAATTACCACAGAGGATAGTCGTTCTACGAGCTAAAATGAGCTCCTGAACCACCCACGCTCGTGTAAACCATCTTCTCCCAAATAACAAAGCGAGTGCTTTCCAGTGTTCTGGGGAGTTTGAGTGGCCCAGTAGATCATTATTATGCGTATTGTTGAATGCTTGAGGATTGATAGTAAACATATCATCATCCTTCAGTTGACTCAAACGCTCTATCAACTCTGAAGCTTTTTGTGTAAGCTTATCGGCAGCGCCCAGCCACACAATCACACACTCTGCTAAGCTATATATGTCAGCCATGATACCGACTTGCTCATTGCGCTCGCGGTCGTCGTATTGATTAATGCATATCGCATCAACCCAAATGTCCCGGTCATAGTGGCAACGATTCTTCTCAAGCTGCGTCAGGCAATTGAAGAGGTTTTCTGCCACCGAGAGTCGTGTGCCGTTGCAGACTATGATCTTACTCGTTTCGTCTTTTCTCTTAGTTGTCTCTTCTTGGGCCGTAAGTCTCCAGGTGTATGAAATGGCGTCGTATTTTAGAGTTGCGGCGGTATCTAAGTCAACAGACCGGATGTGACACGTAAGTAACCCATTCACTCTTTCTGAGAGTATCCTGAGCAGTCGAACGGGTTTAGTGACTCTAATAACGATCGAGTCAAGTTCTCCGATGCTTGTCCTGGAGCTGTAGTGCTGAATATGAAGTGGGATAGTTGAATACGAAAACTGTTCCAATGAGGTATTCTCAAATTTAGTGTCAGGGCGTGTATGTCTCAAATTTTTGTCTCTGCTAGTAAGCCATTTCCATCTCTTTCCTATCGTTAAACAGTTACTAAGACACCACATGTCAGTGGTTGGTGAATGCCATTGTTCTCGAGATGACGTGCATTCGGGATATTTTTGTTGCCTGGATAAAGATCGACTCGAGGCAAATAAGGCAGTATTCCTTTGGAGGCCACGGTCATTGTGTGACTTCGGCTGTTTATTGTGGTGGCGCAGTGCAAGGCTACACCCGTGTCCTACGGGCAAGCACTTACATATATATCTCTGAGTAGTAGTGATATTCACCAAGTACTTACCATATTGAATTTCGGAATCAGGTATTCTAAGCAAACTAGATACACTACATACTTGTTAGTTAATGCGATTCGGAGTTCAGACTAAAGGATCACTTATCTATTTATTCTCCCTTCTCCTAAGACTTAACGGCAAACTCTCCTTTCTATATCCAGCATCTCCTTTTTTTTTTCAATTTAGCCTCTTGTCAACTAAACTCGTAACCGGTAACATGAATATCAAAATCACCATGGCGATGAATAGCACTTCGTTCCAGGTTGTTCCAGGATTCTTCCGCCATTATGAGGAGCCCACCGGGCCACAATTCCGAGCGGTAAGCTAAAGCATTTAACATCTGTAAAAGTTGATAATGAGCTGATAGTAGTATAGACAACGTTACCAAACATGGGCCTAATAGATCGCGCCTATGAGACGGACGCAACTTTCGACCCAGAAGGCAAGAAGACACAATGGGAACGATTCGTCCACTTCCTAGAGCATAAGAACGAGCAAGGACAGGGCCGAGTCCAATATAAGCTGATTTTCCTTATCAGACACGGTCAAGGTTACCATAATCTTAAGGAGGCCGAAGTAGGACGACATGAGTGGGAGGTAAGGATACCCCTTTTTTAATATTTATAGCTCTCGGTCATACTAACATATACACATAGTCGTATTGGTCGCATCTGGGCGGCGATGGCCGTACCGTTTGGGCTGACTCTCAGCTGGCAGAAAAGGGGAAGCAACAAGCACAAGCACTGAATGACTTCTGGCAGAATTCAATTGCGAGAGGAATGCCAGCACCACAGAAGTATTACACGAGTCCCCTTGCTCGTTGTCTTGCGACGACTAGCATCACATACTCAGGTCTCAACGTACCAGCCGATCGACCTTTTAGCCCAATTATCAAGGAGAACCTGCGAGAGCGTTTCGGAAAGCACACCTGTGATCGTCGCAGCGCGAGAAGCTGGATTGCAGACAATTACCCCAGTTTCCAAATCGAATCGTCCCTTAGCGAAGCCGATGAATTATGGCAGTCGGACCGTCGGGAGACAGAGGAAGAGATTGGTGACCGAGTAAGAACCCTCCTGCGTGATATCTTCAGTAGAGATGACAAGTTCATCCTCTCATTCACGGCACACTCGGGATTCCTCAGAGCCTTGTACGGTGTTATTGGCCATCCTGATGTTTGGGTATCAGCAGGAGCTACCGTACCTGTTCTAGTTAGAGTGTCATAAGCGGGTAGAGACACAATTAGGGTTGATGTTAAGGTGAGAATTACGAGCCACAGATATGGCTTATATGACTTTGACTTTGACATAAATAAAATAGGAGGGAGCAGGTCCTTGCCTAAGGGACTTAGGTAATAGGTGATAGGTAATAGGTAATTGCATAATTGTACAATAATATAGTACCTTCCAAAATAAGAGAGAGCTTTGATTTATGTTAAAAGTACCTAACCTAAATTAGGTTACCTAATACTGACTAAAAGAAGGAAAGGGTAAAAGCAATATAGTGTAGTACTTGTTAATAATTGCGGCAGTAGCTCACCCGTAACTGCCATATGGTCAATTATTAATTTCCTCCAATTATAAACTCAACTTTTCACTTGATCCAGTTCATCATCAAATCAGCTCTCTCGTAACTTCTTGTTTTTGAAGCTGTAGGCTCTCCTTGTAGTTCTCATAACTCAGTATATACTCTTCACATACGATCGTCCTATAGAACGGAAAGATTGATTTTATACTTGTTTACTTTATTTCATTATCATTGCCTCTCATCTAGTTCATACATCCGAAGTTCCGCACCGTCATAATGTTTGCCCGCTTACACTCAGACGCGATCCTAACCCCCTTAAAGGCTGATTCTCCCGCTCCCCTGAAATCTTTCAAACATCGTCTATTTCTGGATGGCGCTGAAGATGATGTGCGCCTACCCTCTCCTAAGAAAAATAGAAAGACGCATTATTCCGTCGCTCAGCTTTTCGATAAATACAGGAGGCCAAGGGTGGACGAAGAAGACCAGATTCCAAGTCATGTCCATAACCGACGACAGCGTCTTAGCCCTTCCCCTGATCCTGATCCCCCGTTGACCTCGGAGCTTGGTGGTAAGTTCAATATATTCCTGCATTATATTTCCCACTAATTCCCACCCCAGAGCGCTACGCCAACCTCCGCGCAACAGTCCATAGCGCCGCCATAGCTTGCCTCGAAGAAACCGAAGCAGAACTAGTCGCACGAAGCGAGGTCAATATCCATGCCAATCGGCAGAAGATAGCCACTCTCGAGGCCCACATCAACAAACTCATCTCGCCCCTCCAGGACCTAACAATCGACTACACAGCCACCGGCGAAGATGGCCGCGAGCGCACCGCCGCCGTAGCCATCCGCGACGCTATATCCACCTTCGAGGTCAAACTCGCAGCCGCCGCTGCCGAGCTCAACGGCCTCTGGGTATCCTAGGCGGAAACCCAGGCCGAAATCGAGGACCTCGGCGAAGGGGTACTATCGCGGAAGGGATCGGACGACGCCGTAGATGAGACACGTCTGAGCGGGACTAATGTAGTAAGCGGGATATCGCCTTCCGCCTCAGTGTCCCACATCGAAGCCCTAGCGGGATTCGGCGCTGATCTAGGTAGAGCAAGCAAGGATGTCGTGGAGGAGATGATGACATATGAAGAGGTGAGTCCCACGGGCCCGATATCCCGCAAGTCGTAGACGGGGGCGATGTACTGATTCAGCTCTAGAAATTTCTTAAGGAGATTGAGAAGGAGGCCGGGAACATTCTGCATTCGTTCCTGAACCGCTGAGGCTCCTGGTCGGGATATGTTATTACTGCTACTCGCTGCCACAGGTCGGATGAAGTGTGACCGGCACGCGCGGTGGGCGTCGACGCTGTGACGGAGGGCTCGCTTGAGGGCTCGTATGGCGCGTCTTGCTGTTAGAGGACGCATTGTGACTCTTAGGTGGGATTAATATACTACGATAGAGCTAGTAGGTGGTTATTATGATAGATAGGTGAACTCATTAGGGCTGGCTACCCGTATTAAGACCACGATGTATGGGAGTTCACCCAGTATATAGGTCGTTGCTCGAAATGCATGCCTACCCGATCGCTTCTCATGTATACCAGTCAAGCCCAGTCAAGCCCAGTCAAATTTCACATTCCTCACGGCACAGCTTCTTTTGAAATGGAAATACGCATTTAAAATCCGCTATCAACACAAAATGCTTTTATCCCAGCTCTTTTTACACCTAAATCGGGTGATCCGCTTCTGCCCTTGTCCTATCCCAAGACAGCTACACCACACGATTCGATGTACCATCCTCGCGCTGCGTCCGAAGCGAATGCGAATAATTTTAAGCAAAGCGGCTAAACGAATATGCCATGGACCGGGCCCTGTAATGCGATACCCCGTGCGACGACAGGAAACTCTAGGTTAACGCAAAGTAACCGTCTCGAAGAAAAACAAAACACCAAAGAGAAAAAAGCGAAATATAGTAAATGCGGAATATGCTGTCGTGCGTCGTGGTCCCATGGCATGATGGCTGGCCTGTCCAGCGAGATAGAGTAAGAAAACGACACGAAAAAGGCGAGGCGCAACGCCGGCTATGCATCCGTCCCTCTTCTATGAAAAAAGCGTCCCGATGGTAATGTATGTTCCAGCAATGAGATCTGCGAGAACCGATCGTGTCGTGTCGTCATGGATCATGGTACAGCGTTGCCAGCATGGATTGTGTAATTAAGATGTCTCTCTCGTAGGGAGAATAATAGGAGGCTTCAGGGTTCCCCACATCCGCTCCGCCCGTTACCTAGTTCGCAGCTATAATTGTCGTCCCTCTCTATTCTCGACCAATAGACATTATGCGGGTAGAAATATTCGTCCGCTGTGAAAGTCTGGGGTCCCGAGGCGTGAGAAGCAGATGCATGCGAAGCTGCGTAGCCACATCTGCACGTCGGGTAAATTAGGCGATCTAATGTTCCTCCTGTACGACGACGCCCCATGGGTGATCTACGTTTCCGTACATGATATCCTTAAGCCAACCCTTCAGCTTGAGCGTGTATGGGCCACCTTCTCCAGCCTTGCCCATGGGGATCTGGATGTCTTGCTCGCGGTGATGGATAAGCGAAACAGGGCAGACGAAGAACTGTGGTTAAATATCAGCATACGACGCCTCCTCTTCATGCAATAATTCCGGAACTGTTATGAAAAACTTACCGCTGTACCGGCAGCGAAAGATTCGAGCAGCCTTCCTTCCATGCTAGCCTCTAATACCTCTTTAATGGTATACCTTCTCTCTACAATTTCCACCTCGTCGCCTAACCTCTCACGAGCAAGCTGCAGCACGCTGCGCCTGGTAACACCGGGTAGAATCAGTCTGTCATCTAGTGGCGCTGTAATAAGCTGAGTCTTCCCTTCCTTGGTTTTCCACAAGACGAAGAAATTGCTCGCTCCAGCTTCCGTGCAGTAGCCTTCGCTACCGTACAGCCATAGTATCTGACCAAATCCCCTCGCGCGGGCTTCTTGCGTCGCTAGAAGAGAAGGACCGTAGTTTGCACCAACCTTGGCGTATCCAAATCCGCCAACCCAGGCACGCACCATGTCGTCTGGCGACGTGTGGAGCTTCATACCACCTGCTGGCGAGTCCATGACTGGCATATAGCTGGCAATGATGTAGAGAAGTGCCTCTGAAGGAGCCTGCACACCGAGCTGCGATTGGGTTCCGATGAGCGTCGGGCGCAGATAGATGAAACTTCCAGGGCGGTCACGAGGCACCCATTTGGGACCGTCTACAGCCATCAGCGCCAAGAGCAGCTTTTCTACTTCGGCAGGAGTGAAAGATGGTAAGCTAATGCGCACCGAAGACATGAGAAATCGCTCGGCATTGCAGTTGGGTCGGAATAGACGTAGCTTGCCGTCGAAACCACGGTACGCCTTAAGACCTTCAAAGCACTCCGTGGCGTAGTGAAGGACGGACGCTGTGGGCATAAGAGATAGGGGTCCGTAAGGTTTTAGCTCCGGTGTTCCCCAGCCAGACTTGGCTGACCATGCTACGGTAACCATGTGGTCTGTGCAAATGGTCGAGCCGTCGATAGAGTGGACACCCGGAGCAGGAACGTCACGAGGCTCCTTGGTAAACGTGTAAGTGATGTTTGAAGCGTTTAGTTCTTGGACGTTTGGTTGAGATACGCCGTTGCCGTGTCCATTAGACGAGGGGGCGGTTTGACCATTAGTGCTTCCGTTGGATTGGTCATTTTCGGATAACCGGTGGTCGATTGCTGAGGCAGTCAGGTTTACGTCTTGCTCGCCATCGTGGACGGTCGACGGAACTACGGCGGAGGGGGCCATGCCTATAAGTTATGTGCTAGTTTTATGGATTAGGTACGGTATGAATTAGAATCAGAAACGTAGCATGGGAATCAATGCTAGGATATAATGAGTATTGTCCTTGTAGGTAAATATTTTAATGAAAAGAGAGAAATAAACGACTCGGAGGAGTTGATCAGAGGAAAGTATAAATAATATAGACTAACTTTTAGACCGCGTCGACATGTACAACTTACACTATTAGGTTAGAAAGGTCGATGACTCAATAACCAATGGGGATATTGCCTTTTCCACTTTCTTGCTAAAGAAGAGGATCCTGTGCCTCGCACATTCTTCGTCGTGTCAAGCTTGTATGTATGTATGTATGTATGTATGTAAGTCTGGCTCAGTGACATGCTGCATGAAAAGGGCGTGTTGTGCCGTGGTCCTTGTCATTGTACGCCTTGGATCCGAGCCAAGACTTACCCAGATAACCCAATTGGATAAAGAAGATGCAAAATTCTGCATTTTCCCCATCGAACTAATTGGACTGACCAGACCGATAAAGCTAAATAGATACCTAGGCCTACAGTAGGTATCCTAGGTATTCCCAGATACTACCTACCCACAAGGGGAGACGAGGTAGGCTTAGTTTCCACCAGCTTGGGACCAATACAATATTGACGGGTCCATAGACGGCCCCGGGTTATCTAATGATCTCCATACCGTAACGTCAGGTGGGCGTACTCACGGGTGACACTACAATGAACAACAAAGCAACACCCACCAACACCCACACAGCTGCCACCCCCATTCTAGAAGCAGCCGCCGGAACTAGTAGTATACTTGTTGCTGTGTGGGCCGAATTTGCAAATTCGAAAGAGAAGCTTCGGTTGCACACGGAGGCTGAAAATCATGCGGGAAGTGGAGCGCAGAATGACGCCGTTGATTTGTCGTGAACAAGCGGGTAGAAAGCTTGTAGACGGCAAACGGGCTATCAGATGGCTACCAAACGGCTAGAGTTAACATTGCCGATATGGAAATTACGGCGGACAAGCTCAAGATGGATGGATCAGCTTCCGTTCCTCGGACACTACGAACTATTCGTATGAAATTCATAAACGACTCGTGAGTCAAGACGACAAGGGGAGAGTAAAGGATCCGAGATCGCAACAAAAGGTAAGTGGCATTATATACGGGAAGTTCTCCACTAAATAAATGCTATAGGTAAGCATCTCGAACCCCGGGTTAGTTAATATTGAAGCCGGAGCTGGTTGCTTGCATATTAAAAACTAAACGGCAATAAAAAACATAAGAGAAGATTGAAAGACGGAGTTGAAGGTTTAGCGTGGAATTTGGCCGCTCTTTTGGCCGCTCTTCGGCCTGCGGAATAGTTGAACAGAAAGTTTAAGTGGCTTCGGGAAAGCCGCGAATTGCCGCCCATTGCCTTAGCTGACCGCCACCTACCTCCAGTGGTCTTAGTGGGGGGGGCCTTGGCGTATTCAGAAATTACTACCTATCTTATCATTGGACCGATGGGATACTTTCGTCTTATTGCGTATATAGGTACCTACATATATGTAATATTTAGTATACGTCAACTATGCCGAGTTACCTTAGTAACTATGTAATAATCCCACATCTCTGACATACATACGCACATACATATGTACGCACACATTAATGGCCACCGAGATAATGGACGTGTTTATCCAATGAGTAATTCTGAAGGGGCACCTAAGCTATAAATCCTTATCTAGACGAGCGCATGACTGAAGCCTTACACTAACCGGGTTTCTCAATTTTGAACAGATCATACATTATGTATGTAGTCTCTCTATGTACATACCTACATAGCGCTGTCATGCTCTAGACCGAGTTCCCCACAATACCTCACGATCCATCGTCATCAAGGAGCTCGGTCGTGTTATTCCACCTCGGCCTTTCGGGCTTGACAAACATTCCCGAGTCTAGAGTCGATACTCCACATATCAGAGATGACTCCCCGATGTTCATAGTCGTCGAAGTCGGTAACTAGAAATAACCACGAAATAGCTAAGGCAAGAAGCCGGCCTTTAAATAGCCGAGTCTACGGCGGGTCCGAAGAGAACCTCTAGCTAGCACATCCCGGCTCCTACCGACGTCTACCGGCCACGGAGTCAATAGCTCGAACCGAGTCCAGATGCTTCTTTAAAAATCGTCCCGAATTTTATTATTAGATTTAAGTCCCCCCCCTTTTCTTCACCCGCTAATGGTCCCAATAATACCTAACCCTGTCCAATCCCGTAATCATATACTGGTTACCATAAATATTGACATGCGGCGCGAGCAACGTCAACCGGCATTATATTTCCATTCTCACATAACCCGGCGCTACGGAGATTTTGAGGGGTCGTTAGGGCCTGGGTGTCGACGTCGTAGGCAGTTAATTCCGGATATAACAGTTCAAACCTCTTGAGGATAATCAGTTCAGACCCAATTGTTGGCCAGGATCGTATTAAATATGTCTTTATAAGTTGTTTCTTAGGTACATAAGCAGCCATACCATCAAAGAAGAAAAATAAGGGTCCACACCATGCTCATGGCGAGTAGTAATTGTGTGCCGTCAAATAATCGCGTATTCCCGCAGCATAACTGAAATAGCTGTTATGATCCTAGGGTAGACACGGAGATTATTGCCTGTATACTACAGTACTAACGAGGAGGCCAATCACGATTGCTACCCACTCCGTAAAAGGAAGCTGCTCGCAAAGCAAGCTGACGTCGTCTTGGCTTCTATTGGATAACGCCTGTCTATGCATATGTACATTTTGTAGGTCATCTATGTATGCTAATTGGAATCCAAGCCCATAGTTAGGGTAATCTAGACCCAATCTTATACGACAATAAACATTGATGTTCAACGATAGTCAAGTTCACATTCGAACCGCCGTAGTATTCTCAATAGTATCACGCATGGTTATGGTAGACTCTTATTAATAACTAAGTCTAATAACTAGTGAATCTAATAAACATGTGTCTCCTAGTTTGGCTAGAATCCTTTCTGCACTAAGAATAGTTATGTCTTTAGCTTCAAACCATCTATATTTATGTTCAAGCTGAATAATATGGAATAACGTTAGGTAAACATAACATATACGTATGTTACAAGTTCTATTGCCTCTCATAAATGGACCTTCCCCGCAGCCCGCAGAGCCGCACCCAAGACAATATTGCCAAAAAAGGGGTTCCAGCAGTCCATCCAACGCATTCAGGCAGTTCCGGGTTCACGGGATAAGGGACACTTGGCCCCACGCGACTCAACTACAACACTCGTCATCTGCAATGATGAAATTGATAGAATAGATATTACAATACACCAAGTAGATTGATTGAAAGGAACAGCAATTGTGCGATACACAAGTCCGTCACTGTGTCTCGATAAAGAGGCTCCTATTCAACACCAAAATAGAAACTGTGATTTATAAACCTATATAAGATATCAAGCAAGACTACCTAATCCAACACCCTTAGCTCATAGACCAGGCCAATCACGATGCCAACCCGCTATCCCAGTCGAGATGTCGACCCAACACCCTTAGGCGCATCCCTCACATTCCCCTTCTCCACCACCATCGCCCCCAACCGCTTCATGAAAGTTGCCATGACCGAACGCATGGCGACCTGGGAACCCGACGATATGAGCGCAAGCGGCATCCCCACCGCCCACCTATGCAACCTCTACGGGCACTGGGGCGACGGCGGCTGGGGCACCATTGTAACGGGTAATATCATCGTCGACACTACGCATCTCGAAGCGCCCGGGAACATGATTATAACGCTCGACAACCCATTTTCCGGCCCGCGCTTCGAAGCATACCAAAATCTCGCCGAGGCCGGCAAGCGCGGTGGTGCCATGTTCTTAGGGCAGCTGAACCATCCCGGACGGCAGACCGCGCAGGAGCACCAACCTAACCCCGTCTCTGCGTCAGACGTGCAATTAACAAAAGGATACGGCGCCATGTTCCGCTACGGCAAGCCGCACGCGGCGACAGCAGACGAGATCCATACCATAAAAAACTCCTTCATCCACGCAGCCGCGTATCTCGAACGCGCCGGATTCTCCGGGATCCAACTCCACGCCGCGCACGGGTACCTATTCGCGCAATTTCTATCTCCAACAACAAATCTCCGCACCGACGCCTACGGCGGCACGCTCAAGAACCGCGCGCGTCTAATCACCGAGATCGCAGATGGAATCCGCGACGCCACAAGCCCAGCCTTCGTGCTCGCCATCAAGATCAACAGCGTCGAGTTCCAAGACAGCGGGTTCGCACCCCTCGAAGCAGCACACCTAGTGCAGCTCCTAGAAGCGCACCGCTTCGACCTAGTAGAACTCAGCGGGGGCACGTACGAGGCGCCGGCGTGGCACCACAAGAAGGAGAGCACTAGGCGACGTGAAGCCTTCTTCATCGAGTTTGCGGAGCTCATTGTGCCGCATGTGTCTCTTACGCGATGCTTTATAACAGGTGGGATACGGACGGTCGGGGCGATGGTAGATGCTTTAGCGAGCGGGTTAGATGGAATTGGGCTGGGACGGCCGAGCACGACGGAGCCAAGGTTGCCGCGGGAGGTGTTGGTGCGCGGGTGCAAGGGGTGCATTAAGCCTCTGGTGGGCGATACGAATGTCGTTGGCGAGCAAAACTCCTGGGCGCACGGTGCTTCGCTGGCCGGTGCTCATATGCGCCAGATAAGCCTCAACCAAGATCCGGTCGACCCGTCGGACCGTGCCGCGGCAGATGCTTTCCTCGAAGGTTTTCAGAAGTGGGTTGCGGCGCTGCCAACGATATCGAAGAGAGAGGTGCTTGGCCATGTTAGGATCGAAGGGGTGGCGACGATACCTTATGGAGCTACAGAACCTCTAATAGCTTGAGCTCAGGAGGGCACTGATAGTACCTGATTAGGACCCCTTTTCTTAGAGATCATCGCTCGAAATTAGCATTACCCTAGAATTACTAAAGAACCGATTAATACATTATCGGCGTTAAACTTGTCAAATATTTAGTGATCGTCCTATATGATAATATAAACTAGCCAAACATAAACTTCTTGCGCGACTGACATTCATTGCAGAGTCCAAGAAAACTATTTTATGCGTACGGGCTTGTACTAGTGATATTTCGTGGATTTAAAATGCCTGCTCATATTAAGTACATATGGTCGGCTATCTCACTAGTTCCTTAGCGTTAATCTTGCACTATGGCAAATATTTGTAGTCGTCAGTCGTTATGGCCGTAAAAGCCTATAGCTAGAACGGCCTTGCTTCAAAGGGGTATTGTCGAGGATCGGGATTCTGTAATAGAGCGCCTTAGCGCTCAACTACCGTAGGTTAGCTTTTTAACGTAAACACGACTATCCTGTTGACCCCAAGTATTTCAAGCGACCTATAACTTCTTCCATTGGAGCCGCGGTTGTTATGGACTGTCCCGAATCGGATTTGTTTCTGTTGGCTAAGCCTTGGTATCGGTCAATATTGAGCCTTATACCCAATCAAAGCGTAATTATTGAGAGGCAGATAAACGCTCTCCTTAGCCCTAGAGGGCTCAATAATAAAGTGACTAATTATAGTGCCGATCCGTGTTCTCATGTATAGCGGAACTGCTTGTTCTGCTATAATTGTAGGTTGGTCGGGGCTCGACTCGGACCCCCCCTTAAGTGAGCAGCGGAATTCTTGAATAGGCTTTGCCAAATGTAGGCTTCGCTAAGCAAAAGTTCTATGTCTTTCTCGGTCCAGTCCCGAGTGGGCAATGCCTGCAGGAACATCATTATTTCCTGGAAATCCATTTTGACTAGTTTGGACGACCATTTCACCAGGAATGCCGCGCACACGTATAAATGAAATTCTGAAAAGCCTTGTTCTTCGGCCTAAATATAGTTAGTAGGTAGCTTGCTTAATCAGGGTACGAGGAAATATACTAGATATGTATCCCACATCCGAATAGTGTTCCGTACGCTGATCTCCCTCATGAGGAGACAATTCATCCAGCGGAAACTAAATTGGATAAACTCGACGTTTTCGTTTTCAAGGTGCTTTGCGAGTCCTTCATCGATCCTAGCGGTAAGATCCCGAAGCGCAGCAACTTGTCGTTGAATGCCAGGCTGGGCGACGATGTAATGGTCCTGGATTCCGTCGAGCAGTTTCGTTAGACACCAAAAAGAATCAGCTTCCACCGCATCGAGAACTGCTTTGGGTAATTGCCCCGGGTCCATGCCGCTTTCGATATTACAATCCGTAATGTAAGTGCCTAGGAAAACCTGCCAGAAAGGAGTTACCAGGTCGTTAATCCCCTGCACGTATCCGCTTGCGGGATGTCGAATTGCCCAGAGATATAATATCCGTTCTAGTGATCGCTGTGTCGCCTCGTAACTGTAGAGTTCAATGTGAGGGTTCGTCCTGGGAACGTCAATACTAATCTGATGCCATATTGCTTCATCAAGACCTCTAGACCGACCACTAGAAGCAGGATTAGTACCACCTCGTTCGAAAGCTTGACGTACTCCGTCAAGGTATTCTTTCCGCTTCCGTTCCAGTGTCGCAACGCGTCTTTCGCTACTAGTTGGCAAATAGCTCAGCAAGAGTTGCCATGTCATAGCCCGGACTTCTTCAGGAACACCACCCCATGCTAAAGCTCTAAGATCCGTTAATGGTATAGTACTAGTCTGAAGGATCTTTTTGAACTTGTTGATCTTTGTTATACGAGAGTTAATTGCATCGGTTTCCTTCGGTGTCGCATTGGCTGGGGCTGTGGGGTGATCGATAAGATGTAGAGCATTGGCCGGGTCTAAATAATATTAATTATCAGAACAATATTCAAGTACAGAGTGGAGGCTACCTTTTAGAATATCTTTGTATTGTGGTCTGAGAATTTTCCCTTCGCTTTTCTTAGGCATTGGATAAGTGGGCGTTGGTCGTTCTATGGCTATGTCGGCGCTATTTGAATAACGTCTTTGCGGAAAGCCGAGTGCAGCGTCTAGAGGTGTTGATTGGATGTGCGAAGAGCTACCGGTCTGAGCTGCTGCGGCTCGTCGACTACGTCGCTGCATGTTGGACAAACTTGGGAGACCAAAGTCATCCCCATCGTCATCTTCATATCCAAGCATATCTTCTCCGTTTGGTACTTCAGGGTCTCCAACATCCCAATCTTGATTCGTATTCGACAAGAAGCTAAAATAAGACTTCAGTGGGGGCGAAGATAGGCCAGATGAATGCTTCGGCGGCGGAGAGCTAACGTCGCCCGTTCGAGTTCTCTGTGGCGAGGAAGATGGAGGAGACCTTGGTCGGGATGAGGAGCCAGAGAGATTCCTAACGTGGCGCGTTAAGTTAACAAACGACTACACAAAGGACAGCCTCAGGAACGTACAAATTATCGAATTTAAGCATGTCCGCATGGGAGTAAGAAGCTCCTACTACTATATTAGGATCTCGACCCGTCTTCTTTGCAGCGCCTTCTTTCTGGACACGCCAAAACGGCGAGGTCGACCTAATTCGAGCTTAGCAAACAACCCCCGGTGCGACATTCGTCAACAAAAAATGCGACATGTAACCTACTCTGACCTGTCTGTCAATTAGAGAGACACAAGTCAGTAAAGTTGTCTCTTTCAAGTTGATATAGGCGCAATTTGAGCGCATTGAGACACTGTTGGATAACAAGACGACGGTACTCACCGACTTGAATCATTTCCTACGTCATCGTCAATTAAAAACAACAATGTTCCTTGGATGTTGACCTCGGAGAGAGCTTACCTGTTGGGACGGCGGCTTCTTGCCGCTTCCCGAGGATGAAAACATAGCAATGGAATTTGTTCTAGAATAAATCACAGCCGCATTGTTGTCACGAGGGTGTAATTCACCCAGTTTGGATTTGAAGAAAGGCTCAGGTACTAAAACAATTAAAAGGCTGAGAGAATCATACTAACAGTCTAACATAGTGTATGTATGTATGTAAAAGGCGAGTATAGGTACGTTCGAACTGTAGAGCTAACCTGGCAATGTACATAGCGCTACCTACCTAACCAACCTACCTATAATGCCCCTCGATAATGCTTGACTGGGAAGCCACAGCTCTAGCCTCGGCAGTTACTACAAATGATTTAGTGTAACTAGGTACTACGAAGTAGTTAACTATGTCTACATACGTATATTATGTATATATATAATATAATTCTTTATAACCCATTTTCAAAATATCTAATATGCTCACAAGATTAAAAGGAGTAATATAAGTAGATTAAAAACATCTGATTGGCCTTAGAGCGAAAATAGTATAGTATTATGAAAGAATCAAAAGGAAACAAAGTATCCGGTACAATTGAAATAGGTGTGGCTTGAATGATGGTGAATTTACGCCCCGCCCGACCCACAGCTACGAAATCTAAGTGGCAGAGTGGTAGCTGAGGACTGCTAAGGCAGGCATGAAAGTCACCGTGATCCGTGCGCCAAACGTCAACGGCGAACACATTAGCGGATACGTACCTAGGTACCTACATATGTAACTAACCTAAAAATGGAGTTTGCCTGCCGCCCGACTTCGCGTCTCCTATTGGCTCAAGACTTTCTCACAGCGTACGGAATACATCCATTCTAACTAGGAGGCTGCAATTCTTTCCCATCAACACCTCCTCAACCATTCTTCCAGTTGTCCTTCCTTAACACGGTTTTTTTTTCTTTCTCAATTTAACTAATCTCACAGCTTCTTTCATATTTTTCTCTTGAGACGGACCGTATGGCCGGCCGATTGAGCTAGATACGCAACCCTAATCTTCCTAGTTCAATCTTTTAGGTCGAATCTAAGTCGATTAACGCTTCGCGACTTTTGAGTTTTTGCGATCGCGTCTGCGTCTATCTACTCGAGTCAACAACGCCTTCCAACATGGCGGAGACGGAGAACTTTGAGGATGACCTCTTTGCTGATCTGTATGGTTAACCTGCGCTCCCGTGCTTTGTGATGTTATATCTAGCATTTTCCTATCAACTAGTATGTACTTGTTACAGATTTACTGATCCTTCGTAGATACGACGACAACGATGCTACCGCCGCGCCGCCGCCGGCATCAGCAGCTCCGGCAGTAGTAGCTCCGGCAGTACAGCCCCCTACTGCTCCTATCCCCACTCCTACTTCCCAGAACCTCCAACAATCCGTAGAGGAACCCAGCCATCACGAGATCGATCAGGCACATAGCGAAATGGCCTACGGGGTTGAGGAGAACGGCTATGGTGAAGAATATCAAGATGAGAACTACGAAGATGACGATGATGTGGATTTCAACTTAGGCAATGGCTCGAGTGGTGCCGTCACTATTGCGCAACCTCAACAAGATGACTCGGCTTCTGCATACCATGCTGCTAGAGGTGCTAGTGCTAAGGAGGACGGGTAAGTAGATTTGTTTAGATTTGTTTGTTTCTATTAGTTGCATGGCTCATTTAGAGCCATGTTACGCCTCGCCAATGCCTGAAAGCCAGATCAGACTATGTTTTGAGCATATTATGATGCTCGGAACGCTTGACTTGGGAAGTGATTCCCCATTAGACATTTGACAATCAAAAAGGACATGCATGCGCTTGAGTATCCTAGGGCCTTTTAGCCGGGAGGACATTGGTGGGCAAGAGAACTGGTTTCTATCTCGCTAGCTGTTTCCGAAGGGAAAATCTAGTAATGGACTTGCCAAGTCGGTCAATATTCTCAGATACATAGCCGGAGGGAAGCACACCAGTCGCCCGGATCTCAAGAGGTGCATCGCGGGAAAGAAGTAGTGGGTGAAGACTAAGGAGGAATCCTAAGGAGGAATCACTCTTACCTTTTTTTAAGAGAAAAGCCAGCGATAAAAGTTCGACCATAGTCAGTACAAAAACACTTGCTGCCTTCCGTAGCCACTCGTCAGAAATAGGCTCATAAAGCTCAAAAGGGACTATTACTCTGGAAGGCTGTAACAAGAGAATTGGCAGCGAATAGCGCTCGAAGTTATGTCCTAGCTTGACGATAGCAAAGAGACGAAAACAAAAAAAAATTATTCGACATTTCAGACATCCACCTGCCTTGTTCTATTTCTGCCGAGCGGTGCTATTTAGGACTTGCTTCTCAGATTATCAGAGATTACACACCGCTGGCCCATGCATCATTACTTTTATCTGAACTCCTCAGACTTCGCGTACACCACATCAGTCACTATGGACGCTTCTAAGGCTAAAGAGGAGGATTACATCCCATTTAATTCTGATAACGAAGGGTCTGAAGCCAGTGGCCAGACTTTAGACAGAGATGCACCTATCATCCAAATTTCTGACCAGGCAGCCAAACATATTAACCAAAAGAATCCAAGGCCAAAGGATCGATTATCCAGGATTATGGCGAGCCGCATAAGAGCTCAGTATGTTTGCCAAGCGGCAATCACGTTCGCTCAAAGCTTTGCATATACTGATTTGTCTTCGGCATTCGGCAAATGCGCTTTCATACTTCGTAATTATTCCTAATGTAATCAATACTAACTATCCTGTTTGTGTAGGAAGATGTTTATTGGTGGTCTCAACTGGGAAACAACTGATCGTAAGTGACAGGTACATGTGTGGTTTTGTTCGACTTACGATACTAATATCCACCATTTAGAGTCGCTTCGCGATTATTTCTCCCAGTTTGGCGAGGTGACAGAATGCACAGTGATGAGAGATGGTGCCACAGGCCGATCGCGAGGATTCGGATTCCTCACTTTCAAAGATCCTAAGACAGTGAATATTGTTATGGTCAAGGAGCACTTCTTGGACGGAAAGATTGTAAGTCTAATCAAATCCCCCGCAAAGGCTATTTCCAACGCTCGAGTACTGATTACGAGTCCAGATCGATCCGAAGCGAGCTATCCCACGAGATGAACAAGAGAAAACCAGCAAGATCTTTGTCGGTGGCGTCAGCCAGGAGACCACCGAGCCAGAATTCAAAGACTATTTTGCCCAGTTTGGCCGGGTTGTTGACGCTACCCTTATGATGGACAAAGATACCGGTCGCCCGAGAGGCTTTGGATTCGTCACGTTTGAGAGTGAAGCCGGTGTCGACGCTTGCCTCAGCACTCATCTAGAAATCCACGGCAAGCCCATCGAGGTCAAGAAGGCGCAGCCACGAGGCAACATGCGCGAAGAAGAAGAAGCCTCAAGACGCGGCAAGTTCAGAAAAGGTGGCATGGAAGAACAAGGTAGTCCCCAGGCTCAGATGGCTAGCCAGATGGGCCAAGGAGGCATGACCCCCCAAGTCATGGCCCAATATATGCAGCGGATGCAACAATACATTATGATGCAACAACAAATGGTCATGAACCGAGGCATGGGCATGGGAGCCGTGAACCCCGCCATGATGCAAATGATGCAGATGCAACAGATGCAACAGCTCCAGCAGCAGATGGCCCAAGGTGGCGGCCAAAATGGCCAAAACAATCCGATGGCAGGAATGCCTAATATGAACCCGGCTCTAATGCAGCAGATGCAGCAACAGATGCAGCAGCAGATGATGGGCAACGGAGGTGCTAGCCAGGGTCAAGGTCAAGGTGACGGAAGCCCGCAAGGATTCAACGACTTCAACAATCAGCAACAGATGTTTGCCCCGCGTGGCGGCGGAGGCCGACGTGGAGGCCGAGGGGGATATAACCAAAGCTATAGTACCAGCAACAATATAGGCAGCGCGGATCCGACTTCGTGGGAGGGTATGTACGACGATGTGCCTCAGCCCAACTTCAACCAAGGAGGTCGTGGCGGCTTCCACCGGAATAGGGGCGCTCATCAACAGAGTCCGACTCCGGTCGATCCCAACCATGCTCCGCCGGCTGATGCGCCCAAGGGTCCGAAGAATGCTGGCAAGCCGGGTGCAAACTACCGCGGCGGAGGACGAGGTGGTGGTAGCAGCCGGGGCTTCCATCCTTATGGCCGTTAGCAACGTTAAGAAAGGTTTAGGGCGTTCCACGGCCTACTTACTCGTCATGGTGGTACTTAGTTAGGAACGAAGAGAATTCCAGGACAAGCTTTCACGAGCTCACGAGTGGATGAAATCTGACGAAAAATCCCTACATTGGAAGCGATGGCTAGTCACCGCCACACATTCTTGCAAGCAGCCTTTCTTTTCTTCATTGCTTGCGAATATTGCAAATGACTTTTAACTCATACTCGGATCGGTCATTCCGCCTGTACTCATTACATAACACATTTTATTACGGTATCGCAATCGATGACAACTACTCGAGGATATAATGTTGGCCGTGTTGGGCTTTTGCAGATAGAGAATAAGGGAGGAGATCCGTTCGATGTCGAGCAACGGCATGGCACAACTTAGGGGCCTCCGCCTCGGCTTATTGGCTTCGCGACTTTTTTTTTGTGCCTTCCCACGGCGGATGGACAACTTGATTGTATGTAAAGGGGCTTCTTGACCTCTAATCAATAGAAAATGCGATGTTCATGGCACATGTAACTTGCTTTGCTACATTGATGTGAAATGCAAGATATGATTACCAATTGTGAAAAGGCATGATAAACATCATATATACCTATATATATATATAATAAGGGGAAAGTGATCTAAGTCTTAGCAAATGCGTCTTCAAGCTTGGACCTATGAAGAAGCTATAGCTATATAAGTAAAGATGAGTTCGATATGACTCGCTTGGGTAACCAACCTCCAGGTCTTTTAGGGGTTGTAGAATGATGCATAAAGTACTTAGCACACCAAGATGTTGGCTACTTGTTATTATATTGCCGCTTATAGCCTGTTGACTGTTGTCTATACATTGACTACATAAGGTAACATGGTAGAGTTCTTCACTTAACTTGTAATATTGAACTTATACGCTGGCTATATATTTTTTTAGTATTATAGAACCTAGGGATCTTTTACTAGCTGACACTCGCTAATTTGACGCGGATAATAAGACGCTCAGTCACAAACTGAATACCTATTTCACTCGCAACATACTATCATCCCTATACTCGCGTCAACATATCAGCGCCGCTAAACCAATCCGAATTATTCAGAAAATTCCTATATGTCATGCGCCGTGCCATCTAGAACACATGTCTTGATAGTTTTCACTAAGGCTATTCCGGAATAAGGTAATAATATACTTTCTCCTTCGGAACGTTGCCATCGCCCTACCCCAGGGCCCTTAGAATCTCTTTGAGGAAACTTGTCTATCCCCCCCTTACAGGATCGAGTAGTTTACTTAATACATTGACCGGTTGCCTACTTGACGACCTGCATAACTAATACACTCCAAAACCAACCTAGGACTCCCGACATCATATAAGCCACTTAATACAACATGCCCCTTGTCGAATTAGTCCCTATACAGCCGTGTAAATCCACCTACCGGCGGTTGAAGCCAATTCCGCTCATCGTACTTCGTCCTCTCACCCTCAATAACATGAAACGTGTAAATGATGCGCCCCTTCTGACTCAAGTTCTTCTCGCTCTTATGCAGCAAATTGCCATGTATTAATACCAGCGAGCCCGCCTTAACCTCGCCCATCTTATACTCACCATCCTCGTTCTGTTCATCCTTCTCCCCATACTCCTCGCCAGGCGGAAACTTCGGCCCATCATTATTTGCAAACTCGGTACCTCCACCCCGAGCGCGCACGAATCGTTGTCGAATAGGCGCCCATCGGTGACTCCCCAGGAGAAAACTCAGACATCCGTTCTCGGCCGTCGCATCCTCGAGTGCATACCAGAACCCCACGGCGCTCGGCGGCTCTGTGTACAGGAACGTACTGTCCTGGTGCGGCGGCACCGCGCCCCCGATCTCCGGCTGCTTGCAGATAACCATGCTCTGAAGACATCTCGGATCACTGAACCCGAGTGCGCGCGCAACCGCCGCGGGATGGCTCTCCTTATGATCCACTTCCACACTACCCCCACTGGTTCCCGCGCCCAGTAAATCCGGATTCAGCGCCGGATCAAGGAGCGCAGCAAACGGTGGCGAGAGGGCATGTAAAGCGTGCCCTATCTTGTTTATAGCGCGCGCTTTGGGTTTGGTTAAGTTGCCCTGGGTATCGAAGGCGTCCTCCTCGAAGAAGAAGCGCACTTTGTCGCCGGACGTTAGGAAGTACTCGTCGCCAACGTGGGCGGACTTCTCGCCGGTGCTGAACCGCGTTAGGGGGTGTGAGGATAGCGGGAACTCCTCTAGGAGCTTGTGCGTTTCGGCGAGGAGGGCCTGCACGGTGGTGGGGGGGAGGGCGTCGGGGATGATAAGATACCCGTCGCGCTGGAAGGTGGCGAGTTGGTCGGAGGTTAGGCCGCCGGTTGAGGCGGTAGTTTCTAAGAACATCATGTAAGGCTTTGAGGGCTTGGAAATTTATAGGGTAAAGATGAAATTATGTGGGATAGGCAGGAAGTTGCATATAAGCCGGCTGGTTGGAACATTTGAACCTTGGAACCTTGGAACCTTGTGATGTCGGCATGCGATAGTGGGGTCACGGAGCTTAGCTACGGATCTCTTATCGATATGGTCCCGAGATGAGGGGTCTCATTTAGTGTGCTTAACAAGTTAGATACAGTATATATCATACGGTACCAACGCTTCACCCCTTTTAAGTTTCTACATGTACCTAAGGTTTAGGTATAAGTAGCAAGTTTAGCCGATTTAGACAGGTACGAGGTGCACAGCTTCCTACCTAAACCAGGTACTCCTTATTCTATTTTAGACAATCCATTTTTTCTATCTTTAACAGTTCTTTACCATGAGTTCGGAACAAGAGGTCCTATCCGGACCACCAGCCCCTGAACTTCTAGATGATCGGATTTGGGTTGACGGATGCTGGGATTTCTTCCACCACGGTCATGCAGGCGCTATGCTGCAGGCGCGGCAACTTGGCACAGAGCTGTACGTCGGTGTACATTCCGACGAGGCCATCCTAGAAAATAAAGGCCCGACGGTAATGAATCTTCGAGAACGGTACGGATAGCTCTTCCCGGATCGCACTTTCAAGAGCATTCTGCTGATCTCTGGAGTTACATGAAAAAGGCTCGCCGCGGTAGATGCTTGTCGCTGGGTTACCCAGTCAGTCGCATATGCGCCATATGTTACCCAGCTAGATTTCATAAGTCACTTCGGCTGCAAGTACGTGGTGCACGGCGATGATATCACGTCTGATAGCAGTGGTGAGGACTGCTACCGCTTCGTTAAGGCGGCGGGTCGATTCAAGGTCGTTAAGCGTACCCCCAGCATATCAACCACCGATCTCGTCGGCCGTATGTTGCTATGCACCAGGACGCACTTTATCAAGTCCCTAGAGAAGGTTCTCAACGGCCAAGAAGGTAGCGGCACTGACGTCGAGAAGAAGTCGGAAGGAGAAGCTATGTTAAATCGAATTCGCCAGTATGCCACCGACGAGTCCGGGAAGAACCCCGGCGCGGATGTATACTTCTGGTCAGCCTCCACCGCCGCGAAGACTGAAATTACGGATGAGAAGGGCTCATTCCGCCCATTACTGAAGGGGCCCGGACCAAAACCTGGCCAGAGAGTTGTCTATGTAGACGGAGGATTCGATCTGTTTTCTAGTGGGCATATCGAGTTTCTACGCCAGGTCGTTCTCACCGAGGAGGAGTTAGCGAGAAAGGGGGGTTGGTATGATCAACAAGCCGTCGATGAACGCCGAGGCAAGGGCGCTGATTACGGACCTGTCTTCGTCGTTGCTGGCGTTCACGACGACGAGGTTATCAATTACTGGAAAGGAGTCAATTATCCAATTATGAATATCTATGAGCGTGGTCTATGCGTGCTTCAATGTCGGGTACGTAACCTCCTTTTCCTCAACAGCTTTTTTCCTTTTTCTTTATCCTTTCTCAATAACATGTCGCTAACTATCGATAGTACGTCAACGCCGTCATCTTCGGCGCTCCCTTCTCACCAACTAAATCATACCTCACGAGCTCTCCGTGGGGCACCCCTGACGTCGTGTACCACGGCCCAACAGCGTTCATGCCGCTCTCGTACGACCCGTATGCTGTGCCGAAGGAGATGGGCATCTTCCAGGAAGTCCAGAGCCATGAGTTCCAGGACGTGAACGCGGGTACTATCGTGCAACGTATCATGAAGAGCAGGGATCTCTACGAGGAGCGGCAGCGAAAGAAGGGTGTGAAGGCTGTAGGTGAGGCTGCGCACCGACAGAGGGAAATACTAGAGGAAGAGCAGCGGCGTAGAGAGGAAAAGTTGGCTTCTGCTGCGTAGATTTGCAGTGGAATTCTGGTTGGTTTCATTACATGCGACAGATAAGAGGTCTATAGGAAAACTGGTATTACATTGTACCTTAACGCCGGGTTGAGTAGCCCTGGGCCGGAATAGAGCCGTGAGATCGTTTTAGTCATTATAGGGGAAAGAGAGCGGATGGATCGTCTCTATCTGTCTTCACTTGATAAGTTCTCCCGTGTTTTGTCGAACTCCTGATTGCGTATAATACAGTAAAATCATCATTACATCTAACTACCTTTCTTTAGGTATTTAGAGTCAATCCTATATATAGTAGAACATAAGATTAGCCTGGACAGCCTGAACTCTATATTTACCTTGTCCTAAACCCCAAGTATGCGTGCCGATTCACCGCAGGTAAAGCAGCATGTATCACAAGGCTCAGAGATGGTGGGATACCTACCTAAGCTCCAAACTTGCGGCTCCGTAACGTGCAGGAAAAGCACTTCTCTCCTACATATACTTAAGCATGTGGTTAGTCTCTTAGGGTATCAATGACAAATGTGATAGAAAGCTGACGTGAGGCTACTAAGAAGCGAAATCTTAGGTGAGACGGTAACGCAAGAATGCAAGTAATCATAGGATTCTAATTTTGGTTTACATATCCGCGTATCTAATTCTGCCGCTACCCATGTACCGTATCTTATTATACCTACATATAGGCCTCCGGGTGCATACAGCTAACCTAGTTATATGTGGCTTGTTAGCTGAGCTGCTGAGGTGATGGAAATAACTCGGCTACTTCAATATTGTGCTGACGGACCAACTGTCGTAACTTCGAGGTTACGAATAAACTTATTTTTCTCAGTCGTATTGAATGCATAGATCCCAAGAAGGTCAGAAAAGAAAAGGAAAATAAGCGGTGAGATTATCATGTTAAGCCGTTACTGAAAAACGAGTGGACTTACATAAAAAGAAAAAAAGAAATCAATAGGTACCACATGCACATGCATGTACGTACCTAAGGTACCTATGTACATAATCGACAACACATCCCGCATTGTTTGAGTCAACGAGGTACCCAGTGTAAGAATAAGCACCTTGTCTACCTACCTACATACCTACTGCGTGTCAAGTCTGTCAAGGGCTTGCCGCCTTTTTACGGCTGAGGGCTCGAGCCAATTGGACTAACATATGGGGTTTTCCAGAAGGAGCCAACGAACATTGATCTTAGGTGACGTGACTGCGAAAAGAAACCAAACCCCATTCCGCTTGGAGGCCAACAGGTTTCACAAGCACCTCGTTGTCTACGTTACAAACCTTTTAGACATGATAGGGGCTAAGTATCAATCAAAAATTTATTTTTTTGATCAGGTAAGAATATATATGTGCAATGAAATCCGGATCTTTTGGGGTTTAAAGGCTTTGAGTACCTTACTTGGGGGTACCTTGCGTTTTATCACATTCTATTGCATCATTCAACATCCGGTTGTAAAAAAATAAAATAAAAAATAAAGTTAAAGCAATGTACCGCTCGATATAGGTACGATAGGCACTGGAAAGCAGCATATTTCAGCAGGTACCTTTAGTTGTAGTACACGGATATCTTGGTGGTCTGTGCGCCCTTCTGGAAGGCGCGAAGAATGCAAAGAACGCAAAGAAGCTCCAAGGAAAAAGGAGCTGGGGCCTTCTTAGGGTCTTTTTACTACGCTTTTAACTATGTGGGGAATGGCATCTTAGACAAGACCCACTCCCCCAAATTCCCAAGAGCTAAGGAACCAAGAGCCGTTCGTGATCGTCTTCTTTTCAAGACTCAAGCAACTTAGCATCGCTCAACCCCCTCAATCGTCACTCTTTTGCCACAGACAAACCTGACAGCACCTCGGATAGGGACAGGATCTATATCATTCCTATTCTATATGCTATACACTCGTCTAGTTACAGAATTAATATTCGTACACTTTTTACAGTGGTATATTCAGAGTAAAAGGGGATTTAATTAATTTGACCTTATTCCTACCCCTCCTCATTTCCCTTATCCCGTATTCCTCCTACAACATCCCACTCGGACCGGACATCTTGGAGAGCTGTAGCTGGGCTTTTATTACTTTGATAAGGACAAGTCTCACTCGGTACTGTCCCAGTACTGTCAACCTAAAAACAGCCACGAGCAAAGTCAGCTGTGTCGGGCTGTGTCAACTGCGTACCTCACAATAGTAAGTAAAGTAATTGTACCTGCATCTTTTTCTCCATCTCCATCTCCATATTCCCCCCCTTATCCATTCATCTATAGCTATTCTTGTGTGCTTTTGCCTCCTTCAAATTATCCTGGTTCATTCAGCTGCTGTCCTCCCAATTTTCCCAATTTCCTACGTATATACCTACCTTTTCGAGTTTTATCTTCTTTTCCTACCCTGTCATTCACCTGTCATTCATCATTGAAATTATCACATTATCATTGCCCTGCTTACGCAGCGCCCACCATACTCCTACTCGTGTCCTCGCTGGATTTTACTGCATAGCCTCATCTTGTGTAGTACCTACTACCTCCTACCTACAGCTCTCTCCCTTAGCGCCTTATCATTTCCCGGTTTTCCTCTGATGAGCAAACTGTCGGTTAATCCGAGCTGGATATGCTAACAACTTGAATTTCTAAGAACCACCAAGATCGATAGTCAGCAACACGTATATCGTATGTATATCGCACCCATTTCTTCTGAAGTTACTCCCTAGGTAATACTGTAATCACTATTGCCTTTCACTCACTAGCCCGAACTTCCTTATCTAGAAAGCGTCTACCTATACCCCCAACCATATACCTTAGCTACTGAATTCTCGAGGCTTTCATTGATTGCCTTATGCGCCATGTCTCTGTCTGTTGCTTACCAACACGAGATAGAAATTCTTGAAAATCAAGTCCGGCTGAAGAACCCACCCGATATCCTACAGTTTTGCTCCGACTATTTTCTTCGTCGTCTCGCCGACGAACGCGCTACCTATCTTAAAACCCGAGGCTCTTCATCGCTCTATAGAACCAGCGCCATGTCGGGAACAGCATTCACGAGCCCTTTCGCGGCAAACTCTAACCCTTTCGGCAACGATGGGTCTAAATCCGAGTCTGGTAGAAGCACACCGCCAGGTTTATTAAACGTAGTTGAGGAAGACGAGAACGATACCATCACTTCACCCACAACCCCGTCATTAAGGCCTAGTACATTCGTGTCTACTATACCCAGCGCTTCTTTCCGCGGCCCCTTTGGTGGCTCTTTGGACGGGTCGCTAGATGGTCCCCCATCCGCGTTCAGAACGCCACCAAATCCTGATAGTTACCCAGCCCAATACAACTTTGGCCGTCGCACCTCAGTTTCTGCCGAATCGCTGAAACCAGTAGCGGACGTTAATGATAACTGGACACCTCCATCATACCCCAAAACCGCCGAACAGCTAGAGAGGTTGAAGATGGCTATCGAAGGCAACTTCCTATTTAGTCACCTAGATGACGAGCAAAATGCTCAGATCTTGGGCGCTTTACAAGAAAAACCAATCCCGGCTAAGGATATTAAAGTATGTATTGCCCCTTTTCAGTACTTCTGTTGGGGTCTAACGTTAGTATAGGTCATTACCCAAGGTGATACGGGCGACTACTTTTATATTGTCGAAAGGGGCTCTTTTGATGTATACGTCAACGAAGCGGGCTCACTCCAACCCGGTCCCGATGGTATGGGCAACAGAGTAGGAACCATACAGGCTGGGGGCTCCTTTGGCGAGCTGGCCTTGATGTACAATGCGCCGAGGGCCGCTACTGTTACTTCTGCGGAACCTGGCTGCACATTATGGGCTCTTGATCGCGTTACGTTCCGCCGGATTCTTATGGAGTCTACATTTGCGCGTAGAAGATTATACGAAAGCTTCCTAGAGGAGGTACCGCTCTTATCTTCTCTCACGCCCTACGAAAGGTCGAAGATCGCCGACGCGTTGGAGACCAAGAAGTTCCCTAAAGGCTACACGATCATCAAGCAAGGAGATATCGGTACCTCGTTCTTCCTGCTAGAGGACGGAGAGGCAGACGCTTTCAAGAATGGGGGGTCGGAGTCGGTGAAACATTACAAGAAGGGTGATTTCTTCGGTGAGCTTGCGCTCTTGGACGATAAGCCCCGCGCTGCGGACGTCATCAGTGCTACCGAGGTGAAGGTTGCGACTCTGGGCAAAAACGCGTTCCAGAGATTACTTGGACCTGTCGAGGGTATCATGAGGAGAACCAAGTACGTAGGTGTTAAGTCAGGAGTTGAAGACGTTGACCCCCTACACGCGACATTTTAATTGACTGCGCATTTTCAATGTATAGGCAGTGAAGATTAGACATGACACTCTAGGAAAGGGGGGGAGGGTAGTTTAGACGACGGATGGCAGCATTCTTTTTTTTTGGAGGAGGAGGAGGAGGCGTTCTCGGAATTACCCTCGTTTTCCGTATTAAATAGGACTTGTGATAGCTATTGATACCGCAGCAAGGGCATTTTACCTGTTTGAACTTGTTCCACACAGGACCCACGCTGGTATCGTGATTCTGTTATGAGCTGGTACTACGTTTCCTCCAATTTCAACCGTAACGCCGTCTACCGGCCCGCATACTCGGGACCATTTCGTCTTCTTTTCTTCCATATAATTCTCAATTTAATAATAATTTCACGCGCCTCCCCTTTGCCTTTCCAAAACCTGCTGCCTCAATCCTTCGGTTGCAATCTCAGTCTCAAGCACCTTACCAACACCTCGTCTCCAAGCCTCATCGAGCCCCTTCAGCTCGCCGCCAACCTCGTCCTGGACCCGCTTCCGCTGAATATTAACAACGTCGATCTCCTTCTTGGCGGCGTCGAGCTCGCGCTCTAGGTCCCGCAGCTCGGCTTCCAGCTGCCAGTTCCCGACCAGCCAGGCATTTTTGCCGAAGCTGTCGAGGAGTTGTAGATGTGTGTGTCGACCGGATAGGTATGTGGCTGCGGTGTAGGCCCGTGAGAGTTCTGTTTGTAGGCGCGAGGGGTCCGAGGACGTAGAAGAGGAATCTATGTCGCCGGCTTCGTACCGGGTTAGGTCGATTGCGCGCAGGGGTTGCTTCGAGGCGATACGTGTGAATTCGCCGGTTATGGCGGGGTGAATTTTGGAGAGGGGAGGGAGGGAGGAGGGAAGGGGGAGGGGGAGGAAGATGGAGAGTCGGAGGATTGCTGTTCTTGGGCGATTAAGGATTCGGCGGCTGCGCGCTCGGCTGGCGTGGGTTCGGGGTCGACGTCTAGTTGATGGTATTAGTTTGGATGTATATCAAGGTAGGTAGGTAAGTAAGTAAGTAGATATTGGGTGATAGCCCACTGATTAAGGAGAATTGGGAAGCTTACAAGGAAGAGACTCGTGAACTGTGGTACGGATGGAGGAAGACATGATGGATACGTCAAGCTCTTGGAGTTATTAATGGGCTAACGTCTGGGTGTCAACTATGTATATCTGTTTGGTCTATCGCTAATTGAATAACCGCGAATGAGACGTAAGAGAACGCGATCGCGAACGGGAACTTTGATATTGTTATCGTTATCGCTATCGCAGTGTGCAGGTGTCAGCAGGTGTTTTGCGTTTAGCGCAGTGGGAACCTCCAGAGGCGGAAACATCGTAAAATGGGGTTCCCGAATTGCCTAGGGTGGGGTCTCGCGGCAGGGGTCAAAGGATTCATGACGTATACTTGCCGTACGTATCTAGGTACCTAGAACGTACATACATACATGTAGGTAGGTGCATCTTCGCGATGGGTTTCAAAGAAGGCATCATTTAACTCGGATTAGGTTTATACGGCCTTTTGTCTTAGTTAAGTCGCCGCGTATCGATTTGCACACTATTAAATCGAGGTATTCAGCACAATACCCTTGGGAATGGTCCCGATAGCAATTAGCTATATCCACACAACCGCCACTCCAGCTCCTCCGGTTGCTGTGCTGAATGACTCGCTCGCTGGTCCATGGGCAGCCCATCCCGACTAGAAATATTGGGTATTGCCTATCGTATCCGAACAATAAGCTTCCAGTCGCTTGAGACCGTGTTATAACTACATAGTAGAATAAAAGAGACAATATGTCACGGGGCCGAGAAAGCGAGAAAGATGGGGATGACTCTCCCTTACTCTCGGGATTGCGACAAGATCACGACGGCGATGCTCGAAATAGTCGAATGTCTAGATTCCTTCTAATATTTATACCGTTTGCGATACTATTTTCGATCGCGTGTCTCCCGTCGGAACTCCTGACGCAGAGTTTTAAGTTATGGCCGTCTTACTCAGGGGAGAGCTGGAGGGGAGAGTCTCATCATAGAGACGATGAATATCTCATCGGAGTTGGAAAGGCTGATATAACCGGGTGAGCACTTATATAAACCCAAAGCTATTGTTGGTGATATACTTATACTTCTTGGATGTTAGTCCTTGCGTCGAGATCAACTTAATGGGATATGCCGACCCGCATCAAATCGGAACCGGTTTGCGACAACGACTCCATTCGCGAGCATTCATCGTAGCCAACCCTGCCAACCCTTCCGATAGATTCGCATACCTTGTCCTCGACACCCAGTCTGGTGATACGGCCGTTCGATATGGTATCTTGTCAGGATTGGAGGAACTCGGGCCCGAATATGAAAACTACGGGCATCACAATCTAGCCGTGACGGGTACCCATTCGCATTCAGGCCCCGGTGCTTGGCTCAATTACCTGTTACCTCAGATCACGAGTAAGGGCTTTGACCAGCAGAGTTATCGAGCTATAGTCGATGGCGCTCTCCTATCTATTCGCCGTGCGCATGAAAGCCTTACGTCGGGACATCTCAGTGTTGGGTCTGCCAAAGTATTCGGGGCAAATATCAACAGGAGTCTTTTCGCATATCTCGCAAATCCGGAGAAAGAACGTGCGAGGTATAATATCAGTTCCGAAGATGACGGATCCGTAGAGAAGGACCTTACTATGCTTAAATTCCGACGGGCTTCGGATGGCAAAAATATTGGCGTGCTTACTTGGTTCCCTACGCATGGTACCTCGGTGCTTGGAAACAACACTTTGATATCAGGTGATAACAAAGGAGTGGCGGCGTATTTGTTTGAGAAGAGCCTTGCGGGTGATGAAACTGCAGCAGAAGGTTTTGTTGCTGGCTTCTCGCAAGCAAACGTCGGCGATACCAGTCCTAATGTTCTTGGAGCGTGGTGCGAAGACGGTTCAGGACAAATGTGCAGCTTTGAGACTAGCACTTGCAGCGATGGTAGATCTCAGCATTGTCATGCTCGAGGCCCCTTTTTCACTGTCGACGATGAAGGGACATCTTCATGCTTCGAGGTTGGCAAACGTCAATTTGAACCTGCGAAGAAACTCTACGATCAGCTCAACCAGAAACCGAATCCAGTACGCGGGGGCTGGGTAAAGTCCTTCCACACATTTCACAATATGTCTAATCATCAGTTCCAACTGCCCAACGGAACAGAAGTCAAGACATGTCCCGCCGCATTGGGTTACTCCTTTGCAGCTGGTACCTCTGATGGACCTGGTGCTTTCGACTTCACTCAACACAGCAACAATGCTTCAAATACCTCACCAGTATGGCGTGTAGTAGGCGGTATGCTGAAGAATCCAACGAAGGAACAAAACGCATGCCATGCCCCAAAACCCATCTTACTCGATGTTGGTGAGGTGTCTAGCCCGTATCAATGGACCCCAAATGTTGTTGATGTACAAGTTTTCCGCGTCGGCCAGTTGGTAATCATTGTTAGTCCGGGTGAAGCAACAACTATGGCTGGACGACGCTGGAAAAACGCAGTTAGTAACGAGGTCACAGCGCTGTTTGCAGATGAAGTTCAATCGGCTTCTCCTGTCGTTGTTCTCGGTGGACCTGCAAATAGCTACACGCATTATATCACTACGGAAGAAGAGTACGGGTAAGTATAACTCTGTTTCCTTACATGCAACTATGTGTTTATTACACATTTCTCTCTCTCCGTATTAGCGGTCGTTTACACTACTACAATCACGATATCTACGTGGGATTTCATCGTCATTCGTATCACACATCATCCAGACTCATCCTTGTGGACCTCCCCAGTTTAACTTTAGTACGATGCATAACATTTCATGCAAGATTCAGTAAGGCTTACAATAAAAAACAGGATTCAACGATACGAAGGTGCGAGCACACTGTACGGGCCACACACCTTGGCGGCCTACATCAACGTCACTCTGTCCTGGATACCGTCCTTGAGTTCTTCGGCTAACAGCCGGCCACCTAGAGGACCAGAGCCACCAGATAACAGTAATCGCAGTCTTAGCTTCATCCCTCATGTCATTCATGATTCCCCGCCTCTTTTTAGGAGTTTCGGCGATGTTAAGCAAGATGCAGAAGAAAAATACGAAAAAGGCGTACGAGTAACTACGAAATTCGTCGGTGCCAACCCGAGGAATAATCTCCGTCTCGAGCGGAATTATGCCGTCGTTGAGAAGCTCGTCGATGGAGTATGGAAAGTGGTCCGCGACGACAGCGATTGGCACCTGGTGTTCCGGTGGCGCCGCACCAGCGAGCTATTAGGTACCAGCGAGGTTGAAATAACCTGGGAAACGGCAGATCCGTGGGCGGAGCCGGGACGCTATCGGATCCGGTATTTTGGCGACGCCAAGAGCTTGGCGGGGCAGATCACCGAGTTCGAGGGTGTAAGTGGTGAGTTCGAGCTCGTTGATGATCAATGATCAAGGATGGATGATCGCCCGATCGAGAACCTGCGGGGCGACCCAATGAGTGGTTCCGCCCAGTGCTCTGGGTCATGTCGTTTTGTTTGTTTACACTATTTTATTTGTACATGATCATCATACCATACCTTACGGCGGGGACGCCATGCATAGGTACACAATAGAATAAATGTACTACCATAAAGCTCGGAGTGTTACGATGGTGATGTGCCGTGCCGTCAGCGGCGCGTTAGTTTCTTTTGGGACACGAGGAAAGGAAACCTAATACGATGCAATGCAGGTCTGTCTTGTCGGATAAATCAGGTGGGATAGATAAAAGGTAGATAGATATTATTGCGGTGCCTACAAATATCGGGAATACTTAGAGAGCGAAGAAGGGGGGATTCCTTGTCCCCTTTGGATCCTGAGAACTAGACGGTTTAGCGGTTATTAGCGTAGGGGTAAATTGGAGATTGTTCTATAGATGTGATGGTTGATCCGATTTGCGATAATTTTCTTAGTGGAAATCAAGAATAGCAATGACCTTGGCTTAGTGATGATGATGTGTTTGTTTGGTAGACTCGATGATGAGATGTGATATAGTTCATTCGTGCATGATTTCAATGTTGTACCTTGCCAACCACACGGGAATATCATCTCGTATTCTGCTGGGTTTATCCCTATCCATTTCCTTCTTGGCTACTATGTACACATATACATTCAAAGTCAATATTCGCACTCCCTTGCATCGTTCGTACCTGATCTACCAACATTACGCTAAGTCATTGTTTAATCACCACATGCTTGTTCGGGAAGTAAGTGTTCTAGACCAGGCACCGGAGATTTGTGAACCTTTTTACATTCCAGGGCTGAGACCGCTAGGTTATGGAGAGTAAGCCTACCAAAATGCCAATGGGGTTTACATGGTCAATCATGACAAGATTCAGGAAACATTATATTGTGGGGGAAAATATGTAGCCCGGGTTCCTAACACCGTCGCTTTGAAGATATGAGTATGCGCTGTATATGCTTGTCCATGCGTGCTTTGCTTGGGTAAATGCTCAGTGGTGAAACCAGTCGCAGTATTCCCGGTATCCTGCTTACCCTTATCTCCATCTCACTTCCATCCTTCCGACGGAACGATTGGAATGCGTAGATCTCAAACGCGTTACCCCTCGAAACGGGTGACGGGGAATTTTGGTCGTCTCTTGTCTCGTGCGTCCCCTATTTTGTCCCATCCCAGCACGTTTAAGATATACGCGCGTAGCTTAGACCGCTTCCGTACCATGGGAGCGGATGTTTGGGTATTTTAACGTATGAACAGAACAGGAGGGCGTAGCCAAGAAACCACGCACTTCTGAACAGGTGAAGATAATATATGCGTGAGAGAGGAGCGAAAGTTGCGAAGCAGGAGGATGGATAGGAGAGGCATAAGACAGGAATTAATATAGTGAAGAGTAGTTAGATTTTATATCCTGTCTCCCTGCCCCTCCATAGAACATCGGAAATATGCCGAAATATGAGGCGAAAACAAAAATTTAATAAATCTCCTTTTTATACCGCTGGCTTTGTTACGGCAGTGCTAGCAGTGCAAAATGGCCACCGGCCACAGGTCGCGCCGTGAACTGGAGGCCGCCGGGGTAATCGGCGGTAGCAGCGTCGTAAAGATCAGTGAGCGGCTTGTTGGTAGGCGTGACATTAATCCAGCCAGCGATGAGGCGGATGAATGTATCGCGGGTCTCTTCGCTAGAAGTAGCCGCGGCCCACAACATCCAGTCCGTCTTTGTGTACGTGTGGCGCGTGTCGAGCGGCACACCGTACTCGAGCGCTACCGTTGGGTAGAAGTCCGATTGCATGTCATATACGGACTGCGGTACAAAGTCTCCAAATCCTAGCAGTGAGTTGGCGTACAAGTTGTAGAGCAACCCGTGGGAGTCGTCGTCTCCATAGCTCAGTGTCGCGTGCGGCGGGTCCGCTGCCGTGTTCAGTCCAAATCCCTGCCACTTCTCGATGTATGACTTCGCCGTGTCGTCGAACGACTTGGCGTCGTCATCATTGCCCGTACGTTCGGAAATTTCGGCCATAGCCTTCAGACCAATGATACCCTTGAGTCCCAGGTTCGTCTGGTTAGCTAGGGAGCCTGCGAAGTCATCTGTTGAGATTTGGTCCGCGGGGATCAAGGCTTCGTCTACGAGGTAACCCGCCCATTGTTTTAGAATGGGGTAGTGCTGGGTAAGGTAAGCATCGTCGTCGGTGCGTTGCGCGTACGCGAGCACCATGATGATCATGTTACCGCACTCTTCCAGCGGCATGAACTCATCGTCGCCATTAGGGTAGCCCCTAGCGACGGGGAAAGTACCGAGGTCGTGGATAGCGTTAGTTTTGGGGTAGTGGCCGCTCTCCTGGTTGAGGAACAAGGGCTTAAGCATGTAGTCGAGGAGGGAGGGGTTCGTGTACAGGATCAGCGGAATGGCGGGGAAGATGACGTCTACGGTCTGGATGTCGCTGTTTGAGCTGATCTCCTTGAGGAATACTAGAGGGTCCGAGTCGGTGCCTGTAAACTGCAGGGCACCGAATGTCTGTCTGACGCTGAGACTCGTCAAGGTCAAGTAGTTCTGTCCTGCAGCAGCAAGCGAGTCCGAGGCCACCTTGTTATCTAAGTCCGTAGATAGCTTCGAAACCTCGTCGTAGTCGTTGTAGAAAAAGGTCACCTGCAACTAGCTGTTAGACTGGATATTTACATTTTACATCATTGGTAAGAACTAACAGCGTCAACAGCCGAGTCAAAATAACTCTGCCACAGTGCAGGATAAGTGGTGAGGTCGCTGCCTTCGCCTAGGAGGTTGATTGCGCCATCCTGCGTCATACCAAGCGTATACAAGGTTGAAACGGTAGACGACCCGACAGAACCAAGGTCGCTCGAAAACCCGAAGACCGGCCTATAGAAATAATTAGTATCCGAGCGAGGCAGGAAAACAATAATTAGAGACCCCATCGTGACGTACCAGTTATCTTGTACAGCTCGGAAGTTGGTGTCTTTGGTATTAGGAAGAACACCATTGTTGAGAAAAGCGCCTCTCACGTCAGTGTCGGCACCGACTTGCCATGAGAGCTATAATATCATATCAGTCCTGCTCAGCGTTGGGTTATTTGAGTGGGCTTCTCTTCACTCACGTTATCCGCATCTTTGGTGGACCAGAACCAAGTGCCCCAGTTTGCTTGCTGGTTAGTCTCGGAAATCGCCGCCTGATCCTGACGCTCGAACTGATGGTATGCAACTCCGTCGGCAGATTTGTAGTCCCACTCGATAACGGCGTTAAGGTCACCAGAAGCCCATTCTGTGAGGATTAGTGAGTAAATATACTAGTCACCAAAACAGGTTTGCCTAACTTACCAGCTGAGACGTCGGCGTACAACTGAACATCATGGCTGGCACCGTCCAACGAGTGAACACCAACGTCGAGGTAAGAGAATACCAGAGATTGTCGTTTTAGATCGGAGGGCGTTACGGGAGACAAGAACGTGATATTCATCTCAACTTTTCCGCCAACGTTCATCACGAACGTGCTTCGCGTCGACGTATAAGAGAAGTCGGTTTGATCTACCACATCCGCGCCAGGTGGTGCGCCTAGCCAGTTGTATGATTTCCCATCTACGCGGACAAATCCCGCCCAGCCGGTGTTCTGTTGACTGCGTAAGAGTTAGCTTGTGAAAGAGCAAAATCCACGAGAAGGGGAAGCATACCTCCAAAACTTTGGCCATTCGCCGGCAAGATAACCTCCGTTCCCACCATCGCTACCGACATTCAACCACGAGTTGAGGTATGGCGACTTAACAGCTAGAGGAATTGCAGGAGGCCTTGCAGGACTAAAGCTTGACGCGGCATCGGCTAAGCTACCGAGGAGGGCCACCCCGGCGAGCACGCTTCTAAGTGCCATGGCGGATGTTGAAGTATAATGGTGTTGATAACCCAAGGTATAAAAACCTGAAAAGGTCTGGATGGGGTGTTGCAAGGGATGATAGGCAAGGTCCGATACTTCGGAAACCTAAAGAGAGAGCAGCCGAGCCCGTCAAGGTATGTTGATGAAATAAACTTAGAAGGGGCGAGACAAAATCTGTGCTCGAAGTTGGGACGAAGGTTGATATTTGAATAAGATTCCGAATCACTATCTCCGTACGAGATATGCAGGCCAATCTAGGATCTGGAGGCGTCCAAGCTAGCAGGATCAGATGGGTGGACGAATAAGGAAGGTTTCGCAGATGTGTGGAAGTACAATGCGGACAGGGAACTGGGGGGAACCTTAAGCAAAGGCTAGGGATAGAGAGAAAAGAAAGTAGGTAGTCATGAGACTGAGTATATGCTACCATGTATGATCAGGTCACCACCTAGGCTGGGGCATATTCCAGCTCTATTCAGTCTTGGCCTACCTCATATATAGCTACATAGTTACGGTATGCTTCTAAACGAAGCCAGTAATCATTTTCCGAGACGTGCTCGAGGAGCTCCGTGAAGCTGTGGTGCTTCGGGCCTTTGTGATGACATATTAATCTATGGTAGCAATGGCATCAAGAGACAGCTCGGCGGGTCACAAGCCAACGAGTCCAAGATCCAAAACAAAGGACAGCTAGTTAGCACGCGATAACCAGAAACCAGCTTTGCTGGAATTAAAAGAGACCGCGTGCGAAATAAGGATCGTTGGCACCACCGTAGACTTACAGTACGTATAGACTTAAGAGCTCGGGGAGCTATGATGGATACCGGGGAATCCACCTTCCATGGAATGGGGTTTAACTGTGGAGAGCGATGTTTACCTGGTCGTTTATCTGGTCGTTAAATAAGACCGGAATGTACCGGTAGGGCCATAGGTCTCACCCGGAAGAGGAAGGAGATCTACGGCCCGTCAGAAAAATACTAGAGGAAACGGGCACGATGTTATGACCCAGTGACCTACACTATTATTGAATCGGGGCGCTCAGCCGTCTGGAGCCGTCGATTTGCCGCCGCTGTCTCTGATCTTGACCCAAAGAATGATGGAACCGAGAGCCTGGCAAAGATTTTGTATCACTCGTAGATTCATCTGTAGATTCGATGTCGAACATTTTTACCTGCGGGTTCAGGTACCGCAGCCAGCCGCTGCGAGCCCGTACCTGCTTGTGTTTGAGAACGAAAACAACAATCTTAGGACGTGTTTATTTTACCCGGCTGTGAATATGACAAGCGCGTGTCACGCCGCCACGTCAAGCTACCACGCTGCCATAATGCAGGTCCGGAAAGGCTTATTAATGCTAGAGGAGCATACATAGCTCTAGGGCTCTATTAGACCCTAGTAAATTTTACCGCCCTTCGATACTATTGCCTATTCAAGACACAGCGCATAACGAATCGAGCTAGAGTTGTTTGAAGGGGTAGGCTGCGGTAGGCTGGTTCTTTAAAGTCAAAGTTAACCTGCCAATTTGAGTCTATTCTTAGACTCCTTCGCCAAGGAACGTTATGCATATTCCTGCTCTCTAGTACTCTGTGAGAGTCACAGTCCTGAAAATTTTTCTTTCTCATGGCATGTCTGCATGTTCCCGGAGAAGTAAGCTCACATGTGTATATTGGGCATCATGGCCGGCACTTTGACAAAGCTTGGGGGCCTCGGTAGCTTAGAGGCTTTAGGTTCGGATCATTGGGCTGCGCCGCTTCGCAGCTGGTCCATGTAAAGACGGACGCAAAGTAGCTCCCGCTGTTCCCGGCTTCCAAGCTTTTCTAGGCGGCATTATGGCAGCCCCCGATTCTGGGGAATCAAGCTTGGCGCGGGGCAGTGCTAATTTCTCATCTGCATACCGTGTTGTATCTTCCCCGTAATTGGCTTTGGAGATCTCGTGTCTTGCTTCTGGGATGTTCCCACGGTCTTTGCTGTCATTTGAGGCTTGGTAGTCCCTTACATGAGTCTTGGTTGGCTAATCCGATACTATTGTATCCTATAGAAGGAAGGAGTCCAATAGTCGGTGTAGTTGCGTAGTTGTTCAAATATCAAACACCAAACACCAAACTATAAGCAATAAATCGATTTCAACGGTTTATTGTTCTGCTGAACCCTGTATAAACCCCAACCCAGCTGATGTGTGGGGGATCGACAACTGAGACAAAGAAGAGAGTAGAGCTCTAAGAATATCTTCCTTAGCAATAACATCGCCATAGATTTCGCTTATAGAATCGTAACTAAGTGTTAGTTAATAATAATACGCACGGCACCACGCATATGTACTCAGTATGCAAATTTTAGGTAATATGTGGCACAGCAACTTATAGCACTGCATAGTTAGTCTAAGGAACACAGGTTCTATGCCGCACTAATAGAATGTGCTGACAACACAACACAACACAACACAACACATAGTTACACCTAGGAGTAGAATTTGATTGAATTGAGGGTCCAGGGGGAGCGCGGGGCGTGAGATTGTGACCATTACCCCAACGGCCTCACGTGTCGAGAATTTGACAGTCTTATTCTCACTTATGCCAAGTTTTCCGCCGGGGTCGGGAACTTCTCCAGCTCACGACAATCCGGGGAAAGCGTCGATGGCTTCCGGACTAGGTCGACTAGATATCGCACATGAGGTGCAAAAAAGCGTTTTTTGACGAAGATCATGGGATCTTAGCGTTGCATTGGTGCCGCGCGTCCAAGCCTTTTCACAGTCCCTCTTCCTGGTCCCTCTGACTAGTTCCACGATATATGTTAGTATTCCGCGTGAATTGCGCCGATTAGATGCCGCCCTCATGGATAGAGTGTGCCACACGAGGCCTAGCCGCCCAGGTAGCCTCGGGATGACGGAGTGGCCCCAACTGTCGGTAAGCCTACCCATGGGGAGCCATTACTATATGCCGTGCTACCCCGCAATCTAATCATACAGAGAGCAAGGTCCGATGCTAGGGATTCCTATAGATTTCTCTGCGTTCTAGCTGGCCTCGTGGTTGCCTCCCAAGACCGAGCTGTCAGCAAGGCGTGGTCCATCATGTATGGGCGGATATTACACCTGAAGATATGAGGTCATTACCGTATGCCTAACCAACGCCCATCCATCTTGCTTTGTGGCGGGGCGGGAACGTTGCAAGTCCACTTGGCGAACCAGCCTCAGATTGTAGACGGCGCATGCGATAGCCCTTGAAAGGCTCTAACCTAATGTTTCTTTTCAGGGTTGCCCTTTTGTCCGAACAGGAGGTTCTGGGCGGTGCAGCCAAGAGATGTCAACCGTAAACTCCACGCTGAACTTACGAGCTAGAGACGGTGCCCATATGTCCTCTGGGGACCTGCCGTATTGGGCTATTTCGTGTCGGGGTAGTAGAATGTCGACATACTGTTGTACAGAATATAGTGATGTCTTATAAGAACGCTGGGCCTAATGTTCACATGACTAATAGGTAAGTAGTAAGAAGTAGGGTAGTATTTCCGCCAACGCCACTTCAAACCTCATTTAGATGACAGGTGTAAGAAGCTAACTCCAAGTCAACTGTCGTCGCTACCTATAGTGTAGAGAGCTTATTTTCTTTAAAAATAAAAATAAAAATTTATTAAAAAAAAATTTTGGTTTGTTGATTATCGGGCTCCGGGTTTAGAAACTAGATAAGATGGTAGCAAGCAACTAAAACGGACGTAGGATGCCTAATACTCTGCTGGCTCGCGAGCGTTGTAATTGCAGTGCAATGTCTCTAATGTTGCGCAGAAGCCGCCAAACGAAGTCAGTAATAACGCATTGTACCTACATTGCATTGCATGAAATCTGAACGGACCGTGGGGGCCATGCACCATCTTCTTGCATCTACGGGCCATAATTTTGACATTACTGCCGGAAGATATTCGTGCCATCGGTGCTCCAGCCAATTTCAAGGGTGAAGATGAAGCGTCATAACATCTTCCATGTCGGTTAGAACATCTGACATATAAAACCCCCGCGAGCAGTTACCATTCGGAATGGGTCCGGGTAGAATTATGCCTGGTAGTAGGGATATGTGCCCTGGATACTAAGAACTTTATCGGTTAGGCTTTCACATGTCGAGCTGAATCGACGAATCGATACGCGTTATCCAGCATCCTGATTCACCAAGAAGAAATTGCGGTAAGAGGCTCGGAGAAGAAGCGGTCGATTAGTAAGGGGCGTATGAATGAGAGACGATCAGGATGCGAATGCACGAATAAAATACGGACGAGAAGGCTACATACTAGATAAAGCTAAAATGGTAGATATTAAAAATGATAAATGCGGCTTTGTCGTGCAACACAGTGATGACGGGTGGCTTGCTTGTGTGCATTAGGTTACCGTGCCATCAAGTTTTAGATGATGTTCTCAGAGAGAAATACGGAGTGGCTTTGCTTGGCTCATGTACGAGAACGTAAGGACGCGTGGAGCAAATTAATGCCGTTGCAGGTAACAATTTTCGAGAGGGATAACAGGATCTTTTATTTTTATTTTTATTTTTATTTTTTTAAACTTGTAGAGATGTTATTGTACTCAAATTGGAGAGTTGTTCGAGAGACAATGTTGATGTTATATTGAAGAGTAGCTACCCGGAGTTTAGAGTTGACATGTCGGGGTAGGTACGTATAAGGTATGTAAGCATGTCCCTCGTTGCCTCCTATTGGTGTAGCTGTTACTGATGTCCCTTTTAAAAGTTTTTACCATAGGGAACCCTTGTCGAGATTGTTGGCAGCTGTCCTATGCTTGGCTAACACCTGTCGAAGAATTTAAAGATATATACATCAATATCCCTCAGGTTTAATAGGGAGTTTTACAGCTAAAGTGATATTAAAATAAAATGAAAACTACTAAATTTAAATATTTTATTTTTATTTTTACAAATATTATTTTTGCAATATTTTACTATTTAATTTAAAAAAGAAATATATAGTTAAAATAATAAAGTAAAACAAAATACGCATGTTAAATCGGTAAGCAGCTGTTACCAAGCATGGCCAGAGCTTGCCGGGAGTGACAGGGGTCTCTGTTGGAATGTAATTACGTAAGGATAGTCACGTGGTAACACGTGACTATTCTCCACACACAAAACACCAATCTTTAGCATACACAATAGTAGAACAAGAACAAATACAACAACAAGATCAAGAACGACATCTTTGACGATAGCCTCATTTCAGTATCTCCTTATTCCCTTATTTCCTTAATCCTGGTCTTCCCACAGTCTCCCTATGGTAAAAACTTTTGAAAGTGACATCCGTAGATATACATATATAGGTACATATAAATAAATAATACGTTAATCCTTCCAATACGAACGTCAATTAATCGATCCTCCATCCTATGTATGTACGATACGATTCATCAAACTACAGCCACCAATATCTATCTATCTATCTATCTACCAACATCAACATCAACATCAACCCTAGGATCGGCCTAGACCTTTATATTCCTACTTAGAACTCATCGTAAAGCATTGGAGTAAACGTAAACAAGACTAGCTGAGGTTAGAAGATGAATGCGACTCGGGCTTCTGTGCCCGGGGACCCCCAAATCTCAAACGCATCCTTCTATTACTTTTCGGTATAGCTTCAGCGACGGATTCGAAATGCGCTGCCACTATGAAACAGTTATATAACAATAGATCCATTTACACGTTGCCAGCTGCCTCTAACGAGGTGACGCCACGAATCTACGTAATCCTTTCACTCCTCGTAATAGAAAATGAGTCCCTAACATCTAACTTATAGAATGATCTTGTGCGAGTTCCCAATCGTGATATCTCATCCGTACGATCCGCGAATCAAATAATGAGGCGCGATTGATCTCGCAACTTAATTTAGTTAGAATAAACCGCCGGAATACCGTTTATAACATTTTGTGCCAGATCTACACAGGGAACAAATGCTCGATTCGAAGGTACAGGTCTGGATTAGATTGGCCGTCAACGAGACGGCGAACTCGTCCTCTTCGCCTTTCTTATTCGGAAGTTTACACCTGATGATGACCAAGCGATACGATACAATTCTATCGGACCCTTGGCTACCACGGTCCCCCATGTTCTAAGTAGATATTTTAAGATCATGAAGCAAGTAGTTCGTAGATTCGGGTCAACTACAGAGCGAGACGACGAAATCTTAAAACCCCAAAGGCTTCCCTCGCCATATCACTTTGTTACACACTACGGGCAGGTGTTTTCTCTCATTCATTCCTTTCTCCCAGTCTTGAGCTTTCCTTCTCTAGGGCTCGGCTAGCCATTCCTTTCTCTTATTTTTTCGGTACTCCTTTTTACAATATATACGCCAGTTTGTATTCAATATGTTATTTAGAAGAAAAGATGCTTTAGCCGTCGCCCTCTTTCTGCTTGCGGATAGAGCAGCGGCACGACGGCAATTCCCGCGCTATATCACATTCGTGAACTCAACCACAACCGTAGCTGCCCCGAGCACAATTACTACGTCTGTATTCGACTCGTCCACATCTGCTTCTGAGACTAGCAGCATTGTCACTTCTTCCTCTGAGATTAGTAGCAGTATTACTACCTCTGAGTCTCTTACTTCGGACATTTCAACAATAAGTGGTAAGAACCTTTCGAAGACCAACGAGGTGAATCAAGCTAACAGAGGAATTAGAATCGACTTCAACAGCAAGCGATGTCATTAGCAGCACTTCGTCAGTAGACATTGCTATCTCAACTGTGACAATCAGCAGTAGTTCATCGACAGACAGTGCTTCATCAACTATGGCAATTGGAAGTAGTTCGTCGACAGACGCTACTACTTCGACTGTTACAGTCAGTAGCACTTCATCAACAGATATTACTAGCTCCACGTTGGCAGCCAACAGCACCTCATCATCCACAGATATTACTTCCTCGACAGTTAGTGTCGTCAGTACTTCGTCTTCGACGGATATCACTACCTCGACCGTGACATTGAGCAGTTATTCGTCCACAGATGCTATCAGCTCAACCGTGGTCGCCAACAGCACTACGTCAACCGACGTTTCTGGCCCGACCATCACGTCACCGCCGCTCTTAAATACAACTGCTCCATTCCCTACGTTCGGAAACGCCACATTCAATGGAACTGTCCCCTTGACGACACTGACGGTCAGCGTGACTTCCGTCTCGACAATCATCTCATGCGCATCTACGGTTACTAACTGCCCGGCTGCCACCGATACCGC
The DNA here is from genome assembly GCA_902805455.1 of Daldinia concentrica. Taxonomy (NCBI): domain Eukaryota; kingdom Fungi; phylum Ascomycota; class Sordariomycetes; order Xylariales; family Hypoxylaceae; genus Daldinia; species Daldinia concentrica. Next base: position 322,667 of record CADCSW010000019.1, read on the forward strand.
GGGCCTCACTTCGCTCCCACCAGATGCCTACTCGACTGTCCTTATAACGAGCGTCATCGGTGTTACTACCACCGTCTGCCCGGTCACCGAAGCCCCGTCAATCTCATCGTCTATTGTAGAGTCTTTCACCGCAACTCCCCCCGCAGGCCCTACTGACTCTGTTGTTACCGTCACTGAAACGGGATCTAAGCCTTCTGGAAGCGGTGACAACGACGGTGGTGTACCCAGCGTCACCACCACTACAGATGGTGCTTCGCCCACGAATGGTGGTGGCAACGGGAGCGGGAACGGCAATGGTAATGACGGCGACAAAGGTGGTGACAAGCCTTCTATCGTGACCGTGACTGTCTCTGATAGTACCGGTATCGTTACCAAGACTGTAAGTTTCAAATTACCCTAGGTTTCTCTTGAGCAGTTACTAATGTCGTGTCTTCAGGTGACCAACTCTGCCTCGTCTGAGACCCCCATTGAGACGGTTATCACTACCATTATCAACGTTGGCTCCTCGTCCTCGGCTGTCATTCGCACCGTAACCGTCTCGAATCCTGGAGAAGAGTCTTCTGCTACTCAGCCGCCTGTCGTGACAATTACCGTTGGTAGTGGGGACGGAAAGGGTGAGAGTGGTACCAAGACTGAGACTATCATTCCTCCTACTGTTACTGTCTCGGGTCCCGCCCAATCAGTCGTTACTAAGACCGTCGGTGGTGGTGATGTTAAGACAACAATCATTACCGTTTCCGCACCAGCACCCTCGGTTGTTACTAAGACCGTTGGCGGAGGTGGTTCTGGTACTACCGTAACGGTCTCGGCACCTGGTGAGTCTGTGGTTACCAAGACCGTCGGCGGTGGCGGCGAGTCGACCGTTACAAAGACTGTTGGAGGTGGAGAGGGTACCACAACCATTGTCCAGTCTACTGTTACGGTCTCCGCGCCGTCGATTGTCACCAAGACTAAAACCATCAAGCCATCCACCATCACCGTTACCGGTTCGGCATCGTCAACGGTCACTAAGACTATTGGTGGGGGCGGCAGCACCACAACTGTCTTCGAAACCGTGGGCGGTGGTGCTACTTCTACCATCATCAGTGTAGTCACCTCTACAGTAACCTCCACACCTGAGGGATTGTGTGCATGCACAACTGCCAACCTTAAGTTCTAAGAGAATTAAGGGGTAGTGACGCAGGCGCCACATTTTCTGCGGGACAGTGTCTGGACACTTCGTTTCTGAGCCCATAGGCTAGATTGTCTTATGGCTATTTCTTCTATATCGGCAATATTATTCTTCAAGTATATATATTCTAAGAGCGAGTCCTCTGATTCATTTCTCTATTGGGCGCTCGGTAGCGTCATTTTTTCTTCGGTTTGTCAATAGGGGAAGCAAGACGGTCAGGTTTGTCCGCTTAAGATGGGATGAAGGAAAATACGAGAACACGTTGTACATATACGATAAAGGGATTGGGGTGTGAGAAAACACTATAAGAGGCCTGGGACTCTACTTTGGGCGGGATGGCCATTTGCAATACACGAACAGACTAGCTCTCGAAAGATTCAATACAGATTTTCCTGCGAACTCTTTTGAATATTCATGATCATTTCTGCCTAACTTCTATAGATTACAAAAAGGCGCTGAAGCTCCTGCCGGCATCCGATTACGATATTCCGAGCGAGCCAAGTGGGTAGCATTTCATGCTCGTATAGACCCTGCATGATGTACTATGCAACAAACTGGAACCCAACGGAAGCGCATATCCGGTATGACAGGTAATTTATCTGAGACTGCCGGCAGGGTTGCATCGAGCCTGCGCGGGATACGTATATTCAAAGGTTTGTAGAATGCTGCGAAGGTGGTCACAAGGAGTAGAAAAACACGGTACCGAATTTTTGTTTCTAAGAAGTTGGGAGTGGCGATGGCAAGGTAAATAAGTAACTAAGGGATAATGAGGTCAACTGAGCACCCATCAATGCGCATGGAGGTCATGTGAAAGGAGTGCAGAAATACTTGATGAGTTTATGCTAGGTGGATGGTGAGCTCAACGTAGTCCTGGAAGCTGTCTATATCTTACTCTAGGGAACATCGCCAGTAAGTTAGATGGTCTATTAGAGGGGTTTGAAAAGCAGGCCTACCACACAAGGAAATAGCCCCTTAAACTTATAGGTGAGTACACCAAGGTTAGGTGAGTCTCAACTTTACAAAATCTTACATATATCCGACAAACTATGCTCAAAAATCGAGCTTTGTATCCTCAAGTTCAAGCATACCTGCCCCGGATACCATGTAGTCTTCTGTAACGTCGCCCGAAACCCAACCAAGTCAACACTCGCGGCAGCACTTCCCACCTCTGTATCAACCAAGTTGAAAACAATCTCATCGAGAGCACCGAACTCGTACACGGCTCTATCCATAAAAGCCCAAGTCAGACAACTACCTTGCGGCCAGAACAAGAGCGCTTCCATCTGAGCAAGCTGCTCCGGTATTCCGAGCTGGGCGACCGCTCGCCATGCTGTTCTTGAGCCAGTGCTCAGGCCGGACGGGTATAAGCGCATTGACACGTACATTCCCCCGGTATCGTCAGTCGGAGAGGTAAGATAGCGAAGCCAATGCCCACGCACGTCCTCGCCACGGACCATCCAATCCGCAATGCTAAGCCCCGGCCCATCATCATCAACAGCCAGCGTAATGCTAGAGTCGCTCTGTTCGTCCCGGTAGGTACCCGCAAACCGAGCCAAAGCATCTTCCTTGCCAGCGTCTTCGATAGCCGGGAGTAACAGTTGCGTCACAAGCGAGCTTATGATCTGCGTGGTTCCAGGGCCGGCATGAGACCCGGCAATAAGCACGCTTACGACGAGGTCGTAGTCCGGAATCAGACTTAGCATCGCATGGTGCGAGCCGAGGTCGCCTGCCTTGCCGTATACGTCAATTAGACGTTGATCTGAGGTAAGCTTGTCGCCGCGTGCTATCTCCCATGGTGCGCCGATGAATAGACCTGACGAGGAGGTTAATGTCACGGGTTTCAACCATCGGCGGGTTTGCGTCGGCGAGAGAAGCTTGTAAGTTAATATTGCTTCGCCAAAAGCGAGGATGTCCTCCGTGCTTGAGTAGAATCCCCCAGCGCTATTTCCTTTAGTCAATAAACAGTCAAATGCACAACACCGCGCATATGCACTTACGGATCATCGATCCCCAGAATATCGTCCCACGTGGTATCATTCAAGCAGATAGCACCGAGTTTGTCGTCAGGTTTTGCCCGCGAGGTCCTTGTCATACCAACAGGATCTAGAATGTTCTTCTGAACGAAGTCGTTGAAAGACAGCCCAGATACCGACTCGATAACCAAGCTGAGCAAGTAGAATGCTGTATTTGAATACATAGGGGTAGTGTATGGCGCAAATGTGGGATCCCGCTTCCCAAAGTTTTCCCAGAAATCTAGTGCGTACGTATCAGAGTAGTTGGGGGTAAGGCAGGTTATACCGTCTACTAACCTTCTGCACTACAAGGGGCAACACCTTGGAAACCACGGCAGCCAAGAGTTTCACGAGCTTGAGGAAGCCCAAGCTTTACCCAATAAGCCTCCAGGCTTGTCATGTCGGTTACAACTTGACCGATATATTAGCTGAGTGAGTGAGTGCAGTTTTTTACATGAGATTCTTACAGTCCGGTCCAATTCCGCTCATATGTGATGCTAGAGCTTGAAGCGTAATGTCGTCCCAATCAACAGTAGCGAGCTGATCATTCGTGCTTCCTTCCCGCTTCTTAAGCTCCCTAAGTCGTGGTAGGTACTTGGTGATAGGGTCTTCCATTCGGACACCCTCAGTCTTAAGAGCCGCCAGCACCGTAAACAGCTTGGACACACTTCCAATTCGATAGACAGTCGAGGCATTTATTTGCTTCGCTCCCCGTGGATCCAGATCTGATGACTGATAGTGTATATCGACCAAGGGTGTTGCTTCGTGAATAGACTTTACGCCGATTGACACTGTTGTGCCGTCAAAGAGTGCCATGGCGTACTGACCTAGGGTCCCCTTCAGCACTGCCAATGCTTGCTGGACTGCCGTGTTGGAACTCGGGCTCGTCGGCGCCGGGAGAACCGGTCCCAAGGGCGGACAGTGGCCATTTTTAGCCGCGAGGGCATCGCGAACCAACACCGTAAATAAAAGGAATACTCCTGAGAGTCGCATAGTATATACAGACTCCGATATCTATACCTAATTGTGGGCAATTATATAAGAAAGAAGGATATATAAGTGATTCAAGCCCAAGGCTTGTGCCTAGATAGGAGATATTTCATCAACTACGCGGAGAATCAAAGGGCGGACATTGCGTATTCGTAATTTATTCTCCGAGAAGACACGGGTCCGCAGCTGAGCCATGGATACAACGTACGAGAGGATCCGAGTAGGATGAAACTCCAGCCAATTGATAGCTTCATTTCTGCCAAAGTGCCATTAAGCTATTGGGGTGATGGCGAATAAGAGCGTAATAGGAGTTTTACGCGAGTTTTTTTAAGGGTTTTTTTTTTTAAATATGTAAAAAATATTTAATATATAATTAATAATAAAAAATAAAAAATAAAAAATTAACGATTTAATAAATAATAATAACGTAAAAAAAAAAATTTATAATAATTTAATATTAATGTTAAATTTATAATTTTTTATAATTTTTTTATATTTATATAACGTTATATTATATATTAAATTTTAATATTAAAAAAATATTTAATATAAAAATGGTAAAAAGTTAATAATATATTTAATAATATAATTATATTATATATAAATATAAAATATTTTTTATTATAATTAATTTAATAATATTATTATTTAAATTTTTATTTAAGTTTTTATATAATTTTATTTTATTATATATTATATTTTAATATATATTATTATTATTATTATTATTTTAAAAATATTAATAATAATATTTATATAATAATTAATTTAAAAAATAAATTAACGGTTTATATAAATTAACGGTTTAATTAAAAATATAATTAAAATTTTTAATTTTACGAAATTTTAATTATAACTTTTTTAATTTTAATATATTATTTTTTTTAAAAATTATTACGTTTAAACTTTAAAAATTATAAAATTTAATTATATAATAAATATTTAATATTACGTAAATAATTATTTAATAATTAATAAATAATTAATAAATAATTAATAAAAAATAAATCATTAAAAATTTTTTTTATTATTAAAAGATTTTTTATTATTACGTGATTTTTTTTTACCACGTAAAATTTTTTTATTACGTGATAAATTTATTACGATATAATTTACTTTTTACCACGTTATTTACTTTTTATCACGTGACTTTTTTTTTACACCGTAATTTTTTATTACGTAATAAACCTTTAAATCACGTGATTTATTTATTTTAAATATATTTTATACCGTTTTTATATTTTATTAATTATATTTTTTAACTTTTTACTTTTTAATTAAAAAAAATTTTTTACCGATTATAATTATAATACATTTTAATTAAATAAATTTTATTAACGCGTATAAAGTAATTACCGTTTTAATTTACGTAAATTTAAACGTATTTTTCGAAAAAATAATATAAATAATTATTTCGTATTTTTTTTTACTTTTAACTTTTATTAATTATTATTTTTTTTATATTTTTATATTATATAAAAATTTATAAAACGGATTAAAAACTTATAATTATTCGTTAAAAATTTTTTATTTAATTATATATTTAATTTATATAAAAGAAATCGATATAATAAATTTTTTATAAATTTAAAACATTTATAAAACGCTTTTTTATAATTTATAAATATAAATATATAAATTATATTAATGGTTAAATGACTTATAAACGTATTATAATATAATATATATTTAATTAAAAAAAAAGACGTATTTATGTATTTTATATTATATAAAAAATAAATTTTTCTCGTTTTTTTTTTAATAAATAATTCTTTTTTTTTTTAAATATTAATAATATATTAATTTTATTATATTTATTTTACTTATTACTTGTTTTTACTATTATTTATTACGTATGTATTTATTAATAATATAAATTAATAAAATTAAAAAAGTTATTATTACGATAATCCGAAAAAACTTATTATAATAATATATATAATATTAATAACTTTTTTTTTATAAAAATATTTTTATTATTTATAATAAAAAAATTTTTATTATATATAATTTTTATAAATTCTTTTTATAATATTTTAATTTAAACCTTTTTTTTTTATATTATTTATATTTTTAATTATATTTTTAAACTTATAAATAAAAAGTTTAACGTAAATTTAAATTTATATTATAAATAATAATATAATAAAATAAAAAAAATAAAAAATAAAAAAAAAATTATTTAAATTTTTAAAGTTAATTTTTAATTAAATAACAATTTTTATATAATAATTTAATTATATAATAATAAAAGAAAAATTAATTAATTTAAAAATAATTATATTTTAATAAAAAATAATTTAAATATTATTTATATTATTAAATTTTAAAAGTATTAATAAAAGTTTAATAAATATTTATATAATTAAAAAAAATAATAAATAAATAATAAAAATAATTTAAAAAATTTACGATAAATAATTTTAAAATTATATTAAAATAAATATACGTAAAATTATAAAATATATTAATAATAATAAATATTTATATAAGAAAATATAATATTAATTATATAAAAGTATTTATTAATTTTATATTATTATATAAATTATTAATATAAAATGTTAATAAATTAAATATAATTAAACGAAAATAATTAAAGATATTAATATAAAAAGTATTTATATATAATATTAAAAAAAGATTAATTTATTTTAATATATAAATATTAACGTATATATATATTATATTATAATAATAATTAACGATTTTTAATTTATAAACGTTAATTTAAATTGTTAATAAATACGTACGTAAAATAATTAATAATAAAGCATGTAATAAGTAAAATAAATGCGGTGAAATTGTTGTAATATTAATGTTTAAAAAGGGAATTATTTATTGTAAAAAAATAAAAAAAATTTGTTTTTTATATAATGTTTAATATATAAATATATTTTCCTTTTAATTAAAAACGTATTACGTTATAATATATTTATAAATTATTTAATTATTATTTATTTTATTTTCTTTTTATAATAAATTTATTATAAAATTATTATTTTTTTTATATTTTATTTATTTTTTCAATTATAAATTAATTTAATTATTTTTTATTAAGTTTTTTATTACTTTATTTAAAGTAATCTTTATTATAATATTTATAAGGTTATAAATATTATATATTTAATAAATATTATTTATTTCTCGATTTTTATATAATTATTTTAAAATTATTAAATTAATTATTAATTTTTTTTGTTAGTATTATTTATTTATATTAAGTATTAATATA